>OZ030012.1:94028472-94480972 GCA_964023405.1 Apodemus agrarius | reverse complement strand
GAAGAAGAAGAAAACAAAAATTTCAAAATGAAGAAGGTTGTTTAGGACTTTGAGTATTCCTTCTAAATAATACATCACCAGTCCAGAATTAAGTTATGTAGAGGAATAACTCGGAGGATGTAGATAATTAAGGTATACTTCTTAGGCATTTCTATATATTCTTTACCATAAAAACATTCTATAATAATGAAATTATTACCTTGTCAAATGTACTTTTTAAAGATAAAAACCAAGGTGCTTTGAATTCAGGATCTAATGTTGCTGTAATATATTCACTACTTTCTACTATAAAGAGAACATCTTCAAAAACTCATACTGAAAAGCAAGTTAATGAGTATATTTGTTGTATACTACATATTGCATCTGCCTCACAGATTTTCTCATTGTTTCTCTTTAAAGCATCTTTGTGTCAGTTGCCACAACTAAAAATGTTCACTCCTTGTCCAAGTTTAGGAAAGCAATCCTACTTTTAGTCAGGAAGAATTCAAGGGGTTCTATCAAATTCTTATTATCCTGAATCTTGTGTTAATAAATAATATCCTAGACTATATAAAAAAAAAACTGCTGTTTGACTGTCATCTTAGCCACTTCAGAGAATCACCACTTTCTGAAAATAAATGCTTCAAATGTCAACTTTAACTGTAAATTAATGCAATACTATCTGTCACTGGGATGTTTAGAAGATTGTTATATATGCGATGAAAATCATGTTTGTAGAAGGGGGTCAATATATATCAATTCATCGAGTTCCCTCTCTTCTCATCTCTGAATCTCCCTGACCAGCTGTTACCAGTTTCTGCTGTCGACCATGTTGCCTGCCCCAAATGTGTCAATCAAGTCTTCTTGTTGGGTCACAAATACTCTTCAGGACCATGGATAGATCCCAGGTGCCTCTTAGCCATAAAATAACAATGCTTTTCCTAGGCTAGGCTTTGAGTTAGTTCTTGGAACCTGTATATGTAGTGTACTAAATTACAAAGAAAATAGTATTCAATAAAACAGAAAAGTCCCAAAAGTTGTGATACTCTTAGTCAAGTGAAGGAGAGACTAAACATATCGCCAGACTCTCTCTCTCTATCTCTCTCTGTCTCTCTCCATCTCTCTGTCTCTCTTCTCTCTCTCTCTCTCTCTCTCTCTCTCTCTCTCTCTCACACACACACACACACTCACAAACAAACAAACAAATACATCTGGGTGGGTAGAATAAGCAAAAAGTACAAAGTTTTGGAAAATGAAAAATTTCAGAAGGACATTCCCAAGAGGTGCTTTTTAAATTCAAGGTAAAGACAGATAATCGAGTGGAGGGTAATAGAAGAGTCCTACAAGAAACAGAAACATCTGGGGGGAAAGGTGGAAAAGGCCAATGCAGTCCTTGTAAAGTTGGGAAAGAATCAATACGGGGTCCAAAGAGGTGCTGCAAAAATAGTGTTTACAGACCAAGCAAAAAACATAACATAAAGATAGAAAGTTATAAATACGGCCCATCAATATTTTAGAGCCATTCAGAGTTTTTGTTTCTATAAATAATAACTGTAAAATTCTACACCACACCTTTAACCCCAAACGATGAAAGTAGGTTTGAAGGTGATATCTAATTAAGAAGGAGACAAAGTGACATATCAGAGAAAGACTTGAAAAAATATTATATTCCCAACTCTTTCAAGAAGAGAGAGGAAATGGAATCCACTTGAGGGATTGCAAAGAGAGAACAACTAGACACATGTGAAGACAGAATGAACCAAGAATAAGAAGGATCCCAAAGACTAGAACAGCTTGCCAAAGTCAGTATGAGGCCAAGCAGAGCAATTCAGTCAGAGTCCAAAAAAGAAGACAGATTGAATCAGTCAGCTTAGAGCAGAGTTTGAGTCAGAACTACTGAGTTGAACCAGTCAGCCAGACATCAGAAAGAATAAGAAAGAATGACCTTATTCAGAAGTAGGTCTCAGAGGCTGAAAGGATTCTAGTAATAGATAAAATTGTACAAAAGCTAGAAGCTTCCAGAAATAAACCTAGGTTAGCAGACTAAGGCAGTAAGACTTGGAGATGACAATTACAACAAATTACAACAAAAGTAAATCAAACTTACTTTTAAAAAGTCAAATCTTGTAGACTTGTAGGTTTGTAATTCCAGATCTGGGCATATTGGCTTCTACCTTATAAGTTGACTCTCATTCAAGAATACGACATTCCTAGGAGTAATTTAGATCATTTAAATGATTAGGGTATGCCTCTTGGACATTTCTAGATGTTCTTCAAACAAAATCAAAGAAAAAAAGAAAAAAGAAAGGTGGAGAAATCATTTTCTGGGTTTAGACAATCACACAATCAAAATGTGCCTTTAATTATGAGAAGCAATAGATTTTGCTTAATAATATCTGTCTTAGAGCAGTGAGTGAGCCACTGTATCATATCCTGAGAGCCAACTTCTCTAGAACATTTCAGTGTGTTAGTGTCAAACTTCCTGATGCATGATGAAATAACTG
This sequence comes from Apodemus agrarius, assembly GCA_964023405.1. Lineage (NCBI taxonomy): Eukaryota > Metazoa > Chordata > Mammalia > Rodentia > Muridae > Apodemus > Apodemus agrarius. The sequence goes on along the minus strand of OZ030012.1, from coordinate 94,478,489 downwards.
TGCTCCACTCTTTCTGGGAGATTCTTGGTACATTCATGTGGTCTCCTAGATATTTCCTTTGGCTCTACTATCCAGACTAACTATAGTCTTGTTATTTACCAATGATCCAGAAATGTCCTTTTCCTGATCAACATATACAATTTAAACATCAGTATCTACCCATATTCTTTATCTTTCTAAAACTCATTTCTCAAATTATGTCAAAAGAGTCCATTTTAAGCACTCCTAAAATAATAGCCAAGGACAGATGGAAATGATGATTTTGTAATAAATACTCCATAATTTGAACTCAGCTGTCTAGATCTTCCAATTTGATTTTATGAGACTTTGCTTCTTTAAAAAAAAAGATAGAAGTATATAAAGGGGGGATATTTAAGTGCAATGGAAAGATTAGATTTCCAGAGGTGATCACAAAACTCAATGCAGCATCCTTTGCCTTTTACATCCTTATGTGGAGTAATTTTTAATGAGAATAAATATAATGGAGATTATATTAGATGCCAAAAGATCAAAGATTATCAGTCAGGTTTGTTGCTTTCTTACATATTGAGTTAGGCAGAGTTCTGCCCTGGAATCTTGTGTCTAACAATGGGATGGCTTTTGGTAGATAGAATCACAGGATTGTACCCATAAGATTAACTATAAATATTTTCTGTGTGAATATGCTAGCATTTCTATAGAATTAGATATTGTGTCAGTCATTCAATAGCTTCACTTAATGACATCAATAACCAGGAATTAATCTCTCTCTCTCTCTCTCTCTCTCTCTCTCTCTCTCTCTCTCTCTCTCTCTCTCTCTCACACACACACACACACACACACACACACACACACACAGCATACTATGCAAGCATTTATTAAAGAAATAATGTCTAGAGAATTTCTTCTACAGTGCGTAGAGAAACACACTTCTCTGGCAGAGAAAGTGGGCCCCTGAGATGCTGGTCCTTGTGTTATGGTGGTTAGCATTCAACCCCAAACATTTCTCCTCTTTGTAGCACTAATGGCCCCTTTCCGGAAATCATTCTATGAGACACCCAAACCACTCAGCTCTCTGTCCCTGGCCACTGAGGTTAAAATTTGTAGCACTGCTGTCTTTTATCAGTTTGCTCAGCAATCCTGAGCTAACTGCATTTCACAATTCTGCTGACATTTGTCTCTAACTACAAAATGCTTCAGGGAGAAAAAAATTATTCCAAATGGCATAACGGACGAACGGACGTTTTAGTCACTAAATTTCTTGGGAATTTAAATGAAAATAAAAATGATATGCTTTGTACATGGATTTTCTTGTACTTAAGCCTTTAATGCCAGCTAAATAACAAAGGAGGCCATTAATGTAAAATTCAGCCTAAAGTCAATTGTATTACAAGCACTCTTAATGCTTGTACATTCTTAATGTAACAAGAAGTCTGAAAGCCACTTAACTGGATACAGCTGTATGCAAATTTGCTTTGAACTACTGAAGGTTACAAAGAGACTTTATTTTAATCTTGAAAAATAAACCACTGAGTGTCTAGCATTTGGGTCTGTTAAACTCATCTACTAATGATTCCCCCATTAAACTATAATAAAGTGTTTGAAAGTTGATCCAGTGCTTGGCACATGGTAAACAGAGAAACTGGAACCACCGCACTCTGCCAAAACCAGCAAGAGAGTCCTGCACTCAGCCCCACACAGCTGTCACTCTCCCCTGCTGTATTATAGATTTGGAGATAATTAAACAAGAATATGTGACATTTATCTAAAACTCACAAATTTACCTTCTGGGGAGTAGTACAATGCACAGTCTGATTTAAATAGCTGGTCTCCTGACGAAGACAAGTTTGTTGTTTTGCAAATGAAAGAATAAAATATTCTCAAATGTAAATATAAAAATTTTTTTCCAAATAGTGTTCTCAAATAGTGACTTGACATACAAAAGATTTATCTCTTTGATGATCAGTTATGGTCCACAACTAAAAATAAATTTACAAATTTTATTTCCAAACATCCTTGTATCTGTAGTTCTTAAGTAGAACACCAACACTATATGCATGTACAAATAGCTTATTAAATCATTACTTAAGTATTTTGTTTTCTAAAATAAACTGAATAAAATCTCATAGAATAGAAAGTAGAATCTATAAGATATGGGGCAAAGCATGCTTCCTGTCCTCAAACAGATAACTGGAACGTCTTCAATATTATTTTAAATGCTGCAAAATGAAAGTGCATAATGTTTGAGTTCCATTTTAATAAATCTTGGATATATCAAGACAGTCACATTAAAATGGGACATACTGTAATAACTATGATTAAACTCACTAGCAACTGAAAATATAAAGATTTAAAATAATTACTTATTATCTTATTGGTCTGGTGTTCTTGATCTATTCAAAGGGCAACCATGCTATTCATTATTTATGAGTATATTGAAAGAATGAAAGAAAAAGATGAAGGAAAGGAAAGGAAAGGAAAGGAAAGGAAAGGAAAGGAAAGGAAAGGAAAGGAAAGAGAAAAACAGGGGGGGAAGGTGAAGGGAGAAATGGAAAGGAATGAGAATACTCACATATTCAGCAAACACTTCATTATATCCTGCTTTATTTCTTGTCAGACAAAATTCAAGAAATATATAATGAAAAAATATAAACATATTTCCTCTCCTTGTGAGAGTTATATTCTAATTGGGAAGTTGGATATTAACTACACAATGATATAGAAGGATTCCAAAAATATAGTTGTAAATATACACTATGGCCAGCGGGGAAGGACTTGGTGGTAGAGTGCTTTCCCAGAATTCCCAGATTTGATCACTAGCATCAGCCATGGTAAAAGAGAAACAAGAGATGGTGAGGCAAGGAAAGGAGAGGAAGAGACAGAGACTTTTCTTCTAAAATGTAAATGTAGTGAGTACAAAGTCCTGAAAGAGTGAGAGCATTTACAGATTATCTGGGAATGGTTGTTAGGAGTTTTCCCTGTTATAATAAATAAATAAATAAATAAATAAATAAATAAGTAAATAAATAAATAATAGATGATAGATAGATAGATAGATAGATAGATAGATAGATAGATAGTAGAAAATAGATAAATGTAGAAGGTCTTGTGCCTTATTGTGAGGTGCTAAAGATACTGAAATAACCACCTTGTGTTACAGAATCATATTGCTAAATGAAACTAGAAATATAGATCAAACTCGGCCACATAGAGACCTCTCAGGTCCTGCCGAAACATTCTGATGGCACTGCAAGTGGGAATTTGACATTTACAGGTTCTGCATTTCAGAGTACAGATGTTACTATAGTTGGAGAAGCAGGTGAAAAATGCACAAAAGTTTTCGTTAGGACACTTTGTTGGTGTGGAAGTAAAAGACTCTTTGACCTGGTTTGCTAGTAATAATAGGGACAAATGGATATGCGTTTGAAAAAGATATCAGAAGTCATAGTTATAGAAATTAGCAGAATATTATAAGGGACGGGGACAGCTCAGTGGTAGAGTGTATGACCAGCACACGCAAGGCTATGATTGCAATGCTCAGTACTAAAAAGGAGAGAGGTGTGAGGTGGTCAGAAGAGATTATAGAGAGGTCACAGAAGCCAGGTGTCTATAGTACATAAGCAGATAAATGGTGGCACACCTCACTGAGGATTACAAAACCTGGAGCAACATGGCAGGACAAGAGACATGCAGTTGTATTGGAAATAAAATGAATCTGAAGTACCTTTAAAATATCCTTTAAAATGTCAATTCAACAGTAATTATCTACAGTGATTTATATTATATTCATATTTGTTAAAATTCTTTGAGGTCCAAATCTATTACTTTTTATTTAATTTTCTTCCAGGTTTATTTAGAAACATTCATTAATAATAAAATCCCTATTATTTTTTCTCTAACCTCCACTAAATTTAGTTTTTTATGGAACTAGCCTTTCAATATGAATTTTTTTCTCACTTACCTCTTCATGTCAGAAAGAATAGATAAACAGAATAAATAATGGGAGACTATTGGAATGTAATTTAATGGCATAATGTTTGCCCAGCAGGCACAAGACCCTGGATTCAAACTCACCCACTCCTAGAAAACAGAAACTTAACCAGATGGTGGTGGCTCATGCATTCAATCCCAACACTCAGGAGACAGAGGCAGGTAGATCTCTATGAGTTCAAGGTCAGTGTGCTCTACAGAGTTCCAAGATAGTCAAGTCTACAAGGCTACTCAGAGAAACCCTGTCTCAAAAACAAAACTGAGAGGCAGGTAAAAGCAAAAATGAATTTGTCTTGTTATTTGTTGGTTTGTTTTGAGACACAGTACAACTTACAGCTCCAGGCTGCCTTGGGATTCACTTCATAGTCTAGCCTTGTGTTAAATTTGTAAGCCTTATACCTCAACATCCTTAATGCTGGAATTACAGGTGTACACGACCATGTCAATAGGTTGTAGATATAGTCATGTGAAATACTGCAGCCAGTCAGGGGTGGTGTATGCTTTAATCTCAGCTCTAGGAAAGCAGAAACAGTCTGATCTCCAGAGAGAATTCCTGAACAGCCAAGGGTACACAGAAAAACCCTGTCTAGAAAAGAAGAAAAGGAGGAAGAGGAGAAGGAGGAGGAAGAGGAGGAGGAGCAGGAGGAGCAGGAGAAGGAGGAGGAAGAGGAGGAGGAGGAGGAGGAGGAGGAGGAGGAGGAGGAGGAGGAGGAGAAGAAGAAGAAGAAGAAGAAGAAGAAGAAGAAGAAGAAGAAGAAGAAGAAGAAGAAGAAGATGATGATGATGATGAAATAGAGCAAATATTACAGATCTCTTGAATCAAATCATTCACCAACTCAAGAAAATGTATCAAATGCCCAGAGACTGAGTGAGACAAGGGCCAATGGGCGTCCTCTCCTTCATGGACTTTAAAGTGAAGGTGGGTTCTAAGTTTAACAAAAAAACATAGAAACAAAACATAGACAATTGATTTGCAGGTAGGATATTCAAAACGAGTCCCACAAATCTGAGAAAAATGAGGGGGAAAATGAGATCTAAAGAATAAGTTGGCATTTCATAAGCAAAGAGCGCATGTGGAAACAATCCAAACACAGCATACAGTGTGTTCTTCGGCCCTGACGCGAGGATGGTACGGCGACTTGAGGAAATGGTGTCTTCCAGAACTTAGGGGGACAAAACAAAATGCTGAGTGTGCCTCACACAGCACCATGCTTCTCCCTCTGTGGTACATGCTTGTCCCTCAGGTTAAGAGCAGAGAGCACTTGTCTAGCACATGTGAATTTTATGATTCGATCTTCAGCACTGACAAAGCACAATGAGGAGTATATATCATATATCATAGTGGAAATATGAGGAAAAATAAAATTGTGATAAATTAATGGATGTATGTTCTGTGCTTTTTCTCTTCTGGCTAGAAGAAAGGACATTTTTACACATGCACATGTACTTACACATGCACACACATACAGAGAGAGAGAGAGAGAGAGAGAGAGAGAGAGAGAGAGAGAGAGAGAGATTGTTCTTTATGACAAAAGTTACCCAGGATGCTGAGAACCCATACCTCTTTGCCACATGTTTAGGTTGTTTTTGTTTTTGTTTGGTTTGGGTTTGGGTTTGGGTTTGGGTTTGGGGTTTTTTTTGTTTGTTTGTTTTTTGGTTTTGGGGTTTTTTTTTTTTTAGTTTTTTAAATTTGTGTTTGGTTTTGGCAGTTGTGTTTATGATTTTTTCAGTCACAATCTACTTTTCTTGCTTAATACTAACTTATAGAGGACATGTAGCTTAATTCAAACTTTATTTGCATCCTTTATTTGCATTTATAGATCCTATATGTACTATAGGATCATGCTTTCACTTTGGAGGGAAGTATAGTTTCCTCTCCAGCTTCACTTCTCAATATTTAATACAAATTCATTGTAAAAGAGATGAATGAAGAAATTAAGCTTTAGCTGAGTCTACAGAGTATGATATTTATTTGTTGTGCAACAGAACCAGATGATGGAGACTGGCCCTTGAATGGACATGCTTTCAGCAGAGGAAGCTCAAAACAACTGTGTCATGAGAAGGAGCCTGAAGAACGTAGAGGCTGGGATCACAGGGTGCAGTCTAAAAGCCAGCATTAATGATCCTGTAAAGGGTTACTCAAAATTCTAATGCCGCACTACACATCACACCATGGGATACCACAGAACTAGTTAAATCTGGGATTTTGTGAATCTGTTAGCTGGTTTTGTCCGACCTTGCTTAACATGTCTCCTAATGTGTTTCTAGTCAAGTGGAATTGTAAGACTGCTTCTGATTTTAACACTTCATTCTACTTACTTATGGAGCTGGGAATGGGAACCAGGGACTCACACATGCTAATGTGTGCCTTACCTGTATACCCCAACTCTTCCTTTCCCACTGTATTAATTACTGCCTTGCCTTATTTTCACACAAATAGATGATGGCTGTCTCAGACTTTTAAAATGCATATTTCTCCATTTCTCGCAGCCGTTAACACAAATAGATGCCTGGAGGGCACTGAATAAGTGCTTTATTGTCTTTAGTTAGATGTTATTACATATACATGACAAGCTACATGCCTATGTGTGTAAATTGGGTGTAGTTTACCATAACAGTAATCTATCTATATGTCTGTCCACTCCCTTGAGATATTTCTAATTTTCTGATTGTATTTGAATACATTTAAATGATTAAACTTTCAGGAGTGCTGCGAGCTGGTTGTAAAACAGAATCACTTTTTTAAATTAAATTATGTTAAATATATTTTAAATTATCTGAGTAAATTAACTTTAATACCTGGTAGTAGGTTCTTTTTGTTGTGTTTGTTTATTTGAGTCTGTGTGCATACACCTGAGAGTGCAGGCATTGACTATTTGGAAATTAGAGGACAAGTTGTGGGAACTGATTCCTTCTTTCTGCCGTGCAAGTCCAAGAGATTGAAGTCAAGTCCAAGGCTTAGAAGTAGGTGTTTTTATGTACTGAGCCATCTCACAGTAGTAAGTTCTTAAAATTCTGTTGTTGTTTCTTGTTGATGATGCTGACATTGTGTTTTTCATAGGAGTTTTGTTTTATTTTGTTGTGTTAGTTTTCATCTGAGTCTTATGTAGCCAAATCTGGCCTAGAATTCACTGTGCAGTCAATGATGACTGTGTGCTCTGTCTGCTTCGAGCCTGACTTGCAGGCCTGTATTATCTTACCTGGCTCAAAACTGTTTTATTTTTTAATTTATCACATTGTATTATTTCCTTACTCTCAGGTTACTTATACCTATCATATCACTAAGTACAAATACTACATAATGATGTGCTAGTCCAGACTCTACCCAGCACTGTTCGACGATTACGCTGTAGCTTGAAATTGTCCACCATAGTAATTTCAGTACCAAGAAATCTGAAAAATGTGACAAATATTGTGTTTATGTAATTGCTTCTATGAATAAAGATTAACGATAACAGTGTTAAACACTATAGCCATTGCAGTGTGAATAATATAAACCTGAAAACATATCCTTCCAACTTTCTATAATCCTTCTAAGTAGAGACTAACAAGTCAGTTACATTGTGTATCTTCATTCGTTTATTCTCAATTTATCATAAACAAAAAAAAACAAATAAAATTTACACTGAAAATACACCCATTTATCTACTGTAATCATAATTTGACTCCAGGCAAGTATTCAACAAAACTCAAAGAAAGTACTATATGAACATCAATTGAATGTATAGAATTCTAAAAATATTTTGTATTTACTTATTTATTTTGGGATGTGCATGCTATGCAGAAATGTGGAGGTCAGATGGAATGCAGGCATATTTTGTTGTTCTAACATTATTAATGGTACATTATTTATATTGTATGTTTAGTATGAAAACTATTCCAAGTTTGATATAAGAGGGTAATGGCTTACAAAGGAGGTTCCACAACCATGAGCCCTCAGATTCTACATCTAGAAACCAGACCAGTAATCTCTTTAATGAATATTTTCTTTTATGCAATAGAAGCCGACAATTTGATTCTCGAAGAAAAATAAACAAAATAAAATACAACATTCTAAAGAATTCTAGAGGCCAGTAGATGGTCCCTTACAAAACAGCTTTACAGATAAAAGGTGAAATAGTCTATTTCTGAAAAGGTGAATATCTGTATTTATTGATTTCATCCTGGATATTACACAAAGCAAATTTTCTTTATAAATCAAAACTGAAGCCTCTTTTCAAAAACTGTTAATTTCCTATACTGTTACTAGAGTCAAATCGACAGGAAATAGAAAAACATTTCAGAATTATCAACAAAATACAGATGTCAATTCCAATTTTCTTCTACAGAATTCATCCCACTAAGAACTGTCTTCCAATATAAAATGAAAAATCTGTCTAATGGAATGTGTGCTCTGAGATGCTCTCTGGTCGTATTATCAACTTAGTTATTTAGAATATAACTTATACCAAAGGAATTTTAAAATTCTGCCCCCACTATTACAATGTCAACTTCTCAATGTTTCCACTTAGTAGCAGACAAACACTTTGAAAATTTTCTATTTTGGATGCCTGATATATAGTAGATGACAATTGTATATGTCATCTGCATCTGGGCTATATGACACAAGTCTGTCTCACCCCAGCATGAGAGAAGGTAGTCAAGAACATAATGAGTCTTGGACTGGCCTGCAGTACTTAGAAGACCTTGTCTCATAAAATCTTCATGAATTAATTCATTAAAATACATAACGTCGTCCACAGAAATGGGTTACAAGAATGTTCTTTTAAACCAAACAGCTAGTTGTTTCTGACAAGGAGATCAATATCCAGTTGATTCTACTCAGTTCAGTTCATTATTTTTATTGCTTACATATGATCCAGGGTTTCACATACAAAACGTTTCTAAATTTAAGTGTTAAGAGGGAAAGAGAAGACTATCCAGAAGGGTCTTCTGAAACTTCCAAAGACAGAAGTTTGACAAAGACAGTAGAGAGAATTCATACAGTTATCAGAACAGCTAATAATTGAGGTGCACAATAACTCATTATTTGGGTAAAGTCAAACCATTTTCTTCACCATCCCCCACCCCCAAATTAAACTAGAACACACTGTACTTCCATGCTGGATTGCTCAGTTGGTGTCCCTGTGTTGTGCATATTGAGATTCCCTAAGGGTTTTAGGTGAGCTCTAAATCCAAGGCCCAGATATGATTAGTTATAGTTAACTGTGAAAGGCCAGATCTCTGCAATTTGCAACATATTTAAAACTTTAGTAGAAAACTTAATCACTTAACAGAAAGGAATGCTTTCTGACAACATTGAACATCCTATTTTCTAGATATCCTCACCTCTGGGAGCCAACAGGAGCCAGAATATGATAAATCTTAGCGTGGAAGACACCCATAAGGTTCATCACTCTATCTTTCCCTAGCATCTAACTCAGGAGTAACCAGCTACAGTCACAGCAGGGCCTGTGAGATAAATTAATCCAAAGCCCTAGAAACCTCATACGAACCACAATTAAATTTTTCTTGTCAGGAGCTTGACTATGCTAAATTCTTAAACAAAATTGTCCTTTTCAATTTTTTAGAATTAATACACCCAATTTATTTGTGACACTAGAGACAGTGGAAGCAAAGAACGAATATGTGATGTTTTTACAAGTCCCAGCTTTTCTATTTTTTATAAATTGTTAATAACTTAATTGTAAAATTGATATACTTCATTTCATTAATTTTAATACAATAAAATTGCTTCCTGTATACACTGCTTGCAAATTCTTTAGTACTCAATTAAACAAACAAAATGAGAGCTAAATATTTCTAAGGAGGGTATGTATTTGGAGCTTTAAGTTATAAATATTGTGTGGCATATGGTAGCTTTCTCTATAGTCCTGGTTTCCAGGAAGCAGAGGCAGGAAGATTGCTCAAATCCAGAAATTCGGGACACCCTGGGCAACACAGTGAGACTCTGTCTCAGTAGATACCTACATAAATTATAAATGTTTAAAAGCCAGAAAATATTTTCAGTCCTAGAAACTGATGAATCACTTTCCCAATGTCACTTACTTCTTGAATAAATACAAAGGAAATTACATAAATAATTCGCTAATATTAATACTTTCTCAGTTGTATTCTGTTTATTGGCAAGATATAAAAAAGCCTTATGGAGATTCAGAGGCACAAAAAGCTATCACTGATGATAATTTTTAAATATTTGAATGTATATTATCCAATGTTTTATTTCAACCTGATAAAATTTAAGTTTTTTTCAACTTACTTTTGTTTACTGTTCAAGACATATTTTCAGAAATTTATTTAAAATATTTTTGGATCAAATGAAGATGTCGCCTCTTTTTACTATGCCAAGACTATGATTTACACACAGTTTAATTATTCAGATGTTTATTCTGTTCTACATAATGAAATTTGGACCCTCATATTTTCTTCCTACATGCTCGATGCAGGCTGCAATTATAGCCACAGATATCTGTTTATTTGATGAATTTTGCTTCTTCTGCATAGTTTGATAAATATGGAAATAAGTCAAAACCTACTTTATATACAGTAATTAAAGTGAAAAATCTAGTCATGATGCAAATCCTTAATTGGACTCCAGGAGAGATATGCAGAATTTCTCTTTAATAATATGGGATGACTGGGGACAGAAAAACAAAGCACACTAAAATATGGTTTAGAAGCACAATTAATCACAAAACAGAAAACAACCAATTTAGCATAGCTCATTCAGTGACTCTCGTGGCTCAGGTAATGTTCTTTTAATCATCTGGCTCTAATATTAAGGTTGTGTCATGTGCATCTGAAATAAAAAACAATATATATGCTGATCTTCCGTGTGAAACGTGTTCTTTGGTCTAATTTGTAAAGAGAGCCCTTCCATAATAAAATTCTCAGACTACTTAATGACATGTAAGTGAATGATCAAAGCAGCACAAAATGCTTTTACTGTATTCTTTAGTATATTAATTCATTAGACAAAAAGGTAAAACCTTCAGAGCTCATGATAATTTGTTACCTCTCATGTGAATTTTGTTTGGTCCTAATAAAGTAGAGACAACTCACCAAGATACATCCTTAGGATTATGACAATATAAAGGATATACCTATTTTGCAAAATTAGATTGATGAAGCCCAGGATGGTACAGATATGGTTAGAAAATAAATTGTAAAAAGAATGTAATGAAGACTGTGTTTGCTTCCATATGCAATGCATGTGTTTCTCTAATCAACTAAATTAGCCATCACTATCCCTTATTTTGATTGCAGGGATATTAGCCTCTATGTTTTTTTAATCTCATTGATGATATAATAAGGCATTAGCTTTATAGTGAAAAATCGGATTTGTTGTGTTACTTGTTTAAAGATCTGTTCTGTAGAAATTTGTCCATCCCATGCTAAGAAAATTAAGTATTGCTTTAGAATTTAGAAATGACCCCTGTCCCAAGTTGTCCTGAATTACCTATGTATACCAGAACTGCCTGTGTTTGTCCCTGGAGAAGAGCCAAAATGAGGTTCGTGGATCTATGCAGCACAGGCACTTGATGACATTATCACAGGAATCATTGTTCTGTTCCCCAGATGTGTTCAACAAGAGACCATGACTGCAGCCTCCATGCTGAGAGCAGCTGAAATCAGAGAGGCTTGATGTCCAGTGTCCAAATCACTGAAAACCCCTTTCCAGCCCAGAATGCCTACCTTCCCAAACAGATGAAAGGGGACCAAGGACAAATGAGTGTCGATGGAGTCTTCTCCTGGCTTCCGAAGTGACCTGAAGCCTATGTAGCACCTGCCATAAAACTTAAAGGCCACAGAGAGGGAACCCTTTTATGTTCTTAATGACAGCCCCACGCAGTCTTTGATGTGGTCTGGGGCACACCCGTCCCTCTGTAACCAAGAAACAGCTTAATACCAACAATTTCTATACCCAGCAAAGAAAAAAAATCAGCATCATTCACCTATAGAACACATTCACAATGAAGAAAATGGATAAGTCAGCTTGTTTTTGATGGAAGAAATATGTATGAGGATTCAATTAAAATTGACAAATTAATGACTTCTTCTATACAGTCCAACTTAAATGTGTTTGCATAGCTGAACTCTTCTTTATGTGATCATCAGAGGAGAATGCAAGGGACTGCCTCTAATCAGCCAGGACACACAGACTCCCACCTGCAGAAGACATGCCTTCAGGAGACCACACTCTGTTTTCGTTTTTACTGAGTAAAAGTAAAACTACAAACCATAGGAAAACTGCTTCTACATTACATAGAAAGCAATCAGATACTACCGATTAATTACTTGATAATTAGCCCTTTCATTCATTAGCTATTTCCAAGAAAATTACCTTAGTGACCCCCAATTGTAGAAATTGCTTTATTACTCTACAAGTTTAGTATAGCTTTACTTTTAAATGTTACATAAAATGGCATTGATAGTCCATCATATTTGCATGATCACAACATGCTATACTCTTTCTCATCAAGATAAACATCATGTCTACTAAAAAATATATATCACTACAGAAGTGGTATATCCTATAGTGATATCTTTGTTTGGCAAACAGTTACATATGTATTAAAAATTTTAGTACCCTAATTTGTCACAAGATAGCTCTATGTGGTAAGCAAACATGTTATTTGCATTATTTCAGATTTTTGAGAGACTAAAATTCTGAGACACTTTAAGTCTTGCAGATTAGTGTCAACATTGCAGAGAAGGGATGATCACAGAGAGGGGAATAAACAGGAAGGAACGGACCAAAGAAACAGCTTGTCCTGGGGCCAGAAAGTAAGTCAGACTTTAGGATGTCAAAACAACATCCTCAGTGGAAATGAAGTGACTTCAACCACATGTACACATAGCTTCATTTTTGATTTTGTGAAGCTTCAATGATCTCATAATTTATTGATTATCCCTCTCTAAATAAGCTCTAGAACTACCGGCAAACCAGATATTTTAAACTCTATGGGGAAATGTGAATTGAGTAGTTATTGACTATTCCTTTATCATTTAAAATTTCGTACAGCTTTTAAAGACTAAAATGACATAACCCGCGGTTACCATTTAGAAATCTATCATCCGACACATGTCACCTGCAGCCAACCAAGCAGCCTACACCTCTCTAACAGGTTACAAATGACATGGGAGTGTGCCAGTGTACCCGGCAGAGGAGCACAGTCCTTGGGTATGACAACCAAGGTCCTGAGAGCTTTAAAACCCAAAAACGAAAATCACTACTGTTTCCCAAGGACACAAGAAATGCCCATTTCACATTCTCCCCAGCATTTGTGTCCTCAATAATATGTGTGTTTAGGGAGAAATCTGTTATTGTTTCATAAATTGTAAAGGCTTTGCTTTCAGCAAAGTCTCAGACTTTTCCCTCTTTACTTTAAAGTATTTTAAATGGAAAAAACTGAACGGTCTAATTTATAAATTAGCAAAAAAAAAACTTAATAGCTTAACATTTCTCTTTCTTGTGTTCTCATCTATAAGTATGTAGATGAGAAAAAAATAACTGCACTTGATCATCACAGGATTAAAACTGTTCATTTTGGAACAGAAGAGGTAACACTGGACACAGCTACTAGGATTCCTAGTAGTGATTTAGAAGAGGCTATTTTGCAATGTCTTTGCCACCCAAGTGATATAAGAAAGGTCATACATTTCCCCACATCCCTAAAGGAAGTATACTGTCCAGTTCTGGGGGACTTCAGACCACAAAATTTCAGAAATGTAATCATTTTTTCAGGTAAAATTTATTTCACATCCTACCATGACATTGAAAATGTATCTTTGTACAGTTGTTTCTTATAATAGGATATACGAAATATATTATGACCATTAAGTGATTAAAAATATAAAGTCTTCCCTCAGCCCTATAACCAAACAAGCAGACACATTACACACACATAGATACATATACACACACATACACAAGCATACACATACATGACACATACCACATATATGCAATGCACAGGCACACACATATACATGTACACACTTACATACACACATGTTCAAACATACTCTCAAAACATACATTCACACACACATAATGCACACATATGCTCATACACACACACACACCACCTTCTCATAAATCTGCTTGATATAAGTTATACTAGCAAGCCCCCCTCCATCTGCTAAAAACTATGCTAGGTCAATAAGGCATTAATAGAATTCATCCCAACTCATCACTCCACAACTCATTACAACTAGGTACAATAGATGGATACTTATCCAAAAATCTGGATGAGGACAGTGAAGCACAGAAAAATTAAGTATGTGAGCATATATAGAACAGTAATTAAGCAAAATTGCCATTAAAACAGTTCTAATTTTGCTTCCCAAGTCATAGAGGCAGCCCACCCCATACGTAGCTTTGCAGATGATCCTTAAGGGGAGGAGACAGATCTTTGCCCGGGAGAAAAGTTACTGAAAAACCAGCAAAATCACACGGCAGGGCAGGTAGCTTCGAGATGGCCAGATATCCTCAGAAAATCCTTCTTAAAGGGAAGCAAGCACAGACATTGAGCCTCCATCATATGCAGCGACCTCCCCAGTCACAGGCAATACCACGGGACAAGCTGGGCTATGAAAGGAAGGCCAAGGGCAAGGGATGGAGCAGTGTGCAGCTGGGGCAAGCAACAGCATGGCCACCGAAAACCAAAAGGGACAGCTACATGTGCGATAACAGCGTTTTATAGGGGAAATCCTTCTCCAAGACCGGGAAAGAGAGAAAGCAAACAATACACATTTACACTGAAAGCCCCCAAAAGCCTCAAATATGAACTCTAATCTAAAGGAGGGGCCTATAAAACCCAGCCTCATAACCCACAGGAGAATAGATGAAGGCCAAAAGACCTGACAGGATCTGGGACAGTTGATGAAGAGACGGAGCAGAAGACAACAACGTAGCTATCATGATAAAACAGTTGGTAGCTCCCCACTGGAGAACTGGTAATATGGTCAGAGAAAGGGTCGCCCTGGTACAGTCATAATTAATTGTGATGTTGGATTTCGTATTTAGTTAATGTACTTAGGAGTTTTTCCACAGAGCTATTAGAGCATTCTCCAGACAATCCCTTTTTAATTACAAGTCGAAGAACTTTAATAAGGAGTTTGTCATATTCAAGTATCTCAATACAGATGGAGCCTAACAGAACTCTGGTCACTGGACAGGTATGCAGACAGCAATGACAGCATCCACTTAGCTAATCTCTCCCAGAGGTACGGGAAGAGGCGAACCAAGCGAACCAACCCAAACAATGCCCAGACCCTGGGTGCTTCACCCTATTCATTAGGAAGTCCATTCCTTCTATTCATTCTCTGGTGATTATTGGAGGC
Organism: Apodemus agrarius; assembly: GCA_964023405.1. Taxonomy (NCBI): domain Eukaryota; kingdom Metazoa; phylum Chordata; class Mammalia; order Rodentia; family Muridae; genus Apodemus; species Apodemus agrarius. Next base: position 94,463,171 of record OZ030012.1, on the reverse strand, counting down.
CTTGGCTTGTGCTATAAGGCACTACAGGGAGGTTACGGCTACCCTGGTTACATATGAAATGTGTGCAACCTTGTGGTAAAGCTGTTGCCTTGAGTTGAAACTCCTTCGAGCATTTCTTTCGCACAACGTCCACCCTGCCTTCATTTTCTTCAGATTTCTCTTTGTCAAGTCCTTCTTCTTTCCCAAGCCCTAAGGATCCCTCTCTTCCTGATGTGATTCACATCTGCCTGACAGCTTCCCTCTCCCGCACACTCGTGTCAATCAAGATAAAGTTGTCTCCCGTGAATTTTAATTTTTGAGTAAAGGCTGTTGGGCCCATCCGGAAAGCAAGAACTGCATTCGTCTCTCCTCTTGTGAAAGTCTTTCACACTGTTTCCATGTTCTATAATTTTCCTAAGGTTCTAACACTACACAGGAAGGATGTCAGCTTGTCTTGCTGGTTAAAAATGTGCATGTAGAAATGTTCAGTAAAGCCTGTAATAAAGGGGAGCTGGGCTGTACGTGTGGGGCTGTCCGGTTTGCCCCCTGAGCAGGAGCAGCTGGGTCACTGGGAAATCCATTCCAATTTTACCTGATTATTCCAGAAGGTACAAGCATCACTTTCATACAAATCCTTGTTTTTCACAAGAAACGACCTGATTGACAAGACGACAGATAGGGGCTTCTTGGCGTCCAGGAGTTTACCACATGGAATGTTCATTATTGCTTTTTACTAATGCTAACAGACCTACTCTCACTTTTCCAGTTTTCAGAGGCAAATTTTAATTTTTTTCAATTATATATGCTCTTCATGTCTTAGTTTTTTTCTACCATTTTTTCAATGAAGTGTAAAAATTCACATCCTTATTGTTGTGTTTCCTGCTGTCGACTTTACAGTTAATGTCCTTTGCCTATTGTTCTTCATTACTCACTAAATATTTTTCAATTAGTGTTATTTTGCATATTATATTATTACAATCTCTTCAATATCTAGTGTTGATAACATTTTCTAAGATTATTGTGATCTTGGCATTCTACACAAAATAAACAGTGTAGACTCCATTATTTCTGAATTGCTATTTGTAGGAATCTTTGAGTGTCTTGATGACTATAATGTATTTCTCTGGATTTACTTTTTGATTATTCAGAAAAAAAATTAAATTTCAACATACTCATAGAATTTATTAACATTTAAAGTTGACGTTTTAAGTACTAAAACAAATTATTCCAAACATATAAATTTTAAATTTTTAAAAGTAATTTTTAATTAATTTTTTAAAGCAGAACAAGATTTATACTATATAACTTTAAAGAGACACACTTACTTTGAGTTTGGTAATTTTTACTTCCTTTGATTTAGGAATTCTGGGTGAGGGTGTGGTTGATATTTTTGCTGCTGCTGCTTTGACAGTGAAGGTTGAAAGCATATTTTCACACATGTTGAGCATATACCCTATGAACCCAGCTGCAGTCCTACGAATTTGGAATCCTTAGACAGTTGATCTTTAGATTTAAAATCTCAGTATTCTATTTTGTTAGACTTCTTTATGAATAAAAGAAGCATCCAGGTGTGGCTTATTTTTTTAAGTTCCTTTTAGTTCCCATTTTTCTTCCCGACTCAAAAAAAAATTAAAATGAACAACACTTTCAGAATCACAAGTACCCTCATCTATAATACGTTTAGAAGAGTAAAATTGTCAAAGTATTCAGACGTGCAATGAATATTTCCTTTGCATGCTCTCGAAATATGAAAGCCTCATTTGTAATATCTGTGGTTTTTACATGGCCTCATAAGTATGAAGCATTGAAATATTCATTACACGTGAGATTTTGTATAAGGGCTTTATCTAATTTGAAATCAGGACAAACTCCTAAAGTTTAACACTCTATTCTAGCTAAAATGTTAATGGTGATTTCCTGGCAATTGAAAAATTGTGGATATACAGTTTAATATCATATCAAAATTTAAACTCTAGTCTTCATTCAAGGCAAAAGCCTATACAAAGAAATGTTTGCGAGGATAACAATAATTTATTACCAAAAGAAAAAAGAAAGTTATTCCCAAAAGATGAGAGCTGGCTTTATGCCCGGCGGTATTTTCAAGTGTGTGCTCCTTGAATAATGATACACCCAGTGTGTGGCTCCAAAAACCGAAACACCTGAGGGCAGTCAGTCACCTAGGATGTGAAGATGCAAGGGAGAAGACACAGCCATGCTACCAAGAAAAAGAAACTTCTCTCAGATGCGACCAGTGCCTTGGCAACAGCTGTCTCTCAGGACCACAGGTATTATTAGATTGAAAATATTGATTCCCAGCACGTGTGCCCACCACGAAGCAACTAATATTTCACTGAGAAATCGTAGTTTATTTTCTGCTAAAAGTTGAGCTTTTTTTTTCCTTGACAAAGGCAACAATATAATGGATTGTCAACACCTGCTTATTTGAGTAAAGGGGACCCTGGGAAGCAGGAAGCTATATACCATACCAGGTAACAGCCTAAGTACTCAGCTAATATTAGAAATGATTAGGATGCTTTCATGACCCTAAAGATTTCACAGAATAATCTTTCTTGCCAAGCTTAAGGACACGGGAATCTATTTTGGATGAGTACTGTTAGGTGCTGTGAATACACAGAGGTTACTCTGACAGTGCTCAAAACTGCATCTATTGAAAAGCTGGCATAGAACTTGCTAATCACTGCTCAATACACTTGGCCCAGAGAATACTTGAACCTATGCCAACAACAACAAAAAATGGTTTAAAACTACATATATTCAATTTCCACTCCAATTCTTTTCCTTTTCAATACTCATCTAAAGTTTTATGGTAAAAACTGAGAGATGAATGATTATGAAAAATTGTTTTAGCACCTCCCCAGGATTGGGAGTAGTTACAGCTACAACTTCTTACCTCATTCTTTAACATTTAGGTTCTTGGCATGAGCACTCAATCCATGGCTAGGTGACAGAGTGAGAAATAAAATATACAAACTTAAAGTAACCAAGGGAAAGAATGTGTGTTTGCACTTTCCTTAATATGCCTATTGATGGATTTTCACTCTTCATATTATTTTAACTGAAGACCTCACAAGGTCATTATATACATACATACATATATACATACATTTTTCCTTGTGCAAATGTATAGTAAGCTGAGATGTGGAAATAATATTTGTGTATCTTGCACATATCTCTAAATTAAAGTGACATCTCAGTAGAATACTTGCCTAGCGCATCTGAGGTTCCATTTCAAGCAACAACAACAACAAAAAAGAATAGGTGCATCAATTAAATGAAATAGCATCTCTGCTATTCAGTGTTTTATGTAAAATATCAATAGGCAATTTAACAAAAATTGCCATTTAAATGCAGAATTGCTGTTGAGGCTGTGAAAAGGCAACCCTATAGGTTAACCTGTGGGGCTTTCCATTGAGAAGATACATATTTATACATTATTGTTCTGCATCAGGATTTCACAAAAAGAATAAATGGAGAGCTTAGGAAGAGACAGGAACAGAAAACTAGCAACATGATGGTATGTGGCAAACCCAAAAGGGACAGTTAAGCAGCCCATTCTCAACATGTATGAAGGGGCAGAGACAAAGAAGACAATTAGGTAGATATGAGTAAGTGAAAAAATGGTGCAGGTTGGTAAGTTTTATGAACTCTGATACCATCACCTGTAACCAGAACTATTTACCGTGCTCCCAATGCAGAGACACACTTGGCCAAAGTCCACAAAACATCTCACGTTTTACAGGTGTCAGTCAAACCTTCAAACACAACACGCAGAATGAGAGATTGTTCTTTGAAAGAAAGAAGACTTTATGCGATTGTTTCAACTGTAAGTCTTTATTTATATTCTTACAGTTTACCTTTTCTACCCCAGCTGTGCATCTTTCTGTGGGACCCATCAAATCTCTTCTCCAGACTTACTCTCTGTCATTGCTGATGTACTCACTTCCTATGAGCTGCCATACATTACCCCAAATCTGTCTTCATCCTTCGGAAGTGCTTACTGTTTCCCAAGAAATTAATTCCCAAGAACAAGCAGAGGTTCCTATGTAAGTGCTAATGAATGCCTGGCTCCCGCACCTCAGTGTTAATCGTCTTTAACAGCTTTAGGGAAGCCTCCCAAGTTGGGGACAAAGCACCCAAAGGAAAAAGCTCTAATCTTCGGTCCCATGGTTCTCAAACTCTGGCATATTTAGCATGTTACAGGATCACCACTATGGTCCCTTGCAGATGCTGGGGCCCTTTTCACAAAATTCCTGATGCCGTGGATCTGGCACAAAGCCCAGGAATCCACATTTATGGATCTATTCTCATCTGTGCTTCTAATGCAGAGAACTCAGACATGATGTTTACCTTGTATTGTCCTGGTGTTTTATCGCTATTCTGGCGTGACTAATTGCACCATCCCTTTATTCTCAAGACATTCTGTTTCAGATAGACAGTAGTCAACAGTAGTAGAGCCAACTTTATAGAGTTGCCCACATACACTACATTAAGAAGTTGTCCTTGGGCTGGAGAGATAGCTCAGTGGTTAAGAGCACTGACTACTCCTCCAGGGGTCCTGAGTTCAATTCCCAGTGACCACATGGTGGCTCACAACCATCTGTAATGGGATCTGATGTCCTCTTCTGGTGTGTCTGAAGAGAGCGATGTACTCATATACATAAAATAAATAAATCTTTTAAACAAAGAGTTGTGCTATTCTAGACTGACTATAAGGAATAGAATGTAGGTCACTTTATACCCTCTTATCACTGTACCCTCTCATTTGGAATCTATTCCTCATTGCCTGCTATCTGCTTGATGTTAATCTAAACCTAAGGTATAGTAGCAAACAAGGCACAGAGTCTATTGTCTATAAGAGATAGGCCATATCAGATAGTAAACAAAGAAGCAATACATGTAAAAAAATAATAATCATCATCATTAAGAAGTGCAGGGGCCTTTGGGGAGCAGGCCCCATACCTCGCCTGGGCAGCACGAAAGAGCTGGTCCTGATGATGTGGTGTGTCAGTGGCCTTGAGGGCCTGAGAGAGGGAGAATTGACTCTGCCCCTTGCTGGCTGTGGCATTGAATGAGCTAGCTGGGGCAGTATTGGAGAGCTTGCCCATTGATGTGGGTATGGGAGAGCTGGCAGGCCCAGATTCAGGGCTTTGAGTTAGCCCATCCCAACATCTACCCCATCTATGAGCTCCTGGAGCACATGAAAGGGCCAGTCCTATACAACCAAAGCTGCAGAATCTCCATGACACAGAGCAACAATGGTTGCACTGACGTTCCAGTATTGTAGTGTAGCAGAAGCCAGAGGCCTCAAACCAGATCAATGACTCATTGCAATGAACATATCAAGCAAAGTGTAAACAAAAGTGTATATTTTGGGACACTCTGTGACATATTACAGCTTCCACATGAGATTTTTTTTCTTTTGTGGGTGGTGTTACAAGGGCAGAAGATGGGTATAAGGAAATGGGGAGATGAGTGGGATTGGGATGCAAGACTTGAAACTCACAAAGAACCAACAAAAAGGCTTTTTATTTTTGTTTTCTGTTGTTGTTGTTGTTGTTGTTGTTGTTGTTGTTTAGTATTAGAGCAAAACAGACAGGAATTTGAATCAAGATAATTGTTTCGATAATAATTAGTATAGGAATTAGTGAAAATAGGAGTTTCTTCTGTAAGGAAATGAGTTAGTGAACTTTTTACTTCATGTTGAAATCCTAAAATTACAGCTCATACTCATAATGGAATTGCTACGCTTAGGTTTATAGATAATTGAGTGGTGGATGTAAATGTATGTGGGAGAAGTCCTAGTAGGTTTGTGGATCCAATAAATATAATTAAGGATACAATTATTAGTGCTCAAGTCCGTCCTTTTGGTGTGTGAATTAATATTATTTTCTTAATAATAACGACTCAGTCAATGTTGAAATGAATGAAGACAATTGCTGATTAAGCATTCTGATGATGGGAACAGGATTGATGGAAATAAAATGACGGTTACAACAACTGGTAAACCTATTACTGTAGGGGTAATGAAAGAGGCAAATAGATTTTCGTTCATTTTGATTCTCAAGGGTTTTTTTGTTTTTACTGTTAGGAGTTTTGGTTATGGGATGCTGGAAAGGCTTGTGAAGAAATTTTTAATTGAAATAAAATAGAGTAGTTATTAATGAAACAATAGTAGTAAATCATGTGGCTGTGTCTAGTTGAGGCATGTCACTATGGAGATTTAAGGTTTTTAACTTTAACTTCAAAGGTTAACACTCTAAGCTTCACAGTGAATTTAAATTATTGTAGCTGATCAATAACTCCTAGCTGGTCAGTGGTGGTGCATGCCTCTAATCCCTTTTGCAAGGAAGGTGCAGGAGGATCAACTGGTCTACAAATGGAGTTCCAAGACAGCCAGAACTAAAGCAGAATGAAGAAGGAAAAGGAGGAGGAGGAGGAGAAGGAGGAGGAAGAGGAGGAGGAGGAGGAGAAGGAGGAGGAAAAGGAGGAGGAGGAGGAACAGGAAGAAGAAGAAGAAGAAGAAGAAGAAGAGGAGGAGGAGGAGGAGGAGGAGGAGGAGGAGGAGGAGGAGGAGGAGGAGGAGGAGGAGAAAGAGAAAGAGGAGGAGGAAGAGAACGAGAAGGAGGTCCTCCTATGACTAGGGGCTAGAAAGATTACTCAGCTGTTAAGAGCACTTGTTCTTGCCAAAGACCTGCATTCAGTTCCAAGCACCTACATGACAGCACACAACCATCTGTAACTCTAGTACCAGGGGATTTCATGCCTTCTGAACTCCTCAGGCACCAAGCACATACACATGTAGATACACAAACATATGTGCAAACAAAATACTCATACAGATAAAATCTAATAACCTTTAAAAAGATAGCTCCGGTCAGTGGGGAAGAGAAATGAGTAATCAGAAAAGGCCTCCGTGAAGAAATGGGCTCAAGTGCAAAGCACCCACAGCCTTAGAATTTGATGCATTTGAGAGACAGAATACAAGTCAGTGTGGTTTTGGGCTACAGTAGGAGAATCAGGAAGTCACAACTAGGAACCTCTTCTGTTCACTTTATGTTTATAACTTTCTCCTGTAACTATTATTCTTCCCACTTTGCATATGAGGTATTTTTTTTGTTTTTGGTTTTATTGAGACACAATTTCTCTGTGTATCCCTGGTTGTCCTGGTACTCACTTTGTAAGTCAGGCAAGCCTAGAACTCAAAGATATCTGCCTGCCTCTGCCTGCCGAGTTCTAGGATTAAAGGCGTGTGCCGCCGCCACCCAGCACATATGATAGTTTTAAAGGCATAGAGACTGAAGAACTTGACCAAAGAGGTGTAGATGGGAAGGATAAGAGCAAGAATTCACAGTTGCCCAATTTGCTTCAAAAGTCATTTTTAAGCCTCAAAAACATGGTGATGATGATGATAGTGACCATCGCTAATAGATTATGAGTTTTTGATGTCTTGCTCTTTTTAAATAAAGCTCAAATATAACCTCATCTTTTCCTCAAAATAGATATCCTAAGACAGTTATTTTTAGATATCCTATATTTTGCTTAGAAAAAAAAAGCCAAGGCACAAAGAGAGGCATATATTTTGTACATCTTTATTGGTAGTCATTGTTAAAAGCATGACAAGACAACAAAAAAGCCTATCAAATCAAAAAATGTTGCATTATAAATCTTTACCTATTTATATGCATTTTTTTCTTTAAAATAAAGGAGCAGCTTGATGTGGTCCTTTAAAATCATATTCCTTTTAAAAGGGTAATTTATTTTACTTAATTCTCTATTTTGAGAATCCTGTGACTAATTTTAAAGCCTAGAAAAAATTCAGATGTAGAACATTCTATTATTTCCAAAAATGTAAATATATGTGTTATGTAAGAAATGTAATGGAGGAAAGAAATATAATAATATTTTATGGGAAAAAAGTCATATTCCTTTTAATCCCAATACACAGTAGAGGGATTTTAATCTAGCAACATGGTTACTCTGGCTGGAATACAGACACACCCTAGTACACACTTTTAATCCCAAACAATGAAGCAAAGTTGGTTTGTACGAGGAAGCACAAAATATTCGAAAGAGATGCTTAAGTGAGTGGCAGACAAAGTGATGAATCAGAGAAAGATCTGAGGGAATAGGATATGCCCGACTCGCATGAGAGGGAGAGAAGAAAGGGAAGCTACGTGAGGGAGCAGCACAGAGGAGAGAAGGTAGTTTTACCAGGAGAGTTGTGCAGAGACAGGTTGCAGAGCAAGAACAATCTAGACATACACACACATAAAGCAGAATGATCCAGAGAATAAGAAGGATCCAAAGTTAGTAGGAGGCTAAGCAGAGCAATTTAGTCAGAAGCTGAGAGAAGCCAGTTTGAATCAGTTAGCATGGAGAGGAGTTTTGAGCAAGAACAGCTGAGTTGGCCAGCCAGCCAGAGTTCAGAAATGGCCACAAAGACTGAGCTTATTCAGCAGTAAGTCTCAGAAGCTGAAAACATTCTAGGCCAAAATAAGATTGAAGCATCCAAAACTAAATTTAGGTTAGCAGACAGAAGTAGCAAAGTTTGGAGACAACAATTACATTAGGCAAATAAAGTAACTCTTACAGTACTCAGGTTGAGAGTGGGTAGATAGAGGCAGTCAGATCTCTGAGAGTCTACGTCCTGCCCAGACTACAATGTGAGTTCCAAAATATTCCAGGGTTATGTAGAGAAACCCTGTCAATAATAATAATAATAATAATAATAATAATAATAACATACAGGACCCCGATGATTTTATTTCTCTGATTTAGCTATAGATTTAGAGTTCATTATTAGAGTGAAAGCACTCCAGATTCTGTTTTTCAACATGGATATTCTGTTTCTCTGAAATCAGACTTTCGGAAACCACTTTTCCTTTCTTAGCACATATCTACCTTTCCTTGCATGCTAACCATATACTGTTGCTTTGATTTTACTAAAATCCCATCCCTTTACAATGGTTACAAGATTTAGAAACTTGTTCTTAAAGTCTGAGGACAGAGCAGCAGAAGGACACAACATATCATTGACACACACAGGTGGAACCCTGGGCACCTCATCAGCTCACAGTCTCTATCCTAATAAACCCACACCAACACCACAAAGCACAGGTTTCTCTACACACACACACACACACACACACACACACACACAAACACACACACACTCATACTCACACTCTCACACACACACATGAACTTTTGTTAATTATCTTGTATTTAGTTTTCCCTTTAAAAATGTTAATAAAACTGTTATGAAGTAACATCTTTATCAGATGATGGAACAATAAGGTCCTTTAGTGAACCCTCTACATTTGGATAAAAACCTTCAGAATGCTTGAAAACTAGTATAAGCATTTCATGTTTGTCGATGTATTCTTTCCATCATTTCCAAAGACCTGACAATCTCCTGAAGCTGATTGCCCAGAAGACACACCACAGAACCTCCAAAGCTCCTTCTTCCTCAGTTTGCAACTGATTATAAAGCTGAGGCACAGAGAAGTGTCATGCTCCAAAGTGAGATAGGTCAGGGGAAAAATTAGAGATAATTGAAAGACTGAAGTAAATGAGAGAATGAAGGAAGCACCATCTCACAGAACAAAATGGTGACATCCCCTATCAATATCGAAGGAGCCATGAAAAGTAGAAGAAAATACACCTAGAGAAAACCCCCACAAAACAAAGGTGAAGATAGACAATCCTTGATTTATCAAAAGCTATCAAATATGCTGGGGGAACCTTTGTGCTTTCTTCATTCTTCCTTATGGTGTTACGGATTAGACCTTTGTCCTTATGCAGGTTAGGTGAACTCTATCCCATTCACAGAGCTGCACACCAGCCTTCCTATTATTTCTTGTTGGGGTGGAATGAAAAGAAAAGAACATGTCTGAATCCACGAGTAACTTTGTTTTTAAAAAAAATCCAGAGATTTCACAAAGGAAAAGTAGAAGCAAAATATAATAATTTGTAGTAAACTTGTAATAAAAGGGGGACAAACCATTGGATGTACACATAACAAATCAATCAGATTCAAAACTCCTAAACATGAAATCCCTGATCCATTGTGACCATGGAAACCCAGGGTAGTAGAAATTGCCTGACATATTGCAATTCTCATAAAAGGTCTTGAGAAGGAAAATGAACTGACTTACAAGCATGCCATTCAATTTGGTACTTGAGTTTCTATTTGTTACTTGCTCCACAGATGTATCACTGGTCACTCCTTTCCATCAACATACACACCACATACAATGTTAGGTTCAACAGTTTTGAATGATTTGCCAGGGTCATGGACTACCTTTGAAAATGGTGTGATCCATTGTCCATGCTTGCATACCATACTACTGTTCCTTATATCAGAATGTGTTTATCCTCAACAAAATGGCTCAAACAATAGAAATGTTTATTGTATATTTAATATTATTACAGGAGGTGAGATGGATCAATGCTACAGTGACCAAGTTTCTCTCCTTGTTCTTCGGTATGCTCAGAGTATCAGTTCTTCTCTTTGGCCACCAATAAACATGGTATCTCTCTAGACGGATCTAGAGTGGAATCCTGGAGGAGTCATTTGCTTATAGATTGTGCCCTGGTTTGTCTGAGGAAGACCGTTTTCATATTTACTCTCTTGGTATAATTATTTTTAGCACTTCCTCTTTTCTGCTCAAAAAAAGGGGGTTTCTGAATGTATAATCATTCTACTGGATGTTAGGAAGGAAGTTTCTTCTATATATTGAGCTCTGTTTTCAAATAGTGACCATAACTCTGAAATATGGGACATCTAACAGTTAAATGTAATTGTTCTACATAGGCTGCCCTACTTCTAGTCAATGCAAAATTGATGGCCACTCATGAAATAGACTACCTTCATGTTAAGGTCAACTAAAAGGTGGAACTTGTTAGAGAAGACCATTGTAATTATCCAGGTATAAAATAGACAATGGAATAAAAGTGAAGAGTAAGCTTAAACTGAAATACTTAAGTATAAATTGGATGTTTAGCTGAAAGGGACAAGTATAAGATGATGCTTGATTGTAATCATCAGAGGCTAGAGTAAGGTGCTCTTATTTTAAAAAGCAGAAACAATGATGTAGAAGAAAATAAAAAGATAACATGAAGATGCCGGGGTGTAATGGAGACCTCCAGGTGTACTTGGTGACTTCAGTTTGACAAGCCATGTGTTTTTAGAAGGACCCAACCTCACTAGGAAACTAAATATGAAATCTCAGGAAAAAAAATGAAGTCATTAAAATGCAATCTGAGAAGATACAGAAGAAAAAGAGGATTCACCTAGCCCCACAGAGACTTGATGTATCAGGGTGAGGGATACCCACAGGGTGTCTCCACCCTCTCAGATGAGAAGAGGAGGCGAGATGTGGGTCTATGAGAGTAGGGTACCAGGTTGGGAGGGAGCAGCCTCAAGATGTAAACTGAATAAATAAGTTTTTTTTTTTAAAAAAAAAAAAAAAGAAAGAAAAACAGGGGTGTGAACTGGCAAGGTAGAGACTAGAGAAAACAAATAGGCCAAAGATGAAATATTTGTCAGGGTACCTGTGAGGGACATATCTGAAGCTAGGTGGTAAAATATTGTTCAAACTACAAGTTAGCAAGATATTTTATTTCCAAGCACCCACTCTTGAAATAAGGATAGAAAAAGCCTGGTTCAAAACTCAAAGGACCTTTTAGCCTGAATGCATGAGTCAATTATCCTTGAAACTCATTATTTTCTTCCACATAAAGTTTGCATCAAACCTACAATTAGTGATGGAAAGTTAGTCTTCAGTAGGTTTGTAGGAATGGCCATGCCTTTGTTTGGAAAAGCCCTTGCTTTATAAGTGATTTGGGTCCCTTTTCTCCTGTTGTCATGCAAGGACTACAGAAGCACACACAGACTGACTCCTCAAAAAAGTCTCTCTGAAAGCCTGGGGCCAGCATGTCTCTCATAGAACTAGTCAGCCAAGTCTCATCTATTTGTTTTCCATAAAAGATGCTGCTTTCACTTTCTCCAACTAGTGTAACAACATGATGTTGATTATAATAAACAATATAATATCAAGATCATCTTTACTATTACTTGGTTTGAGTTTTGTTTGTTTGTTTGGATTTTACAAAAATAAAGTCTAAAATTCTGGCAGATCAAGTTGACCTTGAAGTGACAGGTATCCACCTGCCTCTGCTTCCTGAGTGCTAGGATTAAAGGTGAGGGACACCAAGCCTGGCTTTGTATTGTTATTTCTATACATGGGTAGGTAATATTTTCAAATTTTTTATGTAGTCAAATATTAGTTCTTTTTTACATACATAAAAATCTCTGATATTTCAATGTTTTTTAGTAGTTATGATCCAATTCTCTATAACTTGTAGCTGTGGCTTCGAAAATATTGTATAAATATTAGTGTCCTTCTGAATGGGTCATTGCTTACACAGGGGACTGCAATAATCTCTCCTGTACCCTCTTGCTGGATTCAAATCAAAATCAAGATGACTTTTTGGTTACACAGAGAAATCCAAAATGCTTCTTTCATTTTTTTTTCTTTAGCATTTTGTGAAGCCATTATCTTTCAGGACTGTATGACTTCCACTTAATTCTGTTATTGGCCAGCAAAAGGGGAAAAAAATCCCAATTAAAGGGTGCCAAGGAGAATGAGAGATTTTTTTTCAGTAACAAAACAGTAATCATAAGAGCACATTTAAACAGCATCTTTAGTATGGTGTTGTCATACAGTCAATTAGATCGTTGAAGGGCTAGAGTTATAACTCAACAGCAGAATATGTACTTAGCATCTGCATTACTATGGCTTTAATCTCCAGCATCAGCTTAAAATAATTGTTAGTATTGGTACAGTATCACTGCTACACACACACACACACACACACACACACACACACACACACACACAAAAGCAAGATAGCGTGAACTGACAGCTCAGGAGCGCCAAAGCAGGACAAGTGAAATCCTGAATCTTCAGAAGATGAGCTAAGCCCCAGAAAGAGGTGTTACTGTAAATATCATCACCACTGATGGTTGGTACAGAGAAGGCCAGGCCTGTCTTCAGACTAACAGGGAAGCCATGGAATGCTCGCCACATACCAATTAGCCTTCAGCCCAAGAAGGTGACAACAAATTTAGCTTACAGGAGGCAGATATCATTAAATGAGTAAAAATCATGCCTGACTATTCCCTTCAATGAAGGAATGATTTCCCCAGTGCTATGCCAACCCTTTCACAGTTAAAGCTGGGGGAAGGGGAACAAAGATGTGTCTAGGTGGTTAAGAACACTAGATGCTCTCTCTTCAAGAAGACCCTAGTTCAGTTACTAGACCCATGAGGGGCAGCTCACTGCCTCCTGTAACTCCAGCTTCAAGAAGACCCTACACCTATGGCCTCCATGGGCACTGCTTTCATATAGCATACCCGCATGCAGACATACACTTTCATACAAGATTTAAAATAATACAAATAAATATTTGAGTAATAAATTAATTTTAATGGGTAAGAGCTTTTTAATGTACCCACAAGTTGATCAAATGTTATTTGCTCATGAAGTTTCCACAGAATAACCTAATTTGTGGGAATTGCTTTTTAAATTTAAAACATGCTAACAGAAAACCAGGCACAGACCCACATGCCTTTAATTCTTGTTCTCAGAAGGTTATGGCGAGAAGATAAAAAGCAGGAGGTTAAGTCAACCTAGAATACATAGTAAGACCCTGTTTTGAGAGGAAAAATAAAAAATTTAGGAAGGAATTAAAATGTTAAAGCCATTTTAAAAAGAATTGCATAAATTTGATTATTTGTAACAAAAAAGTGAGTTAAATAAAATACAAATCAATCAGGGCAATCCACATTGCATTTTTATGTCAATAAAAAACATTTTAGCTAGGTGAAAGTAGGCCTTTAGTCCCAGCACTCCGGAGACAGTGGATATCTGCCACCAAAGGCAGGTGGATATCTGTGAATTCAAGCCTGGTCGACAGAATGAGTTTCAGGACAGCCAGAGCTACACAGAGAAACCCTGTCTTGAAAAATATACATACATACAAACCCCAAATGACATAAAAGAAAAAATTAAAGTATGTATTGTAAGTTTATAAGTAGATAATATCTGACAAAGTATTCAGAGTTGAGTTATGATTCCTGGATTCTACTCACTATATACATTCTATTGTCCTGCAAAACACATACACAGAAACTTACACACACAAATACAAACAACTGGTGTTTTGTTTGTTTATTTTTGTTTTCCTCTGTTGTTTTTTATTGTAATTTTAAGATTTAAACATGGTTTGCATTTCTTCCTTTTTTCCACACTAAGAAAATTTTCTTTATTTCTGTTATACAAAAGGTATTTTAAAAATCAGACATAGATCACTCCATCAAATGATCATTCTGCAGAATCCATATATTATCATGAAAATTTTTCTTTTACTGTTTTTAAAAAGTAGTCATGAAGACAAAATTTCCAATGTTAAAATGTTTCTATGTTCATGTTTGGAATTTCAATATGCTGTTTTTTATGTGGATGTTTACATAAATAGATATGAAATTTTCACCTTTTCTTATTCTTTTTCCTTTTCTTTCCTTTTTTCTTTTTCTTCTGGAAACTGTAGGCTTTGAAATTAGGGTTTAGGCAACACCTTTGAAAACAAGTTTGAAACTCAGTTTTCTATCCCTTGACATAGATAGCCACATACTAGTTTCTGGCATGCAGTAGAAAAAACAAAATAAAAAACAAAGACCTTCAATCTGCTGAAAGTGTCTGCTAAGCCATGTTGACCAATATGAAAACCTTCTTTTTTGAGGTTGACATACAATTCTTTCTGGTAGTTTTTTTTGTTGTTGTTGGTGGTGGTGGTTTTTTGGTTTTTTTTTTTTTTTTTTTTTTTTTTTTTAGAGTTTCATACAAGAAGTTTTGATCATATTCAATCCCCTCCCCCAATTCTTCCCAGATTCACCTCTTCTTTCCCACCCACCCATCTTTATGTCCGACTTTTATTTTCAGGCTGTTTTGTTTTGAATTCTTAAAATAAATATTATCATATAGTGCTAGTCTATACAGTAGCACTAAAGTACTTGTACACAGGCACACAAGTAAACTTGACCTGTGGAGATCAAAGGACATCTTTGAAAGTTTTTTCCTCCTACCATGGGTTACCTAGACCTACCTCAGGTCACCAGGCTTGCACAGTCAGCCCTTTCCCTTTGACCTGCAGAGCCATCTGGATGACCCCAAATCTTGGTTCTTAACACGGTTCCTTTCAAGTCAGTTTTTAGGTCATGACACTTACTTTACCCTCAAATTCACATCACAAAGGACCCTATACTATGGGGTTATTTTCTCTCAAAGGAGAGTGCATTAAAATACTGCCTTCCCATAACATACCCATTGCAACATTTTTCAGCATTTTCAAGAGAAGGTCCCTAAATGTGAATGGTACCGTCATAGTCCCCACTAGTCCAGGGGCAGCAGGATGGCATGGAACATTGCTACATGCCTCATGAGTTGGGTTTGACCTTGAGGACTTTATAGCAGAAGGAGAGCACAGACTCTCTGATGTATTGTCCTCTGGCCTCCATGTTTCATGACCATGGCGCATGCAATTCATAAACACATGAGAGGGAAGAGAGGAAGGGAGGGAGGGAGGGAGGGAGGGAGGGAGGGAGGGAGGGAGGGAGGGAGGGAAGGCTACAAGAGGGCATCAGATCCACTGGAACTGAAATTATAGAAAGTCATTAGTCACTCTGTGGATGCTAGGAATTGAGCCCAGGTTCTCTGGAAGAGCAACCAGTACTATTAAACCCTGAGCCATCTCTCTAGCCCCCAGTAATATTTTTGTTGGTGTTTTTTGCTTGCTTGTTCGTTTGCTTCCTTGCTTGCTGGATTGTTTGTTTTGAAACAGGGTATCACTATGTAGTCCAGAACCTGCTGTATAGACTAACCTCCAACTCACTGACATCTATCTTCCTATGCTTTCTGAGTGATTAAAGATGTGGACCACCAAGACCTGGTAATAAATGTATTTATTTTAAAGTCCACTAAGTTTTTCAGGCAATGTTAAATTTATAAAAGTTCTCCACACAGATTTCTCAATATAACAAAATAAATAAAATAAAATGTGGGTATTTGCCAATGGCTCAGAAGATAAAGATACATTCTGCCAAACTTGACAACCTGAGCTTAGTCCCCAGGACCCACATGGTAGAAGAGAAACCACTCCATCATCTTATCCTCTGACCTCTACAAGCACCAAGGCTCTCACACACACAAATAAATAAATGTAAGTTTAAAATGTACTTTTAAAGAATGTAATCTTTTCAGAGGCTATGAATAACATTGTTTTGATTTGTGTGTGTGTAAAACAACTAGAACTTACCAGAATAATTATACATGTAAAGTCAGTGGTTTCCTTAACCTCTTGACATTATAGAAAATTGAGTAGATAACTTGTTCTGTTAGACCCAGAGAGATTGAGTGTTCTTTCAAGGCTACAAAGAAGATGTTCTGTGCTCAGTCGGGTTCATCCTGACTCAGATGCTGATGAACTCACCAGAAGAGCAAATAAGTAGCCAACGAAAGGCTCTCTATCCCAGAAGTCTGGTTTGGGCTTGCCTTGCCAGAGAGCTTTTCAGAACAACTTGGCACAGGTTCTTGAATGTCAGCACCAGTTCCAGAATATAATATTCCCAGTGTGAGATACATATTGCTGTATCCAATATAAACTGCTCTTGAGAATTGCTATTTTTATTTCACAGCTGTATACAGAAAGTAGGGTATTTAAGAGATTAACCGAACTTATCAAAGCAAGGAAATGGTTAGGATGGTGCTATAATGAAACAGGTAATTGGGAATAAATATTGCCCACCACACTAAAGCATTCACACATAAACGCTATCCCCCTGGGGGCTGTCATATAAAACAAGTCATGTTTTTAAATAAATAGCACAATGGTGACATGTGACTTCATAAATATTTAACTCAGGTTCTTTCAGAGAAGTTCAGCTAATAAGAGTAGAGGAATTTGGAGTGTTGCTCAGAGTCAGAGGAAATACTTAGCATGTACATGGCCTTTGGGTCATTCTGTAGCTCTACAAAAAGTAAGCTTGGAAAATATCTAAACTTTAAAATCCAAACTGTGAGTAAAGAGGTGACATGTTGCATAAACTTTGAACATTAAGGAAGTTAATACTTTGGGTAAATAACAAGTTTTTAAAGATCATCTCATTATACTTATTTATGTTTGCTCTTCTATAAATGAAAAGCATCAAATGCGTTTCAGTCTCAGAATGTATGTCTATATGGAGGATTTTATTTAAATACACATTTTCCATGGCCATACCACCCTGAATTTGCCTGAACTTGTCTGAACTGCACATGTAAAGTTAATACTGTAGAAAAACATGCTGTCTGACTAATTGCTTTAATTTAATTCATATTTATATTTCATATAATTCATATTTCATAGTGTAAGTTAATCTCTATTTTATTGAGGTCACACACTCATATTTCTAATATATAACTTGTAGATATTTAAAATAACAAATTATTGTAGAGAAATGTCTCCTTTGGGAAAGAAACTATAATTAACCCCCATCTTTATCCAGAACGTACCTGAACACCAAAGCCTGCCCAAAGTATGTTCTAGGCCTGCTGATTAAACAATTATGTGTACTTTTCATAATCTAACCAAACAGAAGCAACAATGCATGAATAATTAGCAAATTTTATCTTCTCTAAGGTTTCCATTTCAATGGCTGAACTATGCCTTGACTTGAATTCAGAAGATGGTAATGATATCTGAGTCGGAGTAAAAGGCATAGTGAGCCACTACCACTTACATGCTTTTTAAAGTAGAGAAAAATCTTTCTAATTTGTAATTGCTAGGAGGTAATCACTAATAATCAAGACTTATTTTACTTGAGAACATGTACAATAACTAGGAGGATGACCTAGTTATAAAATACAAGTCACCGTGCAGCATACTTGTATGAAATTCCAGGGGCTACAGAAATGTATTGTGGGGGACTAAATGGTCAAGAGCACTACCTGCACTTCCATAGGACCCAGGTTCAATTTCTAGCACCCACACGGCAGCTTGCAACTGTCTGTCAGTCCAAGACCTAACCCCCTCACACAGACATACATGCAGGCTAAAACATCAACATACCAACATATGCTTTTTAAAAAAAAGGAAAGAAAGGTAAAAGAAATATGTTGTGTTCAGGAAATTGAACATACAACTAACAATAGGAATAAAAATAAGTTTTAGCTGGAAAACCATGATATAAATGTATTTATTTAAAGAAACAGTTGGGAATTCATCTCAAACTAAAGGATAATTATAAGCATAACTAATGACAATAGGAGAAAATATTCAAAATATATAATGCTAGGGATCAGGAACCTCATTTCAAACAAATATATCTTAGTTGTGATGTGATTATTAAAATGTAGGATTTAAAAGCTTCTAGGCTTACAAAAAAATGTCAGATCGAAGATTCTCTTAAAATTCTGAAGCAGTTTGAATTAAACAGGAAAATGCATACAGAATAGTTTGGGGAATATCAATGAGCAATTTACACAAATATTTATTTATAGATCCGTAATAAGCAGCTCCTTTCAGGTCTGATAAAACTCCACATGTTGGTTAAATATAAAATTAAATATTTTCTTCATTCTAATTCCTACTAATGCCCATATTAGAGAGCCTTGTACCATTATTTTAATAAGTCCTAGTCAAGAACACCTAATATTGTCTGTGTCACCAAGCAAATGAAATCTTATAAATTAACACTTCCATTTCTTTTCTTTTAGTTTACTTTTATTTAGTTTTGTTTTGTTTTGTTTTTGCTTATGCTTTTTTAAGACAGGGTTACTCTCACTTTTTCAGCTTTGGTTGTCCTAGAACTTACTCTGTAGACCAGGCGAGCCTCCAACTCACAGAGATCTGTCTGTCTCTGCTGGAATTAATGGTATATGCCACTATGCCTGGCAAATTTAACAATTTCTGAAGTTACAGACCCAGTTGACACTTCTCTATGGCTTTCATCTCTAACTCCACATAGCACATCCATTTTGACTCTCCTTATCCTCTAATAGGTTTACATATTGGTTTGTTTCTAGCATATCATTGAAGACATAATTCCTTCATCTCTGTGTCTATATATATGCACGAGGTGTTGTTTGTGTACATGTGGTTAAGACAACTGCAAAGTACAGTTAGTTGTGGGACTCAAAACCCATTACTCAAGACATTTTGATTTAGCTGTTTTCATTGAAATATTTGCATCCTGATATCGCAGGCCTGGTTTGACCCTCCAACCACCCAAGTAATGACACAGAAACCTTTTATTAATTTTGAAAACATGGCTTTATCTTACTTGGTCCTAACTAGCTCCTATAACTTATGTTAACCCACTTATAATAATCTATGTTCTGCAATGTGACTCATTATCTCTCCTCAGTACCGTATCTGTTTCTTACTCCGCCTGGCTGGCGAATCCCCTACTCTTTCCTAGAATTCCTGTCTCTGCCCAGAAGTCCCACATACTCTCTCCCCACTTGCTATATAGACCATTCAGCTTTTTACTAAACCAATCAGAAGGCTCCTTAGGCAGGTGAGGAAGGACAAAAACACATCTTCACACAGTGCACATATGATTATCCCAACATGCAGCTGAATGTTTCTTGAAGAAAGAAAACACAGGGGCAGGAGACATGGCTCAGAGGTTAAGAGGACAAGTTGCTCTTCCAGAGCTTCTGTTCCCAGCACCCACAGTGGAGCTCACAATCATCTGTAACTCTTGTTCCAAGGGATCCAGTGCCCTCTTCTGATTTCTGAAATATTTCATCTGCTTCTCTTTTGGGGCGATGCACATTTATTTGTAGAGCTCAAGACAACCAGTGTTTGGAAAGGCATGCACATAGTACATATACATGT
The DNA here is from genome assembly GCA_964023405.1 of Apodemus agrarius. NCBI lineage: Eukaryota > Metazoa > Chordata > Mammalia > Rodentia > Muridae > Apodemus > Apodemus agrarius. The sequence goes on along the minus strand of OZ030012.1, from coordinate 94,443,227 downwards.
GCTTGAAACAGGTTTGCACATGGTACATATACATACATGCAGGCAAAACAGTCATACATGTAAAATAAAATGAATCTATTATAAACACTCATCCATATATGTGCCCACGCGTGCGCACACACACACACACACACACACACACACACAAACACACACACAAACACTTAAAAAACACAGTTCATGAGGCTGCTTCTCAGGGCCTCACTTCAGAAGCTTTACCCCTGTCGGCCCTACACCCCATTTCTACTCCTGTTTTACAAACCCTGGTTGCCTTAAGCTCTATAAATAAATGTGTATCAACCCTCTGGAGAGACATCTGGGTCCACCTTTAGCCAGCATCCCGTGGAGTTTTTAAAGCTGGAGGGGATCAGCTAATTGACTGCCGAGGCATCTGTATTTTAATATTTGGGTTTTTTTTATTTCATTTGTTTTTTAATTAGCATATAAGGAAGTGACTTTCATCATGACATTCCATACATATGTTATGTTGCTTGGCCCTTCTCTCCCACTCCCCATCTCTCTAGATCCCAGAAACACATTTTGTGTCCTATGTTTTTGAAAGAGGATATTTCTAAAAGTCAGTAAGGAATCTTGATTTTTCTGTCCTAATGGTAAATTCATCCAACCTTCAACTTCTGTACACTTCAAATCCCAGGCAATTTCTTCCAAAATTACTTTCATGGGATTAATATGAGTTTTTTCAATACAAAAAAGTATTTTACAGACTTTGTGTATGTTGTTTATTCATTTTATTACAGAAATATATAAATGCTTCAGTTTTATAGTAATTAATTGTTTGAAGAATGTGAAAACATGACAGCTGGTCCTAAAAATACAATTTCATCCACAGTCATATTCAAGTAACTACAAAGGAATCCATTAGCTTTGGATAAAAAAAAAAATCTCCATGCAAGCAGAGCAACAAGAATTATACTTTGTGAGCAATCTGTAAGGTTTATGTCAACAAGCACTCCAAAGAGACACTCTGCCATTTAATTCCTAATTTTTACTAAGAAAATTTCATCTGAAATTTATTTCATCATATTCCCATTTATTACTTTTATCTAATTCTGCATCTGGGAATCATAAAGATCTTCCTGATTTCTCTTTTATTATCAAATTTTGAGGACCTGTTTGATGGAACTAAACAATCAGTCATTCTTGAAACTCGAAAACGGGCATTCCAGAACAACATTGTGTCTCTTCAAGAACTCCCTAAGGGTTACTCCACCCCTAGAGACTTTGCCAAACAATTCCCTGGATATCTTAAGTTCTTGTCTGATGTGCAGCAGACTTTCAAGGAATCACAGCTACAAAATTTGGCAAAGGATGCCTGCCAGCGTGAAATCCCCGGAAGGTAAGGAAAAATAAATAAATAAAACCTGCGCGTCCTTCTTCCTTACCCAACCCTTTTTCTAAAATCTTAACACCACTGGGTGGAAAAGTAGGTTAATTGGGCAGGAGTCTCTGTCTCTGCCCCCGACGGCGGCAGTTTTCAGGTGTCTGAGGGCTCCGTAGCCTTCAGAGCGCACTGCAGTGAAAAGGCAAGAAGAGCTGTCGGCTGCGCACAAAGCCACAATTATTTGTCCAAAGTTCCATCCTCCGTGGAGATCTTTGCATAATTCAAGAGTAATTAGGTCAACGGTGTGCCCTTTAAAGACGTGACTTTGAGTGCAGAGAAGGTGACTATTTACGTTGGAGATTCCCTTGAAGAGCAGATCCCGGATGAACTTAAAAATGATTACAGGCAGAGAAGTCTCAGAGTCTGCAGGGAGAATTCAAAAAAAAGTTCCGCTGTCTCACAAAGGGAAGCCTTGCCAACTTCCTTCTCACTTGGGGCTGGGGGGGAAGGAGAGCCTGAAAGGGGGTGGGGGTTGGGGCGAGGGACGAGCAAAGAATCCATACCTTGGACTCTGCTCTCGCGCCTAAGAACTCACGTGCTGGCTCTCTCCCTGAGATTTTATTTCCCTCTTTCAAGGTCATCTTCCCGGCTTCAGCAACAGGGTCTGACTGAGCTGCGCTTTCTGAGCAGCTGCCTTATTCTGGGTGTTAGTCCCTTCCCGCACACACACAAGTTGGAAACTGGTCTCTAAAAAGTCTGCAGGCAAGGGCAAAGTTCCCTTTCCTGTCACTGAAGCTAATTCAATACAGAAGAAACTAAGATTGCAAAGAAAAAAGGTACACATTCGGCACTGCGGGTAGCTTGAGTGTCTTATTTTTATGACTATTTTATTTAATGTAGACGGTAGAGACGACGCAGCATGCGCACAGACACGCAGCAGAAATGCACTACCAAAATGAAAGTGGGCCACTTTCTAGCCACTTAGGTATTGCTCAGAGAATTTCATTCTTCATTGCCCGATGCTGTATACACAACAGGGTTGTCCAGTTTATTATATATCACCTAGCAGATAATAATACACATCTAAGCTAAGATTATTGAGTATGTGCACAGAAACTCATATATATATATATATATATATATATATACATATATATATATATATATAAAGTATAACACCTAATAAAGACATATAGACTATTACATGTCTTCCCATTGTGAATGAAAGTATATATCAATGTGAACAAAGTATAGTGATATGTATATAAATATTATTCATATATGTATGTATATATACATATATCTATATATATTACACTTAAGAGCTTATATTAGGTGATATACATTACATGTCAGAGTCTGTTGGGAGCAATACTCCATGTCCTTTTACTTGTTAACAAGTCTGACTGTCGACATGAGGGTCCCTGTCCATGAGATCATGTTTGATCACCAAAACCTCACCAATCCTTATTGCTTCAGAGGATAGAAAGTTCTTATTCAAACAGCAGAAGCCACACTAGCCCTAAGCCAACAGACAGGGCTTCCATCTAAGAGGAAGACCAAGACAACCAGATCACGGGAAAGCTCACAAGTCCAGCTTCTCCAGCTCCAGGGGAAGGCTGAGTCTGACCTCAAGCCGGAGGAAGTCTTACATCAGCTGAAGTGGATCATTTCATATTGAAGCTGCTTGACAGGTTGGGATGAAGTTATAGGGGACCTGCTGAGGGAAGGGGAGCCCTGAGTATCCAACTCTCCCTCTAACCTCCTCTGACCTCCACAAGGTCCAGCACACACACACACACACACACACACACACACACACACACGCGCACGGGGGGTGGGGTGGGGTGGGGGGGGATCTGTGTCCCTTGAAATCACTTCTGTACTTCTTTGGAGACTCTGAAAAGCAATTCATGAGAATAAATGACTGTTTTCCTGTTTGATTTCCCCTTTCTTCCATATTTTAGCCTTTTCTAGGCACTATTCTGGGCCATACGGAGTTGGACTTGCTAATATGCCCAAAGCTGGAAAGACAGCAGAAAATGACTTAGAGGATACCTCCTCTTGGGGAAAAAAAAATCCTTAATTTTGAACACCTTTTAAGGAAAGAAGGTGGGCTGGATGGGAATTGGTTCCACACTAAGAAAATCTATTGGTCCTACACAGTCTCCCCACATCAGACAACTCTCCTATACATAGCCTTTGGCCCCCAGAAATCTGCCCTCACAGCTGATCTTTCTGGAGGTGGAGGAATGTTTTCCTTAAGGAGTACAGGCACCTCCCCCACGTGCCTTGCTGGACGGTAATTTGGGAGTTTTTGCGCTGCATTAAGAGCATATCCTAATGTCTATAGAAACTTGGTGTGAAGGATTTGATGAATGTGTCTAATTGGTTTAGCTCACCACCTATTCATGAAAAGAAAAGGTCCATCATTAGACTTAATTAAGTTTTTTTTTAAGTCACTGCCTTTAATGATCATAGAAACCGCAAAGTTCAACACCAGCCTCTGCGTCATTTTAATTACCCTGCTTATTTGTTGAGGATGTGACAAAGTTACTCAATATTTCCTCACAGTCCTTCCAACTCAGGGGAGAGCAGCTAGCAGTGTAGGCTGGCTTCCAACCCAGAGGAATAATGTCAGACTGTCATGTCCGCTCAGTTTCCAGACCTCATTCTCTGCTGAGAGGGGGAGGCCCTAGCATCCACTATTTAAAGAATGTAAACAATAATGTCTCATCAAACTTGACAGTAAAAAAAAATATTAAAAACTTGACAGCAAATGTGCTACAGAGGGCTCTGAGGACAGGTATCTCATAATCTGCCCCTCCCCGATACTTGCCACGAGGGTCTCCCTGCTTAACAAGACAGATGTGCCTGCCTGCCTGCCTAGCCTGTTCCCTACTTGTTAGAACTTGAGGATCCTGGGTTCATTGGAGAGTTTATTTTAAATCCTACAGCTTACTATAGAATCCTTTAGCCTACTATAGAAAGATTGACTTCCTGGCCAGTGGCTGGTTTGTAATATTCCTCTCCACTTGGAGCTCCCCAGGAAACTGCACACAGGCAGGAAGACAGTCGAAACCACTGTCCAAATGTGCAAATCCTAGCCGTTCTTCCTGTTAAGTGCCTTGAAGTTTTGACAATTTATCTTCGATGGTTTGGAAACCATAAAGTTTCTTTGTCGTTCATATTGGGGGGGAAGAAACCTTCTTTTGCTGTTCAAAAACATTAGCCTCCCTACTTTTCTCTTAGTTACATAAATAAATTAATAAGTACATAAGTAAATACATAAATGAATAAATGAATGAATAATATAAATGAATGAATAATAAATCCTAAAAGCAATCTAACTTCTTGAGCAAGGGTGAAGTAGCAAGAGCTTTTGTCTTGTTGCCCATGAATCTAAGGCACAAGTTCCAAGTCTCACAAATTCTTCTTACTTCCTCAGCAACCGCATTCTGATGATGCTTTTAATTTGGGGTATTATTATTATTTCAATCTTACTATGAACTCAGAGCAAAACAGAAGCCATGAAAGTAAATGCCTGTCAGAAAATTAATTGAATTGAAATGGGTAAAGGGGATTCATGCCAAATGTTAAAAAAAAAAAAAAAAAAAACCACAAAACACCTAGTGAATTATTTTTCAAAACAAGGAGAAAAACGGACTTTTGGGAGGTACCATTATGTACAGCTCCGGTGTTGGGCACAGCTATGATTTTCACTGGTTGAGTTTGGCTGTCTGAGGACCTGGAGTGCTCTCCTGACTGGGATAACAGAGGGGATGAATGGGAGTTGACAACTTGACAATATTTCCCAAAGCCTTGTCCCAAGAACCTCACTGGAGTTAACTCCATGTTCCTATGAGCGTGGGTCTGAAAGCTGTAAGAGACCCCACTCAGAAGCACCCGGCTGCATCTCCTGCCATCCGCTTTCTCCATCCCACTCCACTCTGAAAATGTCTAGCTGCAAGAAGACATGAGGAATCAGAATATTGTCATTTCACCCATTATGCTAGCCTGTGTGATACAAGCTGAAGTTACTGGATTACTAGGCTCTCTCTCTCTCTCTCTCTCTCTCTCTCTATCTATCTATCTATCTATCTATCTATCTATCTATCTGTGTGTGTGTGTGTGTGAGAGAGAGAGAGAGAGAGAGAGAGACAGAGAGAGACAGAGAGACAGAGAGACAGAGAGACAGAGAGACAGAGAGACAGAGAGGGATAGTGACCCAGAAGAAGAGCTGGGGGAAGCCAGGGTCTGAATTTCTCAACTTGACCTTAGCTGAAATCCAGAGCTGTTCAGGTAGTCAATTCTCCAAAATGTCAAGATCTAAGACCATACCTTCAGTCCGAGGAAATGCATTACTCTCTCGCCCTTTCCCCTGCTCCTTTGCCTACATTTCAAGTTTCCCAAGATAGATTACTACTTGGGAGAAAAGATTAGCATTTTAACAGGAACCTTCTTGCTTTCAGTTTGGTTTTGATTTCCCTTCTCTGACTTGGTCCTGTGGAGCTGCTCTTCCAACCCTCTTTTTGTAGGGAAAGCTTTGGGGTTTTCTTTTGGTTCCTCACTCCTTCCTGAATTCTGGATGTTTTTTGTTTGTTTATTTGGTTTTGGTTTTGGTTTTGGTTTTTTATCTACATTCCTGTTTAAGAAAAGGGTATCCGGAGAGTTCCGCTGATCAAAGGAAGACTGAGAGATGAATTGGGGGTGGGGGATTGGGGACGGCCATATGTGAAACCCACCTGACTATGCATTTGTACCCAGAGTTTGCAGCGCTGATGCAGCAGAGTCTCTGTGTCCAGCTCTGATCGGACAATGGACTGCCAGACAGCTGCAGTCAATACAAAGGGCCGGGACACTTTTACTTAGTAAACATCACCCCTGGGGCTGATGCAGGTCAATACAGATGCTGATTGGCCCTGGAATACAATATTTTTCCAGTTGGGTCCTGCGGGAAGGTGGAGGAGGGGGGTTGTTTGCAAACAAATTCGTTGACTTTCCAAATAAGCATCATTTAGAGGACTTTGGGGAACTGGGGGGAAGAGCATGGCCTCTGGAGTACTAACACCCCCCACACAGGTTCTGAAACAATCTCTGCCTCGTGGAGGAAAGACAAAGTTTTGCAAAGTTACTGTTCAGGAAGCGCCCCTGTAGCAGGCCACAAATCTCCCGGGATGGGATACGAGGCAACCTTTCTCAGAGCAGCACACTGTAAGAGAGCGAAAAGAATGCGTTTGGTGATGGCGTTTGCGCAAGTGCAGACAGCCCGGCAAAGCTGAGGCTGCCCCTCCAGGCGCGGTTACTGATGCATGACAGTCCAGGTCCTTTGACATTTTCGATTTTACTTAAAAAGAATAAAAATCCCTGGCCATCACTGCTTCAAAGATAAAGAAAACGTTTTTAAATACTTCAGTATTTTGGGAGCTAGAGACAGAGAGGCATGCTCATGCTCAAGGCTCCAGATTCAAACCCGAATCTGGCAAGAGAAGACAAATCAATCAATTAATTAATTAGCTGATAAAAACAACCGTATATGAGGGTGTAAATTAGTCTTTTTTCCCAAAGTGCTTAGAAAAATAATTTTCTATGTTTCTTATATGTAAATAAAGGCCTGTCTGACAAAACACTACTGATTTAACTAGATTTCCCCTTCTATCACTGGGACCTCTATCCTGGAGTAGCTAGGCCCCACATCTGCAAAGGCTGCCCCGGATTCCCAGATGCCACAATGCAGTGTGGATCCACATGCCAGTGTGGATATCTGTCCACAGATATTACACATCCTCCCCTTGCCCTAGAAACACCACAAGGAGCTTCTGACATTATCCCAAGCTTAGCCTGCTGAAGGTCAAAAGCTGCTCTAGTGCTCGGTCCCTTTTCTGACTTCAGCAGATGTCATTTTTCCTAAGTGTCCCTGAAAGCTTGAAGTTAGGATTGTGGGCTAGATGGCTAGGCTGATACTTCCTTCCATAGAGAATGCTGAAGATGTTTGGGGGGGGGGGAATAATAATAATCAACAGAGCCGAGGAAGCCAAGCTACTGGCTCCTCCATCTTTTTCCCCTTTATTACTTTATTCAAAATGACAATCCAGTTCAGATATGAGGTTAGCACCTCCCTTGAAATGAAAACAGAAATCTAAATGGAAAGGGAAAGAAAAAAAGTACTTTGTAGTCTCCATGTTGCCCATCTTTAATTCACAGATGCATCTATAACTCCAGGGAGTTTTGCCTTTGATCTCTTTGATTTTTTTTTTTAAACACCAAATCTGTTAGACTAAAATTCCGAAGTTTTCCATAGAAACATCTCCATTACTTCAGGATATTGATGTTTTCTTCTTCCTGGGGGTTATGATATGGTAAATCAGATTCATAAAGGGACAATGCCAGCATTCATAGGCCTGGGTGGGGTTTCCCTCAGCCCCTGCCTGCTCTTCCCCTCAGAGTCTCTCCTCCCTCTCATTCATTTAAATTTATTCTCTCCCTCCCTTCCTGGCATCCTCCGTCCTTTCCTCCCTATCTTCTCTCTTCCCCTCCTCCTTTACACCTCCTCTTTCTCCTTTCCTTTCTTCCCTGCCTCATTTTCTCCCCGTTGTTCAACCAAAATAAGGTTGTGATTCTGGTCTCTTCAAGCCCTTTCAAGCGCCTTCAACTTTGGCGGCGGCAGCAGCAGGTTGCGTTGCTATGGAAACCGTACTGTATGGCTGCGGCCGCTGCAGCGCCAGCCCCTGCTCAAATCCCCCAAACAATGCCCCCGCCAAGTGCAGGTTTCTCGCCCTTTTCCTTGCACTTTTCCCTTCTAATAGGACTAGTGGCCTCAAATGGGCGATGCATCTTGACGTGACAACAATCCCTACACCTCCTCTTAATCCCCCTCCCTCTCCCTCGCTTTTTCTTCCTCCTTTCCACGTCCTTTGATCTATTAAAAATCTAAAGAACAAAGTCGCAGGGGAACGTTGGGTTATGTTGTGACTGTCATTGTACAAAATGGGGCTCTTCAAACAGAATGTGGTGGAACCAAGGCCTAACAATTTTGATCCAGGATTGGCTGAGGCTGCAGGTCAAACCTGACAGCTCTATACAAGAAACCTAAAACTACAGCCACGGACCATTTGGAAGCCATCCTCCGTGTCCCAAGCTACCTGACCCTAGGAGATTCCAGGAGTCAAAGGTGCCGTCCACTCAGACTTCAAATGTAACGTGGGGACAACCAGGGTTCTGATGAGGCTCCCAGTTGTGGGGACACACGCAGATTCAGAGCAAGGGTGTCTGCCACTTCTTAAAACACCTTCCTCACAGGCAATGGCAAGGCACTGGACCCCACTCATATCTAACACAAGTTTCAACTTCCTTCACAGTTCATGGCATGCAATCAGGGCTCAATAATAATACTAATGTTGTTGCTACTGCCTGCCAAACTCTCCTCTGGGGTTCAAGAGAGGAGGGAGTGATCAGACAACAAAGCTAAAAATTAAGACTTAAGTTTTTGTTCTATGGTTAAAAATGGGAGGGGTGGGACATCACAGGAGATAGGCATGAGATTCGTTGCCTTTTCTTGTATGAGAATGCCACTCACGCTCTCTCTATAATTAGGTATTAATTGCCACAGTATATTACAACTAAAGACCACTTCTCAGTTAAAGCACACCTGGGCTGTTTCCTAAGAACAGTACTCACTGTGTGATAGAACAGCACTGAAGAAGTAAAGGGCATCAGCTGCTCTTCCAGAGGACCCAAGCTCAATTCCCAGCACCCAAATGGCAGCTCACAACTGTCCTTAATTACAGTCTGGGGAATCTGATACCCTCTTCTGACCTCCATGAGTACCAGGCACACACACACACACACACAGTGCACAGACATACCTTCAGGCAGAACTAGCAAAAACCATTAAACATGTGTTTCTATTTAATTATTAGTTTTATATAATATTAATTAATTAAAATATTGGTTAGTAATAAAATTGGTAAATAGTGCTATAGATATTTAATAAGCTGAAATACTCAGAGAATTTATTTAGAGAGTATTTTGAGTGCCTGCTACTTATATGTTGAAGCAAGAATCATTGGGTTAATTACTTTGGAACCCAACAAACAGATAAAACACTTAGAACAATTATCCACACCAGTCACTCTATTTAGAAAGCAAGAAGGCACACATAGATTTGTACTCAAATCTATTTTCTTTCAAGTAAAGAAGAAAAATGGACTTGGCATATTTCAAATAAATTTAGTCATTTGGATTCACATTTGATTAGTCAATATTTTGGTAATCTTTCCTTTTTTCTATATTAAGGAAACATTTGTTAAATTTTTTTTGTTTGAAAAAATTAAAATAGGGTCATGCTAGGTAGCCCAGGCTAGCCTCCAATTCTGACTTCGTCTAGTGTGGCATCCTAGATACTGAAATTACAAGCCTACACCATTATGTCTCTCCTTTTTTAAAATTTTTAAAAGAAAATATGAAAAGAGAAGAGAGAACATTTTCATTCTGTAAAGTAAGAGAGAAAAATGAAATTTTAAATTTCAGATGAAAGGCTTCATTTCATAGCAAAGACTCTATACTGCTACATATTAAGAAAGTGGTATGACGGTGCCCCCCCCAATTGCATACCTGCCTCTACATTTTACAAGCTCTAAAATTCAGCTGACAAAATATGCTGGCAAATAGACATTTTGCAAGATGATATGCTTTTTCAAATCAAGATAATGTAGCTATCTAGTGCCAGGGATAGGCCCAGGGCTTTGCACATGTTAGATCTGTCATTGTAATAACAAGATAGTATAACAAGCATGTTGATGCAACTGAGTTTTTCTCCATGCACATTAGAATAGCATGCTTATTTGTGGTATGATGAAATAAAAATAAAGAGTGGGACTGTGGAAGTGTTGCTAAGGATCTGTGAACATGGGAAGAGTTTTGCAACCTCTACCAACTTCTCCACACTCCCATCCATTAATCCTAACCTACAAGGACTGACTAGAAATATCTACCTTGATCACTAAAACTAGAGAAAATATAATTGGAAGTAGTGGGAAAAATCACCCTAGAAATATATGTGACTATTATCAGCCCAGGTGACCAGGATGCATACTGCTAGGTGAATATAAAAGTAAGACTTTTTTTATCTAGTAGCATGACTTCTTATATGTTCTCTAATTTTTTAAACAGTATAGAAACGTAATTTAAGAAATATCATATTCTTTGTCTTGTTCTATTTGCTGTGCAGCCTTTAAAAAATTGAGAATACCATTCTCCAAACACTTGGCAGAAGGTTAAATTACTGTAAGCCCTTAGCTTTTAGCCCACCTTCTAGTACAGGAAGAATTGAAGAAGATTTTTTTTTTGAGAGTCTTCATAGGCAGATGGAAAAGGAACAGGAAGTAACCATGGTAACAACTATTCTAGAAAAAGAAAAGGTAGAGCATGGGGTTTTGTTTTGTTTAGTGTTTTTTTTTTCTAACACAAAACTAAGTAGCAAGCACTCTAAAACATAGACATGTACAAACATGTACACACACACACACACACACACACACACACACACGAAGGCTTATAAATAATGAATCAACGCAAGACAAGGAGCACCTTCAATGATCCAAAACCCACTTTCTCCAGTTGTAAATCCATTAGTGTCATTTTTGAGGGTCTAGGACAATGAATGTCCTCTTTCATTCTTTCTTTTGACTCTCAGAACATGCCATAATCTTGAAGATGGGGGTGTCATTTTTCCCTCTAATATACTGAACATTCATCAAGATACACATATATATTCAAAATATTATCTTCAATTCCTCATTGTTCCAGAAATGTTTACAGTCGGATCTGATCAAGCCAGTCCCCCTCTTCTTAAACTCTTAGGTTCTTTTGGAGCTCCTTGTGTCTTTTAAATGTACAATTAAGATCACTTCATATCCTGCTAGTGTTGCTTTGGTTGCTTCAAAATATGTCTCCAGAATTGGAACTGTGGCTGTCATACCTCCCCCCAAAAAAGTGATTAGACATGTAAGCCCAACCTCTGTCAGTTGTCTTTAGTACAGTGAGCAGTTCTGAAGCTGACCAAATCAGAGAATGACCAACTTAAAGGAGAGTCCATTTCACCTATGGGTCTCACCTACAGAAGTCTGGAGATGAATCTAATACAAGAGGCAAGGTGAAATTCTACAAATCAGACTTCCCAGCTCCTCCCAACCCAGCCCAACAGGCTGCAACTGCGAGAAAAGGAGAAGTAGTAGAGGGAAATCTAGAACTAGGGAGGAAATGCTGATCCATTCCCCCAGGAAAGAAGCTGTCAGGAAGAAAGCATCAGAGGCAAGAGGCCTGCTGGATTCTAAATTCTTCTAAACAGATGGATAGAGTGGCTTAAATACCACCTGCAAACGGTGCGCAGGAGTGGGAGGAGAAGGTTGGAGGAATGTTTGTTTGTGAGGGATTTGGGGGACTTTGATTCGAAAGGAGTAAGAAATGAAGAAAAGGGGATGTAAGGAGGTGTATAAGTGGCGTGAAGGTGTGCAGGCTATACCTGAAGTGAAGAATGCTGTAGGGGTTTCCTTAAGGCTAGAATTTGAGGGTGTGCGGACTAAAAAGGTGAATAGCTAATGTATAAGAGAAACTAGGGAAGTGAGGGAAGTGGGGTCAACCACAGAGATCTGCAGGGTTCTGGGGAGGAGCTGAAAGGAAAGGAAGGGGTCCAAAGTAGGAGAGGAGAGGAAAGTCTGTGACGGTAGAGTCTGGAAGGTAGGTGGGGAAGAGTGGAGGAAGGGAACCTGCAGAAAGAAAGGTGGGAGACAGATGAACTAGGGTCTGACCTTCAAAAGCTACGCACCAGTAGTCTAGAAAACTGGTTAGGTTTTCTCGGTCCCAGCATACCTCTAGAAAAAGCAGACAAAGAGCTCAGACCCTCCCTGCATAAACAGACTTTCGCTGTCGACCGATTAGGCAGAGGGCTACTGACTTACCCTCTGTCGCAAACTAAGGGGGCCCCTGAACTGTCGGAAGCCAAAGGGATGCCGCACCTCTAAGCAGGGGAGGGAGCTGCCCCTGCACTTCCTCTAACACCTGCCTGCTCCCCTTCCCCCTCTAATTCTGAATTCGCAACGTTTACACCAAGTAGTCTTAAAGCAGAGTCCCCCTCCCCCCACCCCAATATCTCCAGAGCCTGGATTTTTATAAGACTGCCGGTTTGGGATCCATTTCTACACATTGAAATCTCACATCTCCAGCGCATTCTAGAGTTCACCTCTAACCGGTATCCTGGTACAAAGTCTCTGCCAGGAATAATTGGGGCCGGGTGGACAATACTGGTATCACAGTAGATTTGATCAGGGTCTGTGAATGGAAAAACGGAAGTAAAAAGAATTCTTTCTCAGTACCGAAAAGAAACATAAGCCAGTCACTTACCAGGAACCGCCTGTACAATTAGGCACAAATAAATCACCTGGGAGTGACAAGTCTGGACAATTGCAACTCAGGTGCCAGGAAGTGACAGATAAATGCCAATGCCCTCAAAACATCTTAGAGTACAGGAGATTTTTTTCTTTTATAAACTTGAATATTTTTTTTGAAAAATATGCAAACAGAAAACCATCACATTGAAATTAACCAGACCCAAAGTCTGTATATCTCAATGAACTTCCATACAGTTAAAACAGCCATTCTGAAGTTGTGTTGCTCAATAAAAGTGTGCAGTTATTAGAATATTCAAAGCCACATCCATCAAAATTTGGGGGATCTACTCCTTTGGGGAAATGTAATGAAGAGATTTAGGGTGTTCCCTCTAGTCCTTCCAAGCCATGAAGCCTAACTTGACTTTCTCAGTTTATTTCACTGTGTGGTAAAATATATATCGAAATGCTACACATCATAGCAGGTAGGGGTCATTTTATAAGAAAGTTAGTAAGAATATCATTAATGTGGAGGCTAATGTGTACTATGTGATAATCTAACATATAGTATGATTTATTTTCAGTATACACAAATACTGTAACCATAAGGAACACTAATTTCATAGGCAGATAAAATTTGGCAGAGAATCAGCAAATATTCAGGTCATAAAAATAAATGTAATCTTTTCTAACTCTAAAAGAAAGTTACTATAGCCAATTACTTTTGGAAATAAGATTGTCTATCTTTCTTCTCCATAATAGTCACTATTCATTTGAATAATAATTTTCTAAATTATATTGTCTACATCTGTATCAATAAAGTATGTTTCTTTGAATGCTTATAAATAAAACCGACTATAGATTTCACAATATTAATAATTAATTTTATTTTAGCTTTGCACAGAAAAATGCACTAGACCTACTTGCCTGTCATCATGGAATTGACCATCTTTCATATTCAATTTGAGGTGCCATAATTGAATAAGTAAATGAATGAATGGATTAAATATTTGAATTATTGATGGCTAGGATATGTGTGAAAATGTTTTATATAGTACAAAGATATTTTCTAAATTGATGCATTAGGATATTTCTATATCAAACTAAACAAATCAGAAAATTTTTTACTAAATTAATTTTATAGCAATTAAACAAGCTTTCTAATAGATCATCACAGGTTATGGATTTTAGCTCCATTTCATTCTTAAATCCAAACAAATATTATCCACCACAAGGACAGAACCACAGAAGCAAAGGCTAGAAACATCGTTACCCTGCCTTTTCCATATCACTAGTTCAGGATATCAAGCCTTAACATGTACAATTTGAAAGATATTGAAACTTGTGTGTGTGTGTGTGTGTGTGTGTGTGTGTGTGTGAGAGAGAGAGAGAGAGAGAGAGAGAGAGAGAGAGAGAGAGAGAATCACTTGAACTTAAAATAATTTTAAGAAACTATAAAGTGCCAGTGGGTGTGGAGGCACATGCCTTTAATTCCAGCATTCAGGAGGCAGAGACAGGCAGATCTCTGTGAGTTCAACACCAGCCTCTTTTACACAGTACCAGCTGAAGCTACGCGGTGAGAACAGTTAAAAAAGGAAGAAAGAAAGAAAGAAAGAAAGAAAGAAAGAAAGAAAGAAAGAAAAAGAAACTGTTAACGTTTTTATACAGGTAATCAAATGGGCAATTACCTCTCAGAACAAAGAAAATAGAAACAGTTAAAAAGGAAGGAAGAAATAAGAAACTGTTAACATTTTTATACAGGTAATCAAATGGGCAATTACCTCTCAGAACAAAGTATATTTGGCTAGCTGCATTTCTAAATCTAAGCCAAAATATACAGGTTACCTTCATTTCCAGAAATCTTAATGAACTATTTTGAAGAGAATTACACCTGTCATATTGCTAATTAGGTAACAAGAATAAGTTAAAGAAAATTCTGCTAATTAAGATGTATTCTGGTCCCTGAGTAGGAGGATTCTTTGCAGAGATTATTAAGAAAGGGGGTGGTCTCCTTAACTTTCTTCCATTTATCAATTACACATACTTTTCTTTTAAGACCCCTGGAACTCTCGGGAAAAACACAAGGTTTAACCATGTTACCTTTTGCATTCCAGGGTGATCATCTTTAACCTTTCTGCTGCTTCCCTGTGCACCTACATTGGATCTAGAATGAGGTTTGTGTTAAACTCTCTTTTGCTCTGAACCATGGCCCAAAGGAAAGAATTCCATACAGAAATCCTTTTAAAAACAAACAAACAAACAAACTGATATTCAAGGAGGGGCTGGCCACCACCCTTCCTCCACATGAAGACAATTATAGCAAACTTAAATGATCTTGGTAAGGTTTCAAGAATCAGAAATGGATACTGGATGCATTCCCAGGAGGCAAGTCGGTTATCTGAGTTAGCTGGACCCCCTCTTCTGAAGGGTGACACCTTCTGAAAGAATATAAAAAGTGACTTTTCCTAATTTGTCCTTCCTGTCTAACCTATCAGTTTTATTTGCCCCAGAAACCGGTCCCTACAAATTGTACGCTTGTCCATAACTCTGAGAACGTAGAAATTAATGAGCCAAAGCTAAGGAAAGTTTGTTAATTATTTATTTGCCACATAGTTACTTTGTTACGTCTTAGTGCAAGAAAAAGAAAAAAAGAAAAAACAACAGCTCCATCCTCTCCAGGTCTCATTTAGCATCTACAGTGAGGTTCTGAAGGCTGTCTAAGCTAATTTTAGATCTTCATAAGGTGTTATCCTCTTTCTGCTAGAGTATTTGGTATTTGTGAAAGAAAGGGTTCAGACCCAGGAACCTCAGGAATCTGAGAATTTCTCAAGACCCAATGGATTCGTGGGGCTTCAAGAGCCTTTCACTGGCTTAGGCTCCCTCAGAATCCCCAGTTAGTATCCCAATCTCCCTGCTAAATACCGCTGTGCTAAGCAAGGGTCACTCCCCAAGTTCTACTGTTGTCCGCAATTCCTCTCTCCCCCTCACCACTCCCCATCTTTGACAAAAAAAGTCACTTAGGATGGCGGTTTCTCTACCCATGTGACCAAACTGTTCATTCTTCAAATACAAACTTTCCTGAGTTGTCAGTTTTATTTCTGATTCACACTGATCATTTTTAGGAGAGAGAGAAAAAAAAAAGACAGAGACGCATCTCAGTTGTGTATAGTCTATTTACCCAGTAACTAGCAATCGTCCGACATTAATTTATAGGTTTATTACAAATACCTAAGGTATTTACAAGCCTGCGCTGGGTCGTGTGTGGCGGGGAACATCTATCTGGTGAATAGGCGGTGTCACACGGTAGCATGCTCCCTTGTCAGGCCTGATTGTGTTTTAGGCAAACATTTGCGCACACATAAAGGCAAAGGTCAAGGACTGTTCGGCCCCAGTGTGCGCCAATTCACCCAGCGAACCAATGCTCAGAAGCTCCATTTTATGCGCTGATCCCGCCAGACTGAGGCGCAGGAGACCCTGTCACTACTAAATAAAATCGCCTCCGACCACTTCCCTTGTCGGATTTCTCTCTGCCTCCCTATTCAACTTCTTGGGCTTCCTCGGGAATACAACTGGCCAAGGCTCGTTTGCCAACATCTGGATCAACTCTGCCCAACCGCTGGTGCAGCATTTGCTTGTTGCCACATTTCTGGGTAAGGGAAACTGATGGTAAACAGAATCCAGCCCACAGTAAACCTTTGCTTACTTAAGAGCTTACTTAAATGAAAGCCCCCTCAGAAGTGGAATCTGAATATACACGCGGTGTGCACACAACTGACCAACAATGAATTGTATCCAGATTGCAGAACTGACTCCCAAAGCTGTGCGCGGAGGGGCGGAAGGGTAGCTCACTGAATGTTGGTATTGCAAGTCTATGGAACCGCGAAGCGCACCGGGGGCTGCCGTCTGAGTCTCTTTAGGGCCACTTTGACAATAAAACATCGTTTGCCTGTAAAATATGCTTTCTCTTCTAAAATGCATGTGCCACCTCTCACAGATCGCGCCTAGTTGTTTTTCCCAGCCCCTCTAAAGAGAATACAAATGATTTCGAGTGAATGTCAATGTGAGCAACTCGGAAGAGAAATAGTTTCAGTGCTAAACAAACGCGAGCCCAAGCTCCAACCCACCGGGTTTTGCATCAATAATCATCTGGCGAGAGCCAATGGCAGGTTTTCCAAATAGTCCGTTTAAGGGAAGAGACTTTTCCCCTGGTAAACCAGAGTCGCAGCTGTGCGTGCTCACGAGCAAATAGTTTACACGTGCAAAATCCATTCCTAGGAGTCAGGCGAGCCACAGGCTCAGCTGCGGAGCAGGGCTTGCCTGGGGCTAGAAAACCCACAACTTGTTGCCTCCGTAGGCCCCTCCAAACCCTGGACATTCAGGGCTTGCGGGCCTCTGGGACTTGCTGACAAGGCTAGAAAAAATAAATAAATAAATAAATAAATAAATAAATAAATAAAAGAAAGGATTCCCCACAAAATCCGGGCAAAGTCGCAGCAAACAGTTGCCTCTGAAGGAAGGGACTCCCTAATTGCTCTCTAATCTCTACAAACAACAAGGAAACTCTGCCCACGTGCGAGTCCACTGGATCTTAAAGCCAAAAAGAAAACAGAAGGAAAGACGACTTACCCCGACCTGCCACACAACGCTACATTCTAAGCGTCCTTTAAATGCTGAGTCTTCCTTTCGGGCTGCAGGTTTTTCCTTCCTTTTGCCAAAACCAGCTATCAAAAAAATCAAACTAGCTGCTGTTTAAAGAAAGCAAAGGGGGGAAACAAAGATAGAAAAAGAAAAAAATAAGAAAATAAAACTAGTTTCTATCAATTGTGTGTTTCTATCTATACTTTGTTTTGAATACTTCTTTCTCTCCTTACCAGATTGCTCCAACCACCACCTGTGAAGCTTCTGAAGCTTAAAGTTTGTGTGGTTTGTGCAAGCAAATGTGCTAGTGTGTGAGAGGGAGTGGAGTGCCGGTGTGGGAAGTTAACTGCTTTAAAAAAGACGTCGTTGCCTGGCCAAAGCCAAGCAATAAAAACGTGGCCCCCATCTTTGGGTGTGGAGAGTTTTTACATGCGCCTCTCATTTCATTTAACTTTTTTCCCCCCAGAGCTGAGAAAAGCTGCTAGCTTACTTTCAGCGGACTTTGCTCGTTATTCATCTGTTGAGTCGCCTCAGAGGCACAAAAGCAGATCCAAGGCGTTATGAAAAATGGCCTGAGCCCGGAGAATGTCACAGTGGTCGGCGTATTATTTTAGCCTTCTTAAAAAAAAAAAAAAAAAAAAAAAAAAAAAAAAAAAACTCAGGGAAAGTTTGCTTTTGATGAATTCAATAAAAGCAAAGCTGCAACGGAAGAGATTTTCAGCTAAAATTATACAGCATGGGGCAGAGCTTAGAGCAGCCAGATGGCCAAAAGGAGAGGGCTCCTCTGAGTTTCAAAACCCAGATCTAGAATTCCCTGCTCTGAGCCTCTTAGTTTATTTAATCCCATGTGTATTTTTAAATTTAAAAAAAAAGAAAAAGATCCCCCTTCGCTCCTTTCCCCACTTTTTTTTTTTTTTTTTGTTCTCTCCCAGGCTCCCCATGGCATGTGTACTGGCAAGACCCCAGCCTTGGAGTTTGTAGAAGTCACTTTTCCATCCCTCCCTTGATAATGGAGTTAAACTTCTGAGTAGCCAGCCTGGGACAATGCTACCACTGAAAGTCATAGTAAAGGTCTAGATGAAAATTCCCCCAACGCCTCACATTGCCATGAAGCTGAGGCTTTTAAATTCAATGAATACTATATTCATCACAAAAACAAAAACCATTCCCTGAGCTTGGAAATGGTTTACCTTTTTGCACTACTCTAGGGGAAGCTTCCACTTCAGGACTGTTGTTTAGGAAGTTTTGTTTGTATTCACCCCTCCATAACTTTCTTGAGTAGTTGCAGTAGCTACTATGACTGTGGAATGAGGGGTGTGTGAAATTAACATGAATAGGTAGTCTAGCCAAGCCCCTCCCCCTCAAGAAAAAAAAAAGTAAGATATGGGATAGTGGTTCAGTGAAGTGGAAGAGTCAGAAGTCTACTTTGGACTTGAAACAGAAGGCTAGACCAAGTCTTGGGACATTTCTTCTAGAGGAGGAATCCTCCAAAGCCAAGTGCTAAGCACCATCCCACCCTCAGTACACAGTCTGAAGAGAATTAATAAAGTCTAATGTTTAGCTTCCACCTCCAGGGAGGCCTCCAGGAAGGCATCCTAGTCTGACTGTATTCTTCAGACCAAGTCTATCAAGGAGACTTGCAGAGAGAGGGGAATATTCAGCCCAGCCCTGAGTTCAGAGACTCATCATTCCCTAATTAAAAGAAGCCATGTGTCAAGGACAGAGCAATAGAAGAAAGGGTGTTACTTGGGGAATGCTTGGTTTTCAGAGCCCAGGAGGGGAAATGGAAGCAGTCACCTAGCCATAGTCTTCCCTCAAAGAAAGAACAGTGGGCCACATCCTAGGGCTCCATCCACCCTGTTGCAGGATCCTACTCTGACAAGTCTACAGTGAGTGACCCTGAGCCAAGCCGCAACTCGCCCCTCTGTTTCTTCAGCTGTAACTGCATAAAAAATATATTGTATCAACCTGCGCAGTATATTTGGTTTGTTTAAAATAAAACTGTCAGAAGTGCGTTTAGACAACATACTGTTGTGTGTTGGGGGTATCAGTTCTGTTATTTTATTACAAAAGTTGGTGAGCGTTACTGCAATTGAGTTGGAAACCCCCGGAAACAGCTTTCTCCAGTAACCCAACTGAGTTTCCACCATCGGTACTCCCTCAGCTGCGAGGCTCTTTCCCTGCCGGCAGGAATCGCTCACTCCCCACTTTCCTTTCCCAGTACCAACAGCAGAAGACTTAAGTTACCCAAATATATATATTTTTTGTCCCTAATTGTTGACCAGACACTGTGAGAGATCTTCAAAGCTAGGATGGAAGAAGACCTTTTGAAAAAACTGAGTGATCTCTTTTCAAATTTTGGAAAGTAAAGTGAGAAACTGGAATTCAATGAGGAAGGAGAGGAAACTGAAATTGGGCTCCAGTTTCCTGTCTTGATACCACCTCTACCCACTCCACCCCCCCACGCCCAAGTCTCCCTTCTTTGTTTTGTAGTAGTCCTGGGGATGCTACTGCCAATACCCTTTGGGGGTCCTTGTGAGCACAGAACAAGCAAGCACCCCGCACTAAGTTGTCCGCTAGCCCCAGGACTTTGGGGGAGGGGGGGATGTGGGGAAGGATGATTGGAGAAAACCTTTTCTCTGAGGCGAGCTGCAACCAGTAAGTTGGGTGCTGGCCCCAGGATGATAATCGGGAACCCCATCTGTTGTCCTCTGCAAGAAGACACCTCTGAAACACACTGCCAAATCCAAAGCCCTGGTGCCAGCAGTGAAATTGAACTGAGACACCCTGACATGCCTCAGTGCTACAGGTCTTGATGGCGGTGGTGCTCTCCGTAGTGCTGTGATGGACCGCTTCGCTTCTGTTACACAGCACCACTAAATCAGTGAGCCCCGATTTACAAACGTCGGGTCCGAGGAGGACTAAGCTTTGTCAATATTTTCATCCCTGGGTCCTCACAAAGACGCCAGGGCAGCTTGAACCTCAGACTCCAAACCGAGCTATGCCTGGTGGAAATGGAACAGGAACTCTGGTCCTCAAAGGAAGCAGAACAAAGAGTCCAACCCCAACTCAAGCTAGCTTTAGCACCCGCCTAGGCACTAGTACTGCTGGGTTTGGGTTCATACCGCGGTTCAAAACCCGCATTTGATCCCCATTACATCCCGCTCCTGCTGCCAAGGCTCTGGAGCCTTCCAGAAACAGTTTTTCCAGATGCTCTCTCCTGGAATACTTCAACATCAAAGAATGGAATGGGACAGAGAGGAAATCCCAGACAGAATTTCCTGTCTTTGTCATTTGTAGTTAAAGAAAATATACAGGTAACTAGGAAGTTATCTGTAGTTTAAATTCGGAAAACCAAACTACTGCTGGATGTGTGTGTTGAATTGGGGTGGCACTGGTTTGAATCTCTGTCCTGACAAATCTAACCTATTCGGCTAAAGATTTCTCAGAATTATAAAGATATGTCTTTCTGTTCTGTATAGTCTCAAGGAAACTAAAGGAAGCACTTCAGCCTTAATGACAGCACCAATTCCAGGAGTAATGTTCAAAGCAATTGATCTACCTCAACTTTTGTAGCTCTACTGGCCCCCAAATAATTTATGCAGGACAAATCTTTGCCCCCACTCCCAAGTAAGTGCCTCTCTCTTAATTTTCATTTGCCGCTAGCTTTCCATCTTAAGGGGCATCAATCACAAAGAACTTGGGTGTTGGGGGGTGAAGCTCCCACCTAAGGTGGGCCCCTGGCATTAATTGTCCCAATAAACTGAGATATAGTGTGCATAATGCAATGGTGCAATATGGCATAGTCCACGTGTATGACTTAATTAAGCCATTTGCAGCTTGATGCTGCAAGTCAACGGGTGTGCAAGTGGATTAACAATTGCTGGCTCCCTTATCCTCGGGATGGCGCGTAATTACTTAACTAGCAGTACATATCAATTTTTGATGATTGCAGAAGCCATGCTTGCTTCACCAAGAAGTTTCTTAATAACTCTCCATTGTGTGTGTGTGTGTGTTTTTTTAAAAAAAAAAAGTAGTGCTTGGAAATATTTTAGTTATTCCTAGCATTTTCATAGATTTTCTTTGTCATTTTTTAATGGTTCTGTGTATTCCATGTGCATTATTTTACAAAGAGGCCAAGGCAGAATTTTAATTCTCTGTTTAATGAGGAAACTGGCAAGATCCTCAGTCCCTCTTGCCATTCAATTGAACAGTACTATGCCCAATGCAAAGCTGAAATAAAATGAAGATTATTTTTGTAAGTGACCTTTATAAAGACTTACAGATTCAGAGGGCAATCACTTTCAAGATGCACTTTCTGCGAGCCTCGCATAAATCTACATAGCT
Source organism: Apodemus agrarius (assembly GCA_964023405.1). Lineage (NCBI taxonomy): Eukaryota > Metazoa > Chordata > Mammalia > Rodentia > Muridae > Apodemus > Apodemus agrarius. The sequence goes on along the minus strand of OZ030012.1, from coordinate 94,421,516 downwards.
TTTTTACTTTAAATATAGTTGAAAAGGACTATGAGCATCTCAGAGTCATTCCCCCCACCTAAACCAGCCCCAGTAATGTCCTGAGTGATGCACACTTCTTGTGGATCAGGCGAAAGGAAAGGAGGGCGTCTGGTGGCCCAGTGGGAGGTGTGTGCACTAACATGGGCTGATGAAATTTGAAAGAGGTCTAATAAAATTATGCAACTTGATGACAAAGACATTGACACCCCTACTTCCTAGACTCCTTGTCTTTCGTCTAGAGTCAGCTGGCATTAAGCCCCAACTCTCCTCCATTCGGGCTGGAATGGGTGGCACTGATATGCATTTGTTCCATGTGATTTACTACTTGAATCTTAAGTCAAAGCTGATCATTTGACCTCTCTGGATTGAACTGAATTCATCATCTATAATTTTATTAAAAAGCGGAATGACCATCAATCATAATGAGAGCATGGGGAGCCAGCATTGTTTTTTTGTTTTTTTTTTCCAGAGAAGCATGTCAACTTCATGGACATATGATACTTATGTGGTCTTTTTTTTTTTTCTCCTGTGCTAAGCCGACATATACCTGACACTTCCTCTGAGGTCATAAGGTCAGTGCATTATCTGTGGTTAGTATCATTTTGAAGGAGGGATTTTCAATTTAACTAGATCCAGAGAAGAGTGAGATGGCCTCTGGATTTAAGTACAGCTCTAAATGATTTCCCATGCTTTTAGATTCAAGCTACGGTATGACAAATGACAAACCATATCTCAGCCTATCTAAAGTAGATTTCACCAAATCCCAGAAAGCCCAATTGGATTAGACTTTCTTGTCCCCGTTTCTAACTGTGTCCTGTAGGTCATTTGACATCACTGTTCTTTGGAAGCCCCTTATGTCAGAGCCCTGTGAGGTAGTGACATAAGAGTAAGTCATGCCTCATTAGAACATTAAGGGCAGGTAAGATTTTTCCAGTAGTCTTTGAAATTGAACTTGACTTTAATTCCTTAAAATTAAGGCCAAAGTGTCCCTGTTTCGAAGGGTCCCTTATCAGAGTAGATTTGTTCTCCTACCTGAAGCAGGTGACGTTTCTGCACAGACATCTGAGTGACAGCGGGAGTGGAGGACAAATCTAATAAAGCCTAATAAAGCATGAGCACTGAGATGTCATTAAACTTAGGAAGATGAGACTCAAAATCACCAAAAAGGTAAATGTCTTCATTAGTCTGATCTCTGAAGACTGTCGAACATTTCATTAATTTATAATTTATGATTGTTTGACAAATATTGAAAAGTATGTAAATATGAGTGAGATAATGTCTTTTCTGCGGGAGATGAGGAAATGACCCAAACTGTACGTGCCTGCAAGATTACACACAGGACCCGGCTCTCTGCTGTCAAACTGTGCCGCCCCTTCAGCCGACATATTGTGCGAGTGAGAAGTGAAATAGTGCAGATAAACCAATGGCTTAAAACGCAATAAAGACAACAGCCATTTGCATTTTTTACATTTTATTACAAAGGTAATTTACTATGACACATTTCTGAATGTAATTTATGAAAACATGTTAAAGCAATTACATCGAGTACACAGCTCTCAGAGCTACAGACTTCAGATAAATAATAACATTATAGATCTTCAGAGATTTTCACTATTAAAAACATATCATAAAAGGGAATCCTTTATTTCAAAACAGATTTTACACGAGAAGATAATGTCATTAAAATTTAAACTTAAGAATAAAATCTTGAAAAACAATATAAAATAGATGAATAATATTCTTGGCTGGAGTTGTGAAATTAAACCTTCATGGTGACAACTTGCTCATTTTATAGGGTTTATTATCACTGTACTTCTTCTTTCCTGGAGTCAATATGAAGTGCAAAGTATTAAAGACTTCATTGGTGGGAGATTCAAAAGGAATGTTTTTTCCTTCTCTAGAGTCTGAGAACATTTTGTGTGTGTGTGTATGTGTGTGTGTGTGTGTGTGTGTGTGTGTGTCTGTCTGTCTGTCTGTCTGTCTCTTCTGTAAGTCAAAGAACTGTTCCAGCTTTAAAATGTAAGAGAAAGCATTTCCTGGTGGTCAGGAGTGCCTGAGTCAACCCTTTGAGCACACCAACCTGCTAGGAGTTATCAAAATGTCACAAAAACTCCATGAAGGGAAAGACAAGAAAAGCTTACACAATAAAACATAAAATCAAAACTAGAGCTGTTTACTTCCTTTACTTACTCCCCTCCCCACACACACACACACACACTAGTTTATTTCCTGGTAGCAGCATCATATTCTGAGCCTCGAGGTGCTTGATTAGTTATTTTATACCCAACCTCCAACTGCTTTTTGTACTGTTTTGCTTTTACTAACTTTCTTGAGGGGGTCTTGTTTTTTTTTTAAGATGTTATCTTCAAAATATATTAATAATGCAAACCAGAACTGGACCCTGATCTTGCTTATAAGGAAATGTTCTGGATTTAGACCACAATCATCAAATGACTTGCAAGATTGAGGTTGTATCTTCTTTACCCAAACCATTCCCAAGGGGATCTTAACTATTGTGACAGGTTTAGAGCCAAGAGTCACCATCCACAGGTAGTCAAACTAAGCAAACAGACCCCAGACATAGTTTAGGTCCCATTGTGTGACATCAGCTGACATAGGCAGTGCCTGTTCCCAGTGTTCTTCAACTCAGTAGTCCTGATAACTCACATATATTGGCCTTCAAAGCTTCAGTCTCCTTCCTGGTTTGAACATCCTCAAGGCATAGGAGCCTTTGAAGAATTTCCACAGAGTCCCAATTCAACTGCCAAAAATGGGCTGTCACTAATGATGGTTCAGTGTGTGCCTTTTGAAGGGACCAGCATTTACTGAAAGTAGGGAACAGTGGACAGGTACCTGTTCCATTTGGATTCCTAACAGATATTTGATGATCAACCTTAGAGAGTGTACACTGACACTCCTATCATCTTCAAAGCTAGCAGCCGTGACCCACCAAAGGCTGTGTATGTCAACCTTGGGTAGACAGGTAGCTCTAGATTAGGATATTATCACTGAAGTCACCTTTCAGGAGCATGTATACCCTTCAACCTATATTGAATAGATTCTCACTTTACCACCAAGGACTGCTCCCTACCTTCTTTACATCTCTGTCCTAGCCTAGCTCCGAACTCACGGTGGAAAATTGGTCTTAGAATTATCCCTTTAGCCTCCAGACCTGGACTAGGCAAGGGGGTGGGCTGTTAGTTGTAACCGGGGTTAAGTCAGCCCTTTGCTCCAGTCTTTTGTCTCTCTTGGAATGTTTTAGGGGTTGCATATGCTTTTGTGTTGCAAACAGCAAGCAGGGTCCCAGGAGTCTTCCACTCCATGCCTGATCGAGAGCTCTGGTTTCCCTAGACAACTGTGGCCAGCAGGAGGACTCCCTCCCAGCTCCAGCGTGGTACAGAGGAGAGCTGGAACCCTCCAGGACTCAAGCAAAGTTCCCTCTTCCTCCAAGGATAAAGGGAAAGACTGAAGAAGAGAAAGAGAGACTAGGTTTAACAAGTCATTTCACAAATGGTAAACGACTTGTCTGTGAGAACTCTGGAAAAGAACCTGTAATGAGGAAGACAAAGAAAACAAATAGCAGTTGATCTGACAGTTCCAATGTGCAAGCTCTCTCCCTCCCCAAGCAACGAGGAAACCCACTATGGATCGAACTGGTTGCTGCCCAGCGCAGCCATCGTGATGACTTAAAATACAAACTTTTTCATGTGCTCTCATTCTTTTTTCTCTTCTGCTCTGCATTTCGGATTTTTTTTTCTTCCCAGATAGTCAAATGACTTTAAAAATAGGCAAAGGGGAAGAAAGAAAAAAAAAAAAAACTCAACCGTTGCCACCCTAGAAATGATAAATAGCATCACATAGCTAATCGCTGGAGGGCGTGTTTATCAATTCATAATCATTTATTCTTGGTGATGTATGGCCCTTACTCTTAAATCTGAAAAGCTTCTATTTGAAGGTGTGAAAAGCTTTCCCTTTTTCTTGCAGTAAACCTTCCTACATTAGCAGTGATTGATCTCATGTACAATTCGTCCCAGAGTGCTATTTTACAGAGGGAACACTGGCTTTTGGAGATTAACTGGGGAGTCTGTTACATATTAATGAAGCCTAGAGATATGCTAACGTTTTGGTAATTTAGTTATTTGTGTCTATAGCCATCGTCGTTATTTTCTTTTAGACCCCTGCGGTTGCTATCCATCGAATTAAAAAGTGGTCCTTAGAATTATTTTATCTGCTGGCAACTAAACGCCCTTTAATGTGGAAAACAAATGTTGACTTCTTTCTTGAAGGATTCATGCTTCCTGGCCAGACGGCAACGTGTGTTAAACTGTATTCGTGGGAGATGTTAGTTTTCATTCTGGGAGACTGCACTAAAGTAATAACTGACAAGAGGAAAGAAAAGAAGCCCAACAAATTCTACACACACACACACACACACACACACACACACACACACACACACTGTATTTGATCTAGGTAAGAGGAGTAAGGAAAATCCCTGATAGAAAACATATTCTAGTAAGAGGTTTCTCCAGGATATTGGGAACCTAAGCCGGACAGGTGTTAGGAGCAAGGCTGGAGAGGGAGGAGCAATGGGATTGCCCACTGATTTGCAGCCTAACAATTAATATGCCACCAAATGAGATGTCGACGTCATTAATGCCTGTGTGCTCCCGTGTAGATGGTGAATGAATTCTAACCGCGAAGAGAAGCAGCATCTCACAAGGAGATTGCTTTGTGACGCAGAATAAAAACAGTAATCTGTTTTTCCTGTTAAGGATTTTCTGGGCATTCTTCCTAGACTGCATTCTGAATTTCCCGCAAAATATTTGGGATTTGTCTGCGGGTAGGGAACGGGAAGCCTTTTCGGAGTGTTTGCCAAGTCCCTGGGCTCCTTGGAGAATGCGGAATGGCAGCTGATCGGAGGAAAGGGCTAGAAGGGCAGAAGGGATCATGAAAGCAGTGGTCAGAATGGAGTCCCACGCCGGCTTTAAGTGAGAAAAACGAGTTGCCCCTGTCCATTCTTCCAGTCTAGGAACCCTGCTGAGTTAAGAGAGACCCAGAGCACCTGGGGAGGAAAGTTAGTTTGGGCTTTAGTACAGGAGTTTTGAGTGAATCGCTCTCACTCCTGCCTGTCCACTCTGGGTCCTCCTCTCCCCCTTCCTCCTCCTAGTCCACCTCTTCCTCCTCCTCCACCTCTTCCTCCTCCACCTCTTTCTCTTCCTCCTCCTTCTCCTCCTCCACCTTTCTCCTCCTCCTCCTCCTCCTCCTCCTCCTCCTCCTCCTCCTCCTCCTCCTCCTCCTCCTCCTCCTCCTCCTCCTCCTCCTGTCTTCCCTCTCCCTTCCAAAAAGCCCAAAGCCCAGATCTGGAGCTTTGGACCACTGGGGCCTTCCAGCAAGGAAGCACTGAGGCCTTCCTGCAGGAAGCACTGAAGAGAGACAACGACAGTTAGACCGACGCTCCCCTTTTGTTTTCGGGGCGCGATTTATGTTCTTTATAAAGATGGGGTTTGGAAAAATAGAAAGGGCCTTGAAAACGTTGTTACAATGAAAAAGGGACAAATTAGAAGACATTTTCGGTGATCAAAGGCAAGAGGGAGAGCGCGCATGGGCATTCACAAAGCTTGACTTATTCACTCCCCTCTTTTGCAAGCAGGGGCAACAAGCGTGTCCCCCATTGACAAGGAACCCTATTCAGACTGCAGGTGCGAAGTGGGCCAGCGCGCCGGCCACATTATGTCAAGGTTGTTGGAGATTAGTGTTCAGCCTTAATAACTAAAGCGCTTGATTTACATTGGAAAAAAGCCCCTTCAGCCGTGAAAACAAAATCGTTGAACGCGTGATCATTGCGAGGGCAGCTGATATCCTAATACTTGCATTGTTCTCCGTAGGGCCCAGAACCGTCCTGGCCTCCTTCGCAAGACCAAGGCCTGAGTTGCTGGCCCAGGACCAGGTCACCAGTCAAAGCTCCTGCCTTAGCAGGCAGGGAGAAAAGGGCTGTATGGTGTTTCACCGAGAGGACAGGAGAGAGTCCACCTGTGGTCTCTGGACTTCCAGCAAAGCTTAGTAAGGATGCAAATTGATACCTTAAATAGTCTAGAGTTCTAAAAGCTGTGAAGGTTCCAGATTCTGTGTCAGGAAAGGCCTAAAGAATTTATGCTATAGCAAGAACAATTTTATTCACTGGTGAAGTTCACTTTGTGATAGCTGGGGCGGAAGGACCCAGGCACACCTACTGAGTGAGTGGAACTGCCCCGAGAAGGTTATAAAATGTTCCTGCCAACTTGTCTTTCTGCAAGAAAAGCCGGGTACAGAATGCCCTGCAGCTGCAATCTGGGCTTCTGTAACCTTTCTGTGATTTGTTCTACCTTGGCCATGGCACTAAGTGCCCTGCACGTTTATTTCAGGGCGGATTCCATTACCCCACCTATTTTCTGTGCCTCCCACATACACCCCTCCCCCACCCATGAGAAGGGATCCGGAGAACAAGAGACCTGTAGTAAGGACCCAAGAGCGGGCATTTCAATCTAGACATATAGCCATTCTAACTGCCTATCTTTTGTGGAAGTCAAGCTACTTACGGCAATTTCCATAAGATCTGTCTGTGGGGACAAGGTGAGAAAGCTGTTAACCATTGTCTGGCCCTGAAAAGGTCGTAAGTCAGGGCCTCCGTGGCTGACCTGTCAGCGGAAGGTATAAAGGCTTTATTCATGCCATCCTGGCAAAGCTCTCAGCTCCCACAAAAGTGTTTTTATGATTCGATTTTTCTTACCTCTTTTCTTAATTAAAAAGCTGAACCATTAGAACAGCACCTGCATCATGTCCTGACAGTGGCTGCATACTAATCCTGGAGCCTTTACAAGCAGTAATTATAACATAAAATCAGAGGTTGAATAAAACAGAAGGATTTTGCTCCCAAAGCCCCGCTAATCCCCTTTTAAAAGGGTCTGGTGAAATAATTCAGAACACTTTCCGGAAGTTGGATTACCACTCCTTTTAAACAAAAAACAAAAAACTTTTTACAATGAAATGATATTTCACACTTAAAGGAGGCTGATTTTCCACAACAGTATTTTAGTTGAAAGAGAGTTGGCAGGATTTGGGGGGGGGAGGGGGCAATAGGAAACATTTCCCTACTGGATTCTTACTCAGTAGCCAGAGCAGCAAAAAAAATATATATATATATAGGAGAGATCTTATAATATAATATACTTGAAACATGTTTGTCAGGTCAAAGTGTCCATACTGCAAATAGCAATTACTTAGACAATCAGGAATCTCTCTCTCTCTCTCTCTCTCTCTCTCTCTCTCCCTCCCTCCCTCCCTCCCTCCCTCCTTCCCTCCCTCCCTCGCAGAAGAATTAAATAAAAGATCAGACATACTTTTTATGATTTACAAACATAGATATATACATTTTTTTCCAAGCAAAATATCTTTTACCAAAGTTCTGGTACTTGCTTATTTTCGTTTGTTTGTTTGTTTTTAACTTGCATTGATACATGGATGAAGACAAGAGCTGGAAGTGTATTAAACCGTGAGGAAAGTCTTGGAAAGCACAAAAAGGGGACCTTGTACTGTCTGCAGCTTCTTAATGGCTTCAGAAAAGCCTGCTGCACCATCTGACTAACTTGAGGGTTCATAGGCCGGCCAGCCAGTCAGTTAAAAACAACAACAACAACAACAACAACAACAACAACAACAACGACGACAAAAACCAGTAGGAAGACCACCTATGCTTCTGATAGGTCACAGACATTATCTGGTGAGGACTCATATCGTTAGATAGTCTACCTGCTCTGTCATTATTCTCCAAGAGTAGAGCAAAGCTATGGAGCTAGCAAATTCTTTTACTTTCCTTCCACAAACATTTCCCAGGGCTGTCTCTCCGTTATCAGGTCAGAGCTGTGTATCTCCCCGAGCCCTTTATTTTGAATCAACCGATCTTGTCACTTGGCATTTTGGCTCTTGTAAATTACCTAAATAAATAAATAAATAAATAATACAATTTCAAAATCTATTTTACTGAACACAGTAACATTAAATTGACTTTCACCCTCGGGCATTTTTCTTTCTAATTTCTCTTCTTTTTCAAAAAGCTGCTTTGGATATTTGGGGAATCATTGAACTGTTCAGAGGAGCAAAGCCTTGAATACACCTTCCTCCCTTTGTCTAGTGGACTTCTCCTTTCGTGAGTGATTTTTGGAACCTGAGCTCAGTAGCTTTTGGGGAAAGTTCTATTATTCACTTCACTGGTGATTTTGGGGTGAAAGGTCAGACTATCTGGACAACCAGGTAAGAAGCCAATGGCAAGCATAAAATGATAGTTTAGAACAACTGGTTATTGGGTGACTAAGATGCCACTTTTCCTGCAATGAAGATTTAATGAAATAAAACCCCTATTGATAAACGTGTGCTCATGCCTTACTAGAGAGAATATATCTGGGTCTGGCTTTTATCTCCACCTCCCCTGCCCTCATCTGGCTCTCTCTTCCTTCCTGCATTTTCTCAGAATTTCATGAAATTCTGAGGAGCCCACGTGGGATGCACAATGACCTACAGAGACTTAACAATTTTAAAAAATCAACACTAGGGCACGTGGGGCCATGGGGTACAGAACAGTATCAAAGTCTTTTGTTTGTTTGTTTGTTTTTGTTTTTTTGAGACAGGGTTTCTCTGTGTGGTCCTGGCTGTCCTGGAACTCACTCTGTAGACCAGGCTGGCCTCGAACTCAGAAATCCGCCTGCCTCTGCCTCCCAAGTGCTGGGATTACAGGCGTGCGCCACCACCCCTGGCTTATCAAAGTCTTAATAAGTCGTGAGAGTGACATAACAGCTATCAGAGTTACCAGCTTTACTCTATATGGAAAGATAAAAACTATTCTCACCAATTTTTCTTAGTCTTTAAAAAGATTATGTAACTGCTTCAGTGCTGGGCTATACCAGGAACTAAAATTCTCAGAAAAGCAAAATTATACTTGCCTCAGAATTCTAACCAATTCTCAGGGATGTCTAAGAAGCACAAGGTGCCATAAGACTTAGGATCTCTAAGGTTTCACATTGTGTAGAGAAGTCCCCAAACAGCCATCTAATTCCATGAGGAGCTTGGAACACTTCTGAGGAAAATGGAGAAAAAGAGCAACGCCTATGACTAGCATTTATCTCCAAGTGTTTCAAGGATTACCATATTTAACATTCCAGTTTACCAAAAGACGGCATAAATATTTTATTTTAAAAATCTACTGAAAGATGTTGGTCCACTTGTTTTTTAAAGATACAGGAATTGAATGAAAGTGAATTTCTGTCATTTGTAAGGACCTGGGGCTAGTAATCATCAGACTGCCTCCTCTCTTCTAATGCCACTAAGCTTCCAGAAGAATTTGGCCTGGTGTTCTCCTATGGAATAACAAGAGGGAAGGCTAAATTGGTCAGAGAGAGATCATAAGCAGAGTGTATTCCTAGGCTGTTTCAGCCATTTGTCACTTCCGAGTAGGTAACTGTCCTAGAAAACAAATGAAGTAAGTCTAGGGTGAGGCTTGTCATGGTCACTTGGAGACCAGAGAGTTCAATCTACGGACAGAGGTTGCACCCTTCCACGCTGGTAGAAGAATGGACAGACAGACGGACAGACAGATGGATGATGGATGGATGGATGGATGGATGGATGGATGGATAGATGGACTTTAACAAATCTGAAAGGAAGTGGTAATTCTCTCAATGACCTTGAGCTTAGTTCTTCTTTCCTCTGCTCCTACCCTTGGTTCTTTTGCTGGGACCAGGAAATTTCAAAGGCAGATCTTTTTCAAAGACCTCCTGGAGGATGGCAAAGGCATCCACCTTCCAAATACTCTCCTTTTTTTCTACGAAGTGGTGCTTTGCCAGCTCACCACTAGCCTGGACTGAATATGGAGATATGGGTTGGATGGGTTAGAATCTTCTCACTGGTCCTGGATGGGCAGCCCTAGAGTCTGGGAGAACTTCAGGCTACCAAGACACAGTAGAGTCAGGACCTGGGAGAGCCTTAGATGGGGATTTGGTTTCATCCCTAACCATTTCTGCACCATCACTGATTGTGCTGCTGAAAGGACTTTCCCGAGTGCTATTTCCCAGAGGCCACAGAGCCAAAGTAACAGGAGATATCCCTGTGACCTGTCCCTCAAGCAACGGGCTGAGAGGTTTCTGGTCAGAAACCAGAGGAGCAGATGCCAAGCACCTCCTCCTTTCCAGTGCCATTCTATTGTATCAAGTCCTTAGTCTCTTCAGGACTGCCCTTTCACATTTTCACAAGTGCCTGTCTTCTTCCTTTTTTACTTCTGCATCCTCTCCCTCTGGGAATACAGTCCTTCAGATGTAAGCTAGTCTAAGAGTATTTAAGTACCATTCTCATGATAGTATCTATCTGTCTCCTACTACACTAATTCTTTACTGCAGTCAGGAGAATCTCAGCCATTAGAAAGGAGCTAGATATAATGCGACTTCTGTGAAGGACTCGGGGTCATGAAAGGGAACTGGCTTCTCTATGCAGAAATCACAGTAGATCTTCTGGTGATTCAAACTAGTCTGATACATTTGGAGAAAGTGGCAAGCCAGATATAGACACAGGGAACATGCTAGAACTCACCAAAGATTCCAAAGCAGTTGAAAGAACAGCCAGTCGTTGGATTGTAACTTTTCAGCCCCAAGGTTGATAACCTTCACAGACCCCTGAGGGGGTCTCTGCCCATCTAGAGTTGTAGCAAGACCCCTGCAGACTCTGCCTAAGGCATTCCATTAGTTTAGGTGGGCTTTGGAACCAATTCTCTCTCTCTTTCTAAGTTTGTACAGTTCTTACCAGTTCCCAGGTCTTTTGCTAGAAATCAGAGATGCTTCCTGAGAGTGCTAAGAGCTGCTGGGAGACTTGACCAGACAGGCCACTGGGCATCCATTTATCTCTTCTCTTCTGAAATGTAAATCAGTTGCTGCCAGTGACGTCATTGAGGTTAGATTGTGGCCAGAGAGATATCTGCTCAGATCATTGTTTCTGTCAGGTCCCTTATTTTTCTATCTCATGGCGGCTAGGACCCAAAGATAATCCTGCCAAACCATGAAGAAAGGTAAGGAAGAGGAAGAGCTACAGGCTACAAGAGAGCCCCAAACCTTCTCGAAGGTTATGAAGTAAAAAAACAGACACTGAGATTCCAAGGAGGAAAGAAAATATTGAATCCTTTATTTCCAAATAACACAGCAAAAAGAAGCTACACATCCACAAAGTCTTTTGAAGGGAGGAAAAACTTATTTTATTTAACTTACATGTACATGTTTTCAAGGAGATTATACCTCAGCTTTGAACTTTATTCAACAACCACTGACAAATACACACAACAATGTTTTCCCTTCAAATTAGTTCATAATTTAACTGCTGTTAAGGGGAAAGATTTTAAAATCACAGTGTAGCTATACAAGGTACCAATAATATAACAGTTGATTCAGACTTGCATGTATGTCAGCTATGACTATAAGAGATTTGCCTGACTGTATAATTCACTTTCATTGCAATCATTACATTTCCCCCATAAATTAGCAATACAAACAGACATATGGAGAGTCAGGTAAACAAACAACTTCAGCATAAGAGACAGTTTGCAGCAACTCTAACCGAGTACAGGAGTTACAACTTGGGGATAGTTCTTCACAAATCATTTAGTAAGCACTGGGTGGGGGGGGTAGGGTGATGGGCACATCCTGGTCTATTTTAATCATCACCTTTAAAACTACACTAGGAGGTCTAGAAAACCTGACCAGGGGCAAAGTTTCCTTTCTAGGAACACTATAAAATGAAGAACTGCACATAGGGAAGGAGGAGACATATGCATGCTTCTTTTTTCTCCCTCTATCTTGTAAACCAAACCTTCTGAAGCCAAAGATGATTAAGAAAAAAGGAGGTGGGATAGTAAAAGTGTTTCTCTCCCTATGCTACTAATCTCCTTTAGATTAATGACAGAAACAGTGTACTGATCGCTGCTCATGGTTTGGAAACACAGTAGATCTATTTATACCAGAAGTTTCTTGGAAAGGGGGAAAACTTTAACATTACCTGTTATTCAGGCTTAAGTTCCAAGTATCCCAAGCAGGAATATTTGTTGCTGGAGTGATCTCCAGCAAAACTCATCCAGCTAGCAAAACTGGCCAGGACAGAAAGCACGGTCACAGGAGCGTCCAGAGTGTGGACTTGGGACACTTACCCTCTACCTCTACCCTTCTTGCATTGCCTAATGTACCAGTTTGGGTGCAAAGGGCCTTCCAGCATCTACACACATCACCAGAACAAACTACACAATGATTTTGGGGTTTTTTTGTTTGTTTGTTTGTTTTTGTTTTGGGTTTTATTTTGGTGGAGGGAGTGAGAGGGATCCCCCTCAGCAAATCTTATTCCTAAAGTTATCTACTGGTGGAGTGTAGAGGTCTTTCTTTTCTTTTTTCTTTTCTTCTCTTCTTCTTTTCCTTTTTAAAGAAATTTGATTTTATCTCTTTAGCAATGGTTTGGAACCGATGGGGCAAAGAGAGTTTGACAGAGAGGAGAACAAATCGCTGACAAAGAACCTTTCACATTTCACCAGCGTCGTTAGGACGACAAGCAGGAATGTCTCAGATAATAACTCCCACTTCAAAGATTTCTGAGCTCAATAGAAGGCAGACCATCCTTTTTATTCAGCCACAAGGACGGGCACTAAAGAAGACTCTACTGTTTGATTTTTTTCCACCGTGTTTATTTTTCCCCTATTCACTAGGGTACTTGGATAAAATAAACAACAAGACAATTAAGGGAGCATGGACTTCTAACTTTGCTGCTATCTTCCCTATCCCCTTGGCCTTGGGCTTTTCAGTTTGTACCCGAAGCCAGTCCAGACCTAAGGATACCACACAGTGGCACATCAGAGGAAACGCTTAAGGGGCTGAGAGACTTCTAGGGCTAGGAGGCAGTGTGGCACCTCTGGGGAGCACAGGGAAACTAACTGTCCCCGAGGCGCAGTTAACAGTTCCCATACTTCCCCCAAGTCGGCCACCTTCCTCTTAAATCCCCATTTGACTCTGTTGCCCACAGCTGAGCTGGGGATGCTCCTTTGGTAAGCTTCTCGGGATGCCCTAGTCATTTACTATGACTCAGGAGCCCATGGGCGCTGTCAAGATGTTCGGAGTCCGGCTCCTCCTCCCTTTCTTGAAAGAATCCCCGGTGCCAAAGCCCGCTACATCAGGGTGCATGGTGAACCCCTAAACACTGGCAAGACAGGTCCTGGGAGGAAGTATGTACTGGAGAGCACAGTGACAGTATTAAATGGCGTGAAAGCAAAGGTCAGCGCAAATGTATCTTAATAGAGTGTCCGCAGTGAAGTGTGCCGCCTTTGAAGCGGCCGCTCCCCGCGCGCATTTCCATGGCGAGCCTAACGCGGCATGCTGATGCACCGTCAAACTCACACTTTCAACCCCAAAACGCGACTCTTTGAACAACCCGAGCTTGATTGGACCTTTCTCCTTTTCTTTTCCCTCTTACAAACCATTTCCTCGCCTTTAGAAACTCGCCATCAAACCCAAATACGCCCTCTGATCACCGCAGAAAGCAGAAACAAAGAGAGCTGAGCGGCGATTCAAGCGGCCCCTTTCTTCCCTCGCATTATTATCCATTTTTATTATGATCGGGAACAAGTGCCCATTCGCGTGGGTTTTGTTTACCGGAAATTAAATGAAAATGATTTAGTCCGCGTCAAACAAAAATATATACTTGTATACACAAGAAAAAAGGCCTGTTAGACGTAAATATTATGTCCTTAATGAAAAGCCTGGACGGGCTCCAGGCTCGGCCTTTCAGGATTTCAGTGAGACTTGCCCATTGCCATAGAAATCCTAACTTACCATGAAGATGCACCGTGGCGAAGAAACACTGCTTTGTGAGAGAGCCCTTTGATGTCGCAGGCGCAAGATGCGGGCGCTCAGCTGCGCAGGGCAAGATTACCTTGCAAGCAACATCTGTAACAAGCAAATGAAAAATTAAAGGCGATTAGTGACCGGCCAAACATTTTTATTTCATTTCGTTATGTTGGACTGGGGTGGAAGGCAAAACTAGGTGTTTTGAAACAGAAGAGAAGGGACTCTTGGAGGAGGGGGGCGACGGTTTGAAAATACCAGCAGAGGTATCAAGTCCTTCAAAGGTTCTATGTGCCATGGCAGCAAGGTTAGTGCTTACCCATGAGAACAAGTGCTTTGCTTCTCAACTGTCCACATAAACTAGGCTGACTCTGGGCCAGATTGTAACTCAACAACATGTTCACTGGAGGTACATTGGAAAGATACTGGGTTTTATTAGTGGTAAGGAAAACAGCACCATTCTGGCCAAGCTTGTTGGTAACTTTATTGGATAGAAGTTGTGGGGTCTGTGGGACAGAAGTGAGACTTTTCGATTGGATTCTGGGAAGGGTGGAATAGAAGACAATGCAGCGAGGTTCTCATAGTAAGAGCTGTTGGTCCAGCTTCTATTCTATCCAATGTGTCTATTTGGGGGCTGGGGATAATCGGAAAGCTTCGTGGGAAGTAGGCAAGACTCTGCCACAGAGTTACAGTCCCCCAGCCTCGGGCTCTGGCTGTAAAATTGAGTTCCTAGGGGCTTCCTTTCAGGCAAAACCATTTCCCCTCCCCCACACATTTATTTCAGATTTTCGGAGAACTGGACAAGTTTGACAATACTCTTTTCTCCTTTTTTTTTTTTTTTTTTTGGCAACCATTCTCCTTACTTTTGGTGTTTTTGTTTCTTTAACTCTCAGCTAGGATTGTGAAGCAGCTCCTCCTTCCCTACAGAGGGTGGCAGACTAGGAGCAAGCCCCAGGACTTCTCTCCCTTCACAACAACTACAGAGGCTTTACTCTTCATCTCTACTAATATCTGCCCCCCCCAACTTCATAACCAGCACATCAAATACCTTCAACTCTATAGACCCACTGGGTGTTCGCCTGTATAATACTTGTTATTGTACTTTATTTATTACATGCCCACAAACTTTTAAAAATAAGGCTAACATTGTGTTGTTTCTGACAAAAGCTATTAGAACACTGATGCTGCTCTCACATCCTAGACGGTGGAGCGCTTGATCCAGTGATGACATTAGCCAGCTCTGTGTGCCCTGCTCAAGCACCTATGAGGTTCTTCTATAGCAAGCAGTGCCTACACAGACAGGGGTGGGAAAAAGAATCCTGGAAGCTTCACAACTCAGAATCCTTGAAAGCCTCTAGCGGCTCCTTTGTCCATGCTTCCTATTGTTTCTGTACTCACTCCCCACTGCAAGTATAAACTGTCAATTGAGTTTGAGGGCTGACAGAACAGACTTAGCTATGCGTTCTGACAGGCATTGGGGTTGGAGGTATGTAACATCCCAAGAGAGGGGAAGAGTGAGCGCTCCTTTACTTATCTCCCTTACAGAGGTAGTTAGAAAATGCAGGGCTTCTGTGTTTCTTTGTTGTGGTTATGTGCTTATGTTGCTGTTATTATTGTTGTGGTGGTGGTTGTGGTGGTGGTGGTTGTTGTTCAAGATCAGCTAAGGGGCTGAAGAGGTGAGTGGAGGGAAAGGAGAAGATATGTGGGCTGCAGGAAAATGGCTGTGGGATTCTGCCTGACACCTCCTGGGCTCGGAACTCCTTGGTCAGGATTGGTGGGCAAGGGGGAGGAAAGGAAAAGAATTCTGTGAGTGGGGTCTGAGCGGGGCCCTGGCCCAGGCCTCAAGGAAAACCTTTTCCAACCTTTCCACACGCACTGGGAAAATGTATGGCTTTCATTTTGCCAACTGCAGTTGCCAAAATTGTGAATAAACTCTAATAAATTTGTTGTTGTTGTTGTTGTTTGATGTCTCTTTGTCTTGGACATTGGTTTCATGGGCAAAGTGCGTACAGGATCTGAGTATAGCATGACCGCATTTATGTTTTCATATAATGATCTAGTATCAGCATATTCAATAACTTTTCATGGTGGTCTATCTGCTTGTTTGTCCTTCTACACTCCCTCCCTTGCTTCCTTGCCTACTTTTTGAAGCCCCAGTGGCCGGGCTTAGACTAGAAATCGGCATACACCAGAGCAGCTGACTGAGAAGCAGCCCTGATACTGGAGGCGGCGGTGGCTGCAGCTGGGCCCAGAGGTGGCGGTAATAGACTAGGGTGGGGGCGCTGCAGAGTCAGCCACCACTGATCCAGGCGCCCGAACACACGTACCATTCGCTCACGTCTGTGCCACGCACAACCACCGCCGCAGAGCAAGCCACTGAGGTCTCACGGCCGCTTTCTAGCGAGGGCGACGCGAGAGCAGACGTTATAGCCGAGTCGTAGCCAGAGCTGGGTGGCGGCGAACGACCATGAACTTTCATGTGCTTTCGCAGAGAGCTGGGGTGCGTGTAGCACTTGTCACACCCGCGCACCTTGCACATATAAGGTTTGTCGCTCGTGTGCACGTGCGAATGCTTCTTGCGGTCGCTGCTGTTGGCGAACCGCCGCTCACATCCCTCGAACTCACATCTGAAAGGTTTCTCGCCTGGGGGAGGTAACGCAGAGATGTTAGTAGGATGTGGGCTGCGCCCCAACCTCAGGATTGTAACCCGCCCCACCCCACCCCCCATTGCTCTTTTGTTTTCCGCAAAAGACCCACAAAAGATTTTCAGAAATTACTTTCCCCAGTGCTTTAGGTCTGACACCCTTCCCCCACCCCGTGAGGAGATGAAGCCCAGTCCTAAAGAGTGCCACCCCTCCTCCTCCCCGTCCTGGGCCCAGGGATGGGGGTGGGGGCGTCGGAGGAGGAGCGACAATGACTCCATCATAGTCATTTCCATTCTTGAGAATCCTTATCCAGGCACGTAGTTTTCCTCCAACTTTTAGCTATGTGGAGACAGAAGCACCTTTACCAATGGAATCGAGGGAGAGAGAAGCTCACATTCGCTGGATTTGAAGTTACTGCCCAAGCCATCTGTCTGTCCTAGAGAGCCTTGCCCAGCAATCCGGCCGGACACATACTCCATCCTGGTCCAAAGTGTTTTCTAAAGTAGGTTTTGTTCAAGTGCCAAACAACGGAAGAATTTGAAAGGATGAACGGCGAATGCACATGCGTGTGCGCAGTGTGAGAAACATTCTGAACAACGATTCACCCCAAAGGCTATTTTCCAGAAAATAGAGCCCCCCCTCTCCTTTCCACGTCACCCACGGAAGGCAAATATACTGCAACATTCTTCAAATCGTGCCTAGTCTATCGGAGATTCCTCGAGATAGTAGAGTGTTCGCCGATTTGAATATTTTATTATACGGATCCATCAGGGTCGCGGAAACCTTGGAGTGTAGAGGGGGACCCTCTCAGTCCAAACTGACACTTCCAGATCTATGATCCTTCCCAGACAATTCCCCCGCCTGCCTGTTCCACCTCGCAGGCCAGAACTACCCAAAGGCTGATAGATGAAAATCGGCTCAGGCCAGGAGGAATCTTAAGTCTGTGGAAATCGCGGCCCTGACTGTGGCAAGCTTCCGGTGAGTGCCTGGAACAAGCGAGCCAGGTCCACCCGGTGTGCGCCCGGTCTAGGTAGACGTTCAGGAAAGCCAGAACGCCCACAAAGCTGGGAATATAGGTTGGGCGAAGGCTCGTTCCAGGAGTTCCTTGCTGCCGGAATTTGCTGCTGTGCGGGAGAGAAAAGGTCTCCCCCACACACACACACAAACACACACCCTCCCAGAAGCCAGAACTCCCAAGGCTCTGACTCAACTGAGGTTGTTTAGAAAAAGAAAGGGAGAGGTGTCTGGGGTCTTAACAACTGAAGGTCCTGGGGGTGATCGGGGTGCTAAAACTACTGTAGCTTAAGACTCAACAGCAAGATGCTCCACTGTTGGCTTTGTAATCGCTTCTTTCGCGGTTTACAGGAAAGACTCCCTGATAAAATCAACAAAGTCTCCATTCTGCCGCGGCATTGGCACTCAGGTTTAAATAGAGGTTTGCTTGTAACCTGCCTTTGGCTTGGAGGGAAAAAAAAATCAGGCGACCCCGTCTGTCCCACTCTGCCCTCTGATAGTGCTCACCCTTGCTGGAGTAGAGCTGGCACTCTAGGGTCCTCTGGAAGATGTTGCCCGCTGCCATTTTCACAGGACAAGGCACAGTCTTACGAAAAAATTGAAAAGACCCTATTTGTCCCCAGATCTCTCTCCTTTGACGCCACCGGCGTTTGTAAACCCCAAACTTTTCTCTCCCCTCCCTTCTTTTTCTTTATAAAATAACTCGCAAACAAAACAAAACAAAACAAAACAAAACAAAACAAATCACAGCCTACAAAATAAGGTTTTTGTGGGATGGCGGGAGGGAGGAGATAAGAGTTTGAGGTTAGAATTTGAAGCTAGAATTCCCTCAGGGATGGGATGGGGGGGGGGGATTCCGCTACCACATATCCCATTCCAACTGTCTCTCATCGCGTCAAGTAGACAAGTATTTCGTCGCTCCCGAAGAGAAAAGGGGAAGAAAAGAGCAAATCCTGAGACGCTTCAGTACCGGGCTAGGGAGCAGGCCGGTGGGAGGCCAGGTGCAGGCCGGCCTTCGCGGCGCCCAGCTGCAGGAGGCGCCCTGGGCTCGGAGCTCCGCGACCCTCCCACCCGCGCCGCCCCGCCGCCCCTCACCCTTCCCCTCCCCCTTGTCCACCAACCCCCCCCCCCAGAGGCGCCCTGGGTGGGAGGGTGGACCCTGCGGCCTGTCTCCCGCGGAACAACCTGAGGCCGGGGTGGCGGCCTAGGCCGCGAGCCTCCGAACCCCGCTTGGGGACCCTGGCCCCGGCCCGGGCCCTGATCCTCGGCCCCGGCTTCAGAGCGAGCAGGGCCTCGGTTCGCGCGGGCGCCAAGTTCGCCCGGCCTAGCGGGCCTCTAGGCCAGCGCCATTTTCTGGCACTTGTGGCTGGATCTGTTTTCGCCATGACTCCGCCCCAGAGCGGCCCGGGAGCAGGAGGCCTGCGCCCCCCACCCCCACCTCCCACGAGGGCTGACTGAGTGCGGGGGAAAGGTGGGGAGAGGCCCGGGCCCGGGGGTTCCGGGAGGCGCGCCAGTTTGGGAGGTTGGCCCGGCGCGCGCTCCTGGCCCGCGTCTCCCGTCTCCCTCGCCGCCCTACCATTGTTCCCCGGGTCTCTGTCACAGCCACAGAGTGAAACCTTCTTCACCCGCTGCCTCCAGAGCCAGGCCTGGGAGTCACAATCGGGAGAATCTCAGCTAAGAAATCTGCTCCTGATCGCCGCTTCCGCGACTCGAGGAAATGAAACGCCATTAATATTTGAAAAGGCAATTATTTTCCTGTTGAATCGAAAACTGTCTTCATGAATAATTTGTAGAGAGTTCTATTGCCATTTGAGAAACATTTTGTTTCTGGCTGCTTTGCCTCCTCCTTTTCTTCCCATTACTTAGGAGATTTGAGGGAGACACCGGAACAGGGGAGGCTCTATGGTTTGGTTTGGTTTCTTTTCTTTTCTTTTTTCCTTTTTCGTTCTTTCTTTCTTTTTAACCCAGGCTGTAATGAATTAGGACAGAGACCGAAAAGAACGCGCAGACTTCTGCCTTGAGTCCAAGCAAACCTGAGAGCCAGCCAGGCACACTTTTGCTTCTCTGATGTAGGTCGATTACGCTAAGAATTTAACCATTTTCTGCTTCACAGACTTCAAACAGAGGGCCCGGCAAAGAGCAGTATAAGTTTGTTTGTTTCAAAATCCCTGTCATTAAAGATGAGTTCTTTCTCCAGCCCCGGATGGCGTATCCACTTTCCAGGTGCTGGCAGCCAGCCTCTGGAGTAGCGAGTCTGAGGGCTGGAATCGTGGTGTTACTTACTCCTCTGTCCCTGGGGATATAACTCGGGGAGAGAGAGGAGCAAATGGATGAGAGAGACAGTGGGGGGGGGGTCTCAGAACGAGCTTTAGAAAAAACGTACAAGATGTTTGCTGACATGCTAGGGGAATAAAGAACAAGATCAAAACTGGACTTTGGTCATGCCTCAGCCTACGCCAGTGTTCTACTGCTAAACCTCATGGAGAAGGCAGTTTGTGTCAAGATTTAGCAAGCTTCTTACCAGGTACCGCAACTATTGGGGACTCGGACTCTGCAAAAGGTTGCTGTTCTAACAAGAACTGTAGAAAGGAGAAAGATACAGCCTGCAGAACTAGAGTACCCAAGATGGAATTCTGGTCTCTGCATCATTCTTCCCTTTTCCCGCCTCCAAGATGGGGGAGGGGAGAAGACGCTGACTTCTTAAACTTCAAGGGAGGGGGGCTGTGGGGGGGGAGTAAGGAGAGTCAAACGGTGGCTGCTAAACTAATTAATGTAACTTCACAGGCTGTTCTGAAAGTGTGAAAACTTTCTTCTTGCAATTGTATTAATTAGATGCTTCTGGCCAGAAGAGCTCAACTTCCAGGCTCCTTCGCTGAGCTCCTTTTCTTTCTGTTAACTAGAGCTAACAGATGTGGTTGACACATGTCCCTATTTCACTTAACAGCTCGGTAAATGACATTTAAGGCAGTGGGTCCCGTTGGGTCTCTACTAAAATAAGAATGAGGGTTATCAAAAACTGTCCCTTCTGTGGAGCTAGCAATCCAAACACAAGTCAAAAGTAGGGCCCCAAGGCTCATAAATCCCAAAGAAGGTATTAAGGGCCGGATGACCCCTCCGTCCAGGTGATGGTGGGGCTAAAAGGAAGAAGAGTTTCCAATAGTGATCTGTAAATGGGAGACACTTGCTCCCCATTTCCTTTAAGACTTTGGGGAAAGCCATGCTGCTTAAAATACATCTTAAAACCAAACTCCAGGGACTGGGGATATAGCCTAGGGTTCAATCTCCAGATCCTGAATAAAATCAAAGCTCTGAGTTAGGAACGCCAGTTTACCAACAGGGACCCCGGGAACTCGGGAACCACTCTGCCCAGACAGCCTCCGGAAGACGGTGAGTCTAGGAGCAGAAACCGTTAACTGCCGTTTTATACATCTGGCTGATGGAAAGAATACCAAAATACCTCCCTCCTCCCCTCAGTTGGATCTTAAGGAAATTCAGACCCAAGGGTCTGTGTCCCATGGGTCGCACGAGACAGACAGCACTGAGTACTGACCTGTATGTGTTCGTTTGTGTATTTTGAGATTTTCTGATCTAGCAAATACCTTCCCACACCCTGGGAAAGGACAAGGGAAGGGCTTCTCGCCCGTGTGCACGCGGATGTGATTTACAAGTTTGTATTTGGCTTTGAAGGGCTTGCCCTGTCGCGGACACTCCTCCCAGAAGCAGATGTGGTTAGCCTGCTCTGGGCCGCCGACGTGCTCCACGGTGACGTGCGTGACCAGCTCGTGCATGGTGCTGAAAGTTTTGGAGCAGGGGCGCGGGGACATCGGGCTGTCATCCCCCAGCCACTTGCAGATGAGCTCTTGTTTGATGGGCTGGCGCATATAGCGGAAAAAGGCTCCAGGGCCGTGGGGTGCGGCGAGGTTCACGGTCAGGTTCACGCCGCCATAACCTTGCAGAGCTGTAGCTGTTGCCAGAGTGTCGCTGCGGGCCATAGGCCCTGGTACAAAAGGTTCCGACCT
The DNA here is from genome assembly GCA_964023405.1 of Apodemus agrarius. NCBI lineage: Eukaryota > Metazoa > Chordata > Mammalia > Rodentia > Muridae > Apodemus > Apodemus agrarius. The sequence goes on along the minus strand of OZ030012.1, from coordinate 94,399,925 downwards.
CGCATACATGTCTCCAGGGATCCCCAGACGCAGGAGTCCGTTCAAAGGACGGCTGTGGGAGGCCTGAGGAGGCTGCTCAGGAAGGCCGGGAAACACCGAGGGGTTCGAAGCAGCGGCGAACTGGGGCCCATGGTGACCACAGCTGCTACCTGTTGTCGAGACAAACAACGTGCATGAGAAGCGGTGGCGTGGACTTCGCACTTTCCCCGGAGCCCGGGGACAAACCCTGCCCAGCCGCATTTAGGTTTCTGCCAGTCGGTGCTGGGATCTTGAGCCGGTCGGTGCCAGCAAGTGAACCTGGCAGAGCAAGCAAGCAAAGTCATAAAGCCTCCGCCTTCGTCCGGCTGGGCTGCAGTTCTGCCGAGTCCCCTGCCGTGCCAGGCGCTGGAAAGGGGTAGCGATAATGGGGTAGGTGGGAAGGGCAGCAGGGCTGAGTCTGTGGGTACCTGGGGGCATGGCCTCTGCTGCAGAGGTGTAAGACCCGGTATCTCAAGATTACTTTGTCCACCAACACCAAGGGGTGCTCCCGGGCCAAAGATAGAGATGATAGGAGGGGTCATTTCGGAGGTGCTGAAGTTGGAAGCGGTCGTGATTTGAAAACGTCCTAGACGCGTATATATTAATTTCAGTGCCCCACTGGGCCTGGAAAGGACCGCCTGCTGCACCTCGGTCTGGCAGCCACCAATGCTACTGCAGTGTGCCAGTGCAAAGAAAGGATAACCGAAAAAGACGATAAAGGAGAGAGAGAAAGAGAGAGAGAGAGAGAGAGAGAGAGAGAGAGAGAGAGGAGAGAGAACGAACTTAGGCAAAGTGGCGGAGATTGTTTGTTTGTTTGTTTGTTTGTTTTTTAAGTTTGGGAGTTTGCCCCCTCCCCCCTTCTGTTTTCTCTGTCTTTAATGTCCGTGTGAAACCCCAGGCACTACAGAGGCGGCGGCAGAATGCTTAAGGAAATGAATAGATTCAGGGCCGCGGCCCCGGGCCACCGTGAGAACAATTGCCTGTGTCGCCTATTGGCCGGTGGTCTGGACCGACGTCAGTGATGACAAGATCTCTCTCTGTCTCTCTGTCTCTGTCTCTGTCTCTGTCTCTGTCTCTGTCTCTCTCTCTCTCTCTCTCTCTCTCTCTCTCTTTCTCCCTCTCTCTCTGTCTTTCTCTCTCTCTTCCTCCTTTCCTCTCCCTCTCTCTTTCGCTCCCTCCCCCAATCCCAATAGCATTTCAGGCTTCTATTGCTCATGCGCTCTGACCCAGGCATGGATTCTTTTCTTTCCTGTAACTCCCTACTACCCTCCTCCTTCCAGAATGCTGAGCCTTGCCACCTTGTCCCTGGAAGGGAGTGAGTAGGGTTAGGTTATGCTTACACCCGTGACGACCCTGGGGGAAGCTGATCAGAGTCCCACGCACAGTTGAATACCCAGGCGCCTCAAGGTATTTGGAAAGTTTGTCTTTGAGCATAAAGAACAGTGTCTGAATGGAGGCAGAAGGGTAGGGTGCAGACTGCCTGGAGCAGAGAAACTCCCTAGGACCTAATTTTATTTTTTCTTTCTCTATAATGTCTTCTCCCCCTTGTCTTTCTCTTTCCTTCTTCACTCTCATTCCCACTAAACCTACCCTGTATGTCTGCCGCACTGTGGTCCTGTTTCTGCTCCTTTATTCGCCCACCTTCCTCTCCTCTACTCTCTTCCAATTATCCTTGCCTCTCCCTGCTCTGAGTGACTGGCAGTCCTAGAGGTGGAACCCCAGCCTGACTAGAGAGACTGGACCAGAAGAGGTCATGAAGAGGAATTGTTCCACACTCACTTGAGGCTCCCTGAAAGGTCTCTCTTCATCATAGCTCATATGTATCTACCAGAGCTATTCTGGCTAAATAAATAAATAAATGGATCAAGGCACACAAATACACAAATAGAAGGAACAGGTTCTTGGCTTCTAGTCCATGGGGCCAGGGAACCAGTCTGGGCATCCTGCACTCTGTGCAGTGGCACCAGATAAAGAAGGTTCCAGAATGGCAGTGTGATAACTTCCCGTCGGTGGGCACTTGTTGCAGAAGCATTGACTTTAGTCTTGCTCTATTTAGGACTCTACAGAGTGGATGGCATAGTTGACTGCCTCCATGCCTTCAGTCTAGAACTATCATCATAGCTGACTGAGGAAGACCAATTGGAGAGTTCAGTTCTGGCTCAGGAATGACTGACTGCCCCTTTGCCCAAGGCCCAGCTGCTCCTTGAGCCCAGGGTCCTGACTCTGTCCTTGTGCTCAAAAATGCCAAAGGAAGTTCTTAGATCCTCTGTTTGACATAGGACATGTCGCCAGGGCCCAGAAACCTTTGGGTTTTTAAAGAGAGTTCTAAAGATTGAAAAGAAACATCATCATCATCATCATCATCATCATCAACAACAACAACAACAACAACAAAAACAAAAACATAACCCTTTAAGAGAAGAAAGAAATTTGAACAAGTTACATGGAACACTAACTTAGAATTGATGGAACTGAGGATTCCATGATTGGTAAATAAAGGTTTGTCTGTCTGTTTGCTGTTGCTTCGTTTGTTTTCTTTTGTTTTTGAGACAAGGTCTCATGTAGCCCAGGATGGTCTAGAACTTGAACGGTTTTGAATTTCTGTTTTTCCTACCTCCACTCTCCAGGAGCTGGACTCCACCAAGGGGGCTACACTCCTGCCCCTTAAACAAGGCTTTACAATTTTTAATAATTGACTTATTTTCTCAAGCTCGGTACATTCGTCATTCATCCCTGCTTGGGGCAAGGGATTTAGCAAGGGATTAACTTCCACAATAATTTCTCTAGCTCTGAATAGTCCGTATCTCTCTGCTCTGCATTAGGAAAGACTTAGGCAATTACAAACAGATTCTGTGAATGCACACACACACACACACACACACACACACACACACACACTAAGGAGAGGGAGAGACATTTGACTTCTGTATCCTAAACCAAGAACTTTCCTGACATTTTAAAAATCTAGACTCTGAGGATTTCTCTCCCCCTGAAAGCTTCATTTACTCTGCATAGTTAGCCCCTTAATGAGAGGTGCTTCTATCTGGTTCCTTGGCTAGTTTTCCTCCCCCACTCTTATCTCTAGACAGTTATCAAATTTCAGTGAATTTTAAGTCCGACCTCTGAGAAAAATAAAGTATGTATTCAGGTGAGTCTGAGCTGAGCCTTCAAAGGGCTTGAAACACAACATACAAGCTGATAACAGAAAAGAAAAAGTGTGCCCCTTCTTGCTCAGCTATTTCTACCATCCAAACCTCCGAACTGAGGTAGGAACCCTGAGTGCAGGTGCACTCGTGCCGTAACACAGCCCAGGAACTAACATTTCTCTCCTCTCACCTAAACCTAGATGGCATACAATTAATTGTTCAGGATATGTCAAATTCAGGATCCATTTTAGTTCTGGTTAATTATATGATTTGAACCAACATGGATCCTTAATACATATCCTGTGACCCAATCCCCATCAGAAGCTTTGAATAACAATACAGATTGAACAGGGTTTTTTTTTTTTTTTAAATAAAGCATTTTCAGCTATTTTCAGAACCATTTGGAAGTCCTGGTGAGCATGCCGAAAATGTTTGCTTTTCATTTTCACAGGAGACGAAATGCTAACTTTCCATTAGCAGGTTGTAGAGAGAAAGATTTAAAAAAAAAATCCAAGTTTACAGACCTGCTGAATTGTAAGCACTGACCTGTGTACCCAAAGGTTAAATGAGAGGGAGGGAGGGAGGGAGGGAGGAGGAGGAGGAGGAGGAGGAGGAGGAAGAGGAGGAGGAGGAGAGAGAGAGAGAGAGAGAGAGAGAGAGAGAGGGTTTATACACACATTTTGTTAGTATACAGTCTCTCTTTGCCCTTGAAAATGAACATGTGTATGACTTTCTGTGCCAGCAGCAAAAGGGCAAACACATCTGATTCAGCCAAAATCACTGACAGTAGCCTGGCCCCATGGAGCTCCTTCCCAGATGCAGCCTTCTCTAGAAGCACTAAAAACATCTGGACCCATCCTGGGTAGACATTTCTTGAGTAGCTAGGGGTCAGTTGACCTGCAGGTCACAGAGGCTGCCTGATACTTGCAAGGTTCTTGGAGCCATATGGTCCATACCTCGGTTGGCTAAACATAATAACAATGGGACCAGACATTCTTTTAAGGTCCATTTCCCCAGAGACGGAGGTAGAGAAAAAAAAATATTCCTCGTATCTGTTTATATTTACTGACATAAAACTTTCAGCAATTCTGTAAGGACCTTCAAGGTAAATTTCTAAAATAAACTCCAAATAGAGTCTCAAGCTGATCAGAAACAGCAAGGACTGGAGCATGAATATCCTAGAAGTATATTTTAGAATATCCAGAGATTTTTTTTTTCATGTCACCGGAGACAGAGATCCCCAGTTTCAGAAACTGTCCATTGGCTGAGTGTGTTAATCTTCACTGGAGCCCAGGTAGCTCTCAGGGGCTTCCTTCTTGGTTTGCAAAGAATAGTAGTCTGTAGCCAAGAGGTGTTTTTGGCAAAAGCAAAGGGGGGGGGTCGAACTAAAGCTTTCATGAGGGCTGTGTGGAACAGATTCTATCAGTAGCCCTATAGCATCCTTCTATCTCTAGAGTCTCTGGAAATTAATGCCTAGAATCATGATTTGACCATTTTTGCTCACAATGGCGACCACCACCAACGGCCTAAACTAATGGTTTCTAGTTTATTTTCCAGGAATAGGACAACTGGTGGCTTTATCTTCTGTCAGAGCTTCTTGTATCAGTAGCTGAGTTGCCTGACCTCTCTTCTTGGAAAGGGGGAAGGACAAAGATAAGGCAGGCACCAAGAGCTGGGCTCTTTTTCAATTTTGATTTTTCTGAAACAATGCTAACTCACGATTGCCTCTTCAGCTGAGGGGCCATGGCTCAGAGCCAGGCCAAGCCGCCTGTGCCATCTGAATGGTCTGCTTCTAGGTCTGTAGTCACTTCTCCAGTTCCGTTTTTACATTTCTGACCACGGTGCCACTCAAAATAAGGTGTGTATCTCTGAAGAGGCTATTCGCTGACTTCAGGATTCCTGCAGTGGGAGGTATCTCAGGTCTTAGGAAAAGAAATCATCGAAGCCCCAGAAGCCTGCCATATGTCCAATCCCAAATTATGCAAAGGAGATGAGGTCTGTCAGGATTTTTTTTTCAAGAAGAAGAAATTTCTCCTAGTTATGGAAATTTTAGCTTTAATCATCATTAATGGAACTGAGAGAATGGAAAAAATATACTTAGATGCAATTTAATTTCCAGGCAATGCTTCTGTAAAATGTCTTTTCACAAAAGATTGGAAGAAATTTATAAAAGAACTGCCAGGGTAGCATTAAGAGATCAAAACAACTGAATTTATATAATAATCACATCTCTTCTTTGAGTTTTGCCATAAAGTCATCCCAAACAGCAGAAGAGAGTCATTCCCTGACTTACCTAACTTTTGTTAAGCTTTGCCTTGCATACCAATAAGAGACAATCTTTTTTTTTTTTTAAATGAACTTTATAGTTGAAGTGAGAAAAAAACAGATGCCTAGAAGGGGGGAAAGCCAACCTTAAATCATATGCTTATTCTAAATGGAATATGAAATTAAATTCTTCACAATGAAGGTATTTCTGACAGAGTGGCTGTCAGTCACTCTTGGTTCAGATACCACATTGTGGGAACATAGTCACTGCCACATTGCAGAAGGCTGGTGCCCCTGGTAAAGATGATGTATATCATGTAAACCCCATCACCAAGATCAAAGTATGCTTCTTTCATGGAAGCCAATACATGTCAAACCTCATCCCAATCAAATTGTGTGGAAATGAATTCAAGATGAATATGTCATAGAATAATGTGACAGTGGAATTGCAGAAGGTCAAGGGTGGTTGTTTCAATGATCCAGTACTCAAATATTAATTCTAGAACGTCCAGATGAGTAGGCATTGAATCCTCGGGCTGCTGGTGGGATGTTGTGTCATTGATTTGTGTGCAAACGCATCCAAAACCAAGGTGTTATTCTAAGTTTCTGATGTGCCCAAACTCACATCCCAGTGTAAGCAAAAGAGAAACAATCATATATGCTTCATGCATAAACAAGTGCACGCGCGCACACACACACACACACACACACACACAAAGTGCCTGATCCTCAGCAAATCTCTACTTATAATAAGATTTTTTTAATTACTCACTTGATTCTTTCAGAGTGTTTCTGTACAGCCGTAATCGCCTCCTCATCACCAGGGAAGTCTTGTATTTCATTTTCTGAGTTTGAGCCTGCTTGAGAAGAAAAGGCCTGAGTAAAACAATACCATACATGTTACAGTGGCAAGAATCCGTGGCCTGAGTGTATGAAAGAAAGATGTTAGTCTGAAAACAATCTTTTGGCTTTTCTTTGATCCTTTTCAGATTTGGGAACATAAGAACAAAGATTGCACTGACAATAAAAACATTGACGATTCCTAATTTACCAGCTATAATTTTTATCACTCGTTGTTGCGCCTTTTAGGTAGGCGTGTGCTCATTCAATGTTCAAAAATCTGTGGCTTCTAGAATTTGGAATTTTGCTTCTCAGAACACCCCATTATTTCTTCAAGTTGGTTATTTACATTTGATGAGGTGGTGTGGGGGAGGGCCCCTTATTCTCTGGGGATGTGCAATTAGGCATAGTTATATTGTTGGAAGGAAGAAATTTTCAGATTTTCAAATTCTGCTCTGTCAGTAGTAGTGAATAACCCTTTAGTCCCACACGTTTCGTTCCTTTCCTGCTCCAGAGAGCTGCTACTGGCTCATTTTTAAAAGCTAATATTAAATCCACCAGGTTAAAAATGCACCATTTTTGTTGCTGTTGTTGTGGTTGTTATTTGGTGTCAAGCTCTCTCTCTCTCTCTCTCTCTCTCTCTCTTTCTCTCTCTCTCTCTCGGTTTTTTTTCAGTTGAAAAGTTTAGAAACAGTGCCTCCCTCTTAAGATTTCTTGTCAGTGGCTGGAAGCTACCAAGCATTCTGCAACCATAAATCCTTGAAAGCATTTTGAGGCCCTCTGCATTTGTCAGACAAGGGTGTAGAGGCAGTGAAGCAGCCAAACAGCAATCCACCTAGCATTGACCCTAAATTTGGTGAGGAAGGACAAACAGTCATTAAGAAAGGTCTTAGGCTGGACAAACACAGCAAGACCTCAGTCAATGGAACGTCTGCCTGTCTTGACACTCTACCCACAGAACAAGTGGCTATCTAACTTGTTGACCCACGGGGCTAAATCCAAGTAGGGCTGCACTCTCATACAAGGGCTCTAATTTCTTATGTTCCCCGCGTCTCTAACTCAGACCCAAACTATCCTCAGGGTTTCGTCCTTTCTTTTTCTTTTCCAGTCAAAGGCCTGGATATACTCACCTTTTCCCCCAGAGGAAACTGTTTTCAATTCTTTCTAACAATACAAAAACAACAAAAATCCTTCCAGAAAGGTAACAAGCTCCTTCTAGCACAGACCAAGAAAGAAAGGAGGCCCAACTTTGTCTTCTTACAGAAGGGCAGCAAGCTGGGTGTCCTTGCCCTGAATGTTCTCATGGCAGGATGTCTGGCACCAGGGCCCCTGGTTGGTTGGCAATAATAGAATTTACTTGTTTGCTTCTAAGGAAAAGGGGGTAAGTTTCCCTAGAAACTTCTGCCTACCAACAATGCTGGCACAGCCCAACTTCTAGGAGGTCTGGATTGCTGGTACCCTCATGCCCTATGTGCATGTTCTTTGTGTACGACAAATGCTTCCCTGGCCATGCAAGGCAATGTTTCAAAGGTTGAATCAAGGCAGACAAAAGGGACCTTAGCTAGTTCTGTAGTAGATCCAGCCGGTGCAAGGGAGCAGGGGCAACCATCCCTTTGGTTCAGATTTGCAATCACATAGTCTTGCTGAAAGAACAGAATAAGGAGTGAATTTGGGAACTGTCCCTGGGCAGGACCCCTGAATCTGAGGTCCCTACGATAATAGATCTGAAAAACTCTTTTTTCCAAAACTCTTGCTCCTGGGGTGTCTTTTTCATACCAAGTGGCTTAGTAAGGGGACACTCCCAGGATATATTGGAAGAAGTAGCTTTTATCCTGTACCTTGAGAGGACAAGGAAAGGGGTGCCAGGGAGTCTCAGTGATTGATAGTCCCAAGAAGCTGGGATGGCCAGTACTGCAAAAGTACTCTTTATTTGAGGAATCCCAGTCGGCCTGTTGTGAAGCACACTTAGTCCACAGAGGCCTGTCTAAGGTCAGAGGTCAACTAGAGCTGGTGACTTCAGTTCCACACTGATTAGCTAGCAGGCGTGAATGTGAATGCTTGCTGGAAAAGTTCGCCCTGGCAGGCTCAGAGCTACCAAGCTAAGGATGAAAGCCGGCTGCTGGTCTGGCATAGCCGGCGCTGCACCCTGGCCGCCTTGCACCAGCCCTGAAGCAAGAGCTGAGCCCTTTTCTTATTCCTATCCTCGAGGGTTAGAGATAGGATTACCCCTAACTCTAGGTTGGAAGGCTGGCGACCTTTGGGTGCTCAGAGTCAAGCCTGAACTAGTGGGGTCACCTGCAGACAACTTGGCCTGGGAGGTAAGAATTACTTTAAATCTCTGCCCCAAAACACAGGAGGGGAAAAGAGGTGCCCCAGAAGAAGAGCTTGGAGGCCACTGCCAAGCCTTGCCATCCAAAGGCTGTTTCTGCAGACTCTAGTGAATACCCGGGTCCCCCCCCATGCCCTCTCTCCCTTCCTCAGTCTTCTCTATCTCCATGGTCAACTCCAAACTTTAAACTAGGCAGGTAACGCTTTTAGACTCAAATCCACTCAAATCCTTCTCTTTTCTTTCGCCAGTAATTTGGTACACACCCCTGGGTCTAACTTCGGCCTGCTCTGGGATCTAACCAGCAAGCCAGGAGAAAGAAAGCCAGGTCGCGAACCCATGGCCAAACCCACGGCGCAAACAGAGCGGATCCTAGTTAGAGTCCTGAAGCAGGACCAGGATAAGGGCAGGCAGACAGCCAACCCGGCCCCCGAGGCAGACCCAGACCGCATCCTCAGTCCTCAGTGCATATCCGGAGAAGTTCTAGAGTGCACTCAGCCTCTCTCGCAGCACTAACTTGAGTCTTTGACCCTGGCGAGGGTAAACCGAAACCCTCCCTGTCATCCTTTCGGGGGTAGGGGAAAAACAGAAAGGTTGCCTGCAAAGATCCCCTTCGCGAGCACCCTCTCGGTTTCCACCACGAGCAAGAAGGGCAAAACTTGGTCAGTTTTGCTCTTCTTGTGCCCACGGCGGGCACACCCAGGCAATTTACAAGAAAGAAAGAAAGAAAGAAAGAAAAAAAAAAAAGAGGAACGAAGACAAGCGGGCAACAAGCTGGTTTTGGTACCATTGCCCGTAGGAGCCCCATCTGTCTTTCTTGCACCCACTCCTCCCAGAGGAAAGAAAGGACTCATCTTCAACGCTGCCCCTCCCCACCCCTTTCGAATTAGTGGGGTGGGGCCTGTACCCGCGATGTGTGTGTGTGTGTGTGTGTGTGTGTGTGTGTGTGTGTCTGTGTGTTTGAAGGTAGAGATAGAGAAAAAAGTCTGACTGGGGCCTATTCTCCCAGCGGGGTTAGGGTGCCTATGGCCCCCATAAGTCCATTTGCTACAAGGCCGCTGGGGGTACAGGCCTTCCCCCAACTGACCCCCCCCCCGCCCCCTGGTTTCAAGCACTTACCCGGCTCCACCTGTTGCCCGGATCACCTCATTTCTGCACATCACTTTGGGGTAGAAGAGGGGGGACCAGAAACCCCTCTACGCCTCGTTTGTGGTTCCACCGAGGCAGCCATCCTTCATTTCTCCTTCTCCAGCTTTCGGGGAGGCAGTTGGGGAACGTATGATGAAGCAGAAATGAGCCGTCAGGATGATATTTTAATGGCTTATATGTCACGTTGGTGCATGTGGCTTTGAACTGGAGCCGCTCGCGTTTCCTGCAGAGAGCGCCGCAAATCCCACTTGATAACTTCTACAACCCACAACTTTTTTTTCCCCCCTCTCATATTTACTCTTACCTTGTATATTTGGATGGGTTTCCTAAAAATACCCTCTGTCAACGTCCCCGGTGGATTTTTCCACAGACTGGAGGAGAGAAGCCTGACTTTCTTTTTTGAAGAATTATTTTCCCTCCCCTCTCCCAACAGCCGCCCTTCCCTCAGGTCCCCTCCCTATTTTTTTTTTTTTTTAAGCAGTCAAGGTGGGTTCAATATTTGTTCTCCCTAGTGAAAGAGCAGTGCAGCCTCTAGAGGAAATATCTCCTAGAATATACGATTTTTATTATTCTAGGATCCAACTTCCCCTTGTAGGAGCAGACAGAACGGAATGGCCTGGTATATCTTTTCCCTCAAGAAAATATATAATAGGTTAAAAGAAGCCCCTAACACCAGCTGCTTCCGCTTTTTTTTTTTTCTGTCACTCCTTACAGGAGTCCACTCAGATTAAGCGAGAAGTCCTGGACTCCTGGACACAGACTTGTTGCTGAGGAGGGGGGCAGAATATTTTACTTTTCTCTAGAATTTCCATTTCCTAGCCCTACAAGCATAGATGCTCAACGCAGTCTCTCTCTTCAGATACAGGGATATCATCACCATCCACAATCTGACTTCAGGGCCAGAAGGTGTATGTGTGTGTGTGTGTGTGTGTGTGTGTGTGTGTGTGTGAAGGACACCCTACCCAAACCAGAATCTGGTTGGTAGGGGACAAAAACTAGCAAGGAGGCTAGGGGAAGTCAGTGGTGATCATCCTTCCTCTAGCCCTAGAAAGCTAGCTGGCAAAGAGAGAGAGAGAGAGAGAGAGAGAGAGAGAGAGAGAGAGAGAGAGAGAGAGATTGAGATTTTCTTTTCCTTTTGCTTGAAGAACTGTTAAGTTTGCTAACCGGACATCATATGAAAGGATGAGTTGAAGGTCCCTTTGTCTGGCAAAGAGTTCAGAGCCTCGATTCAGCTGCAAAGAAGCCAAATGAAGTTAGAAACAAAGGGCAAATTGAAGGATTCCGACTCTTGGCTTTTTGTGTTTTCCTTACTAGAAAATAATTAGACCTAATGAATATGCAGACACTAAGGCTAAAGCCTGGGCCAAGCTGATGGGCTTAAAACTGAGCTAAGTAGAAGCGCAACCTCCATCGCCCCCGGCGCCACATCCGTGTGCATTTTTTGAAATGTATAAATGTCGCCCGGCTTAATTGATTGAGTTACAGGGATTTTTTTCCCCCTGCTTTTACGTGCCATACCCCTCTACCTTTCAACAATCATTTTAATATATAGTCAATGGTTCTTTGTGGATGGGACAAAAAGCAACTACGCGCAGTTGTTGAATAGACTTTGCGCTGGGCAAAGACAGGTTAATCGAGGGCCGCATCGCGAAAACAAGCGAGTGTTGTATGTTTGCACGGAATCCAAATGTCTGCATTTTCCTAACTAAATCAAAGGGAGTGTTATTTCTTTTTCTGCTCACTCATCTGAAGGTAAGTAAATTTTCTCTGGCGATCAAAAGCCTGGTCGGCAACAAAGACCGCGCCCGCTTTTTCCACCGTCTTGTTGTGGCAAGTTGCGGAATTTCAATAACTGTGACAAGGGTGACTGATTTGTGAACTGGAAAAGGTTTGAATGTCACAAAATTTACATTGGGTCCTATCTACCGGGGATTTAAATACCAAAAAAAGTATTCCGGGATCTCTAGGGAGCTTTGGGAGATCCAGAGGAACAATGGCGCGTTGGGAAATTTACAGTTTTACCTGAATGAAAGGGGCTGCGGTGGGAATGGGAGGGCAGAGTGAGCGGGTTGGGGGTGGGAGCTAGCTACACGACCGACCCGCCCGGAGGGGGGAAAAAGAAAAGAAAAAAAAAAAAAAAGAAGGGGAGAGAGAGAGCTAGGCAACAACGTTTCCAAACTGCCATTAAAAACAGAAAACAAACAAACAAAACCCAATCGGACAAACCTCAGGAGCCGGGAAAAGTTTAAGCGCTCCATCCACCTGTGTTTGGGTGTGAGTGGGCAGGCAGGAAGAAAGTCTGGAAAACTGAGGCTACGAGAGACACCAAGAAATCACGTTTCTAGGAAAGAGAGTGGAGTGCCCTCGCGCTCCCGAATCTTAAATTATAAACAGGAGAGAGGCCCGTCAAAAAGGAAGCAAACTTCAAAAGAAGCAAATAACAAAAGCTTCCTTTGCTGCCCTTGAAGGGGGGGGGGGGGAGAAGGGGCGGGAGGGAGAAAAGAAAGTTGCTGAATCGGGACATTCTGGAAGTGCCTTTGGGGTGTTTCTCGGCTGGTCCCCGACTGCTGTTTTCGGAGACGCCGGGGGTCTCCGGGCTTTAATCGCTCAGCGGAGGTTTGAAGGAGAGTGGCAGAGGGATGGGAGGGAAGGGGGGAGGGGAAGAGAAAGAGGGAGGGGTGACAGGGGGGACATTAGAAGGAGGGAGAGAAAAGAAGTGTGGGTGTGTGTGGTGGGGGAGAACATAGAAAACGAAGCAAAACCGAGAGAGGGAGGGGTAGGAGGCAGAGAGGAAGGGGAGGGAGGGAAGGAGGGACAGAGAGAGAGAGAGAGAGAGAGAGAGAGAGAGAGAGATTGAGAGAGGGAAAAGAAATCGTGGCATTTTTTTTTTTTCCTCCGTGAGAAGAGGGGGAAAAATTTGCTAGGGGGAAAAAAAGTTGCTACTCCTGGCAGCCCTGTTAGTCAAAAGGGGATGTCAAGCGCTTTACAATACCTGGGATTGATGAGGCGGGCGGGCCAATGAGCAGCGCGCGGCGCCACCGCGCGCCCTTCGTTGGCGCGGCGGCCCCGGGAGGGGTGTGTGGGGGGATGGCCGCCTCGCCAATCCTCGTCCGCGTCGCTCGCACGTGACCCCTCCCCCTGCTCCCATTCATCAGGGGGGGGGGGGACGACGGTGTCGTCCTTTCAATTCATTTATCTGCAGGAATGATTGCTGCTATCAGTCTCGCGCTCACCGCCCGGCTGAGGAGGTGAAAGTTTCTCCCCAGGAAGATAAACCGCAAAAGACAATATTGTGCATGATTTGCGCCTTTTCTTTGCTTTTTCTCTCCCCCCCCCTTTTTTTTTTCAAAAAGCAGAGAGGGGGAAAAAGGGAGAGTTGAAGGATCGAGGAGGAGAGCCTGAGAGAGAGAGAGAGAGAGAGAGAGAGAGAGAGAGAGAGAGAGAGAGAGAGAGAGACTAGTGCACAAGTGAGGAGGGGCGCGCTGCGCGAGGAGCCAGGGCGAGCAGTGGCGGCTCTGGCGTTCACATTCCTCTATGCCACAAATCCGGGAAGAAGTTTTATTGGGGGGCTGAGATGTTCTATGCCTTTCCCCGGGCAGCCTTGACTCGAGGCCCTCTCGGCAGAGACTGAGCGGCGAGAAAGTGAGAGGCCGGCCCGAGCGGTTCGAGCGGCTGGCGCCGGAGCCCGCCTTCTACCGGCCGGCAGTCACCTCGCTCGCCCGCCTTTGGCCGGGCGGGTGCCGGCTAGCGCCTGGCCGCTGCCTGCTGGCTGAGACTTCGTTAGGTGGGTCGACTCCCCCTCCCTCCTCCTCCTCTTCCTCCTCTTCCTCCGCCTCCCTCCTTCCTCCTCCTCCTCCTCCTCCTCCTCCTCCTCCTCCTCCTCCTCCTCCTCCTGATCTTCCCTCCTTTGGCGGGCGAGGGTGGGGGGGGCGGGGGAGGCCGGGGCTTGCCCCGTGCAGCCACGATGCTCCTGGACGCCGGACCCCAGTATCCCGCGATCGGCGTGACCACCTTTGGTGCATCCCGGCACCACTCGGCGGGCGACGTGGCCGAGAGAGACGTGGGCCTGGGTATCAACCCGTTCGCCGACGGCATGGGCGCCTTCAAGCTCAACCCCAGCTCGCACGAACTGGCCTCGGCCGGCCAGACAGCCTTCACGTCGCAGGCTCCCGGCTACGCCGCCGCCGCGGCCCTGGGTCACCATCACCACCCCGGCCACGTCGGCTCCTACTCCAGCGCTGCTTTCAATTCTACCCGGGACTTTCTGTTCCGCAACCGGGGCTTCGGCGACGCGGCGGCGGCAGCTAGCGCCCAGCACAGTCTCTTCGCTGCCTCCGCCGGCGGCTTCGGGGGCCCGCACGGCCATACGGACGCCGCGGGCCACCTCCTTTTTTCCGGGCTTCACGAGCAGGCGGCCGGCCACGCTTCGCCCAACGTGGTTAACGGGCAGATGCGGCTAGGTTTCTCCGGGGACATGTACCCACGGCCGGAGCAGTACGGCCAGGTGACCAGCCCGCGATCCGAGCACTATGCCGCCCCGCAGCTCCACGGCTACGGGCCCATGAACGTGAACATGGCTGCGCACCACGGCGCCGGAGCTTTCTTCCGCTATATGCGCCAACCCATCAAGCAAGAGCTCATCTGTAAATGGATCGAGCCCGAGCAGCTGGCCAACCCCAAAAAGTCGTGCAACAAAACTTTCAGCACCATGCACGAGCTGGTCACGCACGTCACGGTGGAGCACGTCGGCGGCCCGGAGCAGAGCAACCACATCTGCTTCTGGGAGGAGTGTCCGCGGGAGGGCAAGCCCTTCAAAGCCAAATACAAACTGGTCAACCACATCCGCGTGCACACGGGCGAAAAGCCATTTCCCTGCCCGTTTCCTGGCTGCGGCAAGGTTTTCGCGCGTTCAGAGAACCTCAAGATCCACAAAAGGACGCACACAGGTATGGAAACTAATGTGCGAACACTTTACCTCCCACCCGGGCCCGAGATGCGAAAACTTGGGGGATGAGAGGCACAAACCCAGTCTCGGTGGGCCCTGGGCCTCAGGTTCCCCGAGACAGGCAGAGCTGGTTTTTAGTCTTGAAAGTATGGGAAAACAGAGAGTGCGGATGAGAAGGATCAGAGAACACAGATTTTTAAAAAACACAAGGAATAAAAAGAGTTGGAAACCGGGAGGCTGAGTCTGGCTTGGCTCAGCGCTTGACAATCCCGAATCCCGGAGAGGTGGCACGCGTGGGGTAGCCACGGAGGTGCCAGTTGCCCCAGCTATAAACAAATCTAAAACTCTTGATGGTGTGGCTCCCGGTTCTGGGACTTTGTTGAGTCCTTTCTGTTCGAAAAGGTGGAAGAAGTTGAGGTTGAGTTTTAAAATGTAGCAAAAAAAAAAAAAAAATGTAAAGAAACAGAAGGTAGGTGCAGTTGGTGTAGGAAGGATAATTTGGATCTGAGGAGGACATTAGGTTTATGCACATTGGAAGAGATAAGTTTTACAAATGATGCATCCGGAATTGAGGAGTGAGGCCAGTTGATGAAAGTCACAGAAATCCTAATTGTCTATCACATAACATAAAGTCTCTTCTTAAAATGCGGGGTTCCGGAGTTGGACTTGAGAAATAGCGACAAGTCGAAAGCTTAAAGAAACAAAAGAAACAAAAACAACAGAAACAATAACAAAACAAGTTCCAGGCGATTTAAGGCTTCGGGAGTGGGGGCAGGCTGGAAATTATGTGCCCCTAGGGCCCTAGAGTCAGGGGATCTGATCACCCTCCTTATTTGGGTATTGTCTGGTGGAAGAGAACCGGACTTGAACTCTAGATTTAATGGCCCAGCCAGGTAGGAACTTTCGGCATGGGACCCCTCCCCCCTTTCCAGATTACGCCATAAAATGTGATGTGTATAGGGGGTGGGGTGGAAGTGGCAGCCAACGGGTGCAGTGTGTCTGGGAGGGAAAAAGAACTGGGAGAAAAAAAGCAAAGCAAGAGGAGAATCAGCCGGGTCCTGAAAACTAGCTAAATAGAAACCGCTGGGTAACCTCTGTAATGACCTGGGCAGAAAAGCCGGTGTCTAGAGCCGCTGCTATTCTGGAATGAAAAAAAAATTTTTTTCTCTCTCTCCACTTCTATTTCCACTACTACCACCACCATGGCAAAGTAAAAATAAAATGTAGATATACTTGTCTTGAGAGTTAAGAATATAGTTCAGATAGTCATAGTTCCGCTACAGATCCACAAATGTACTAAAACTCCGGGTTTTAGGCTCGGGACGTCTCCCCTTGGGCAGGCAGCATTTTAATTTACGTAGTAACCTCTGCAAACAGCTCCTGATTTCTTTTGAAAATAAGACCATCTTTCGACTTTCACGTCAGGGGAGAAGCCCTTCAAGTGCGAGTTCGAGGGCTGCGATCGGCGCTTCGCCAACAGCAGCGACCGCAAGAAGCACATGCACGTGCACACTAGCGACAAGCCCTACCTTTGCAAGATGTGCGACAAGTCCTACACGCACCCCAGCTCTCTGCGCAAACACATGAAGGTAACGCCGCGCGCTCTGGCCGCTCGCCTTCGAGCAGGAGCCTTTTTCAGTGCTCGGGCCCGGGCCAGCCACCCCGGGGGAGCGGCTTTCTCTGGGCAGCGGCAGGAGCCGCAGGAGGAGGAAAGGCAAACGCTTTCACTCTGTTGAGTGGAAAGGTGGCAAAGGGAGCAGGGGCGGGAAAGATAGCTGCACCAGAGGCCAATTAAACTCCCTGTTTCAGAATGAAAGTAAAAATGGGTGAAGTGACTCCGAGGCCCCGCTGTCAAAGCTGCTGGCTGCCGCGAGCCAGGCCAATTGCTCCTGGTAGTCAGGAGCTGGCCGGCGAGCCGCGGACTGGTGCTCAGTTCTCAACATCCGCTTTCCTCTTAAGTGGGCAGGCAAACTTTAGGAAGCGAACTTTCCTAGCCTCTGGCCTCAAAAGCAGCCTCCTCCTTCCCAGCACCCCCCCCCCCCATTTTCTTTTGTGCGAACTGTGGGCCAGAGTCCCCCTCCTGGAGCGTTGGCCGTGCTGGGCTACGCCGGGAGAACCAAGCCCAAGTCCCATTGGTCCTGCCTGCGGAGAGTCTGGGAGATCCCTGGCTTTGAAAGAAGCGGGGAGGGGTAGGGGACGAGGGGGTGGGGGTGCACGGGCGGGGGGAGGGGGAGGCCAGCTTTCATAGCCTTTGGGTAGCCGCTGGGCCCACTCTTTATCTTCATTAAAACGCAACGTTACTCTCTCAGGTCCACGAGTCCTCTTCTCAGGGCTCGCAGCCTTCGCCCGCCGCCAGCTCCGGGTATGAGTCGTCCACGCCACCCACCATCGTGTCTCCCACCACAGACAACCCGACCACCAGTTCCATGTCGCCCTCCTCCTCCGCGGTCCACCACACAGCCGGCCACAGCGCGCTCTCTTCCAATTTTAACGAATGGTACGTTTAAAAATCAGAAACAAAACATGCCGACCCCTATTTAAGAGACTGAACACACACACACACACACACACACGTACATACACAGTATTATTGAAAGAATCCTGAAACTCGAGACACCCCTCGTCCCGATCTCGCAAACGTTTGTTTTGTTTGGTTTGATTTTGTTTTTAAATCTGCCGGTAAATCCAGGACTGAGTAAAACAGAGGAAAGAGCAAGCCTTTTTTTTTTTTCTTTTCTTTTCTTTTTTTCCCCCCAAATTTCTTTTCTTTTTCCTCCCCCTCTGAAAAGCTTTGGTAGCTGAAGGGCGGGAGGGGGTGGAAGAGACGGCGGCTGCCTGACCGAACACCGCCAAAGGCCCCGAGGGCCAATTTCTTGTTGGATCAGAACAAGCTCTCTGGGGCTTCAGCTTTTCTTTATCTTCTTGTTTTGTTTTCTTGTAAATACAGAATTATTAGCTTAAATCTGTTCTGTTGGATTCTGTATATAGCTACACTTTGGTTGGAGTGGGTGGGTGGGATCGTGGCGTGGTGGTCTTTGCCTTGGGGAGGGGAGGGCTAGAGGGAGGGGGGAGGGGGAAGGGATGGGCGGCCGAAAGCCAACTGTTTGTACTGAATGGCGAGAATGTTCTAGTAAATGTGTACCAAAATGTGAACTACTTTGTACGATTACAGTCTCCACGTCGACCTAACAGAATATTATTGATATTAATGTGCTTTTCTTTGTATAAAGTGCAAACATTTCGTCCCAAAGTCTGAGTACTTTAGTGCAGTAAAATGTTGTTTCATGTCCTGTCAAGAATTCGTATAGTACGAGCCTGGATCTACGTGTCAAATTGTTCCATTTGTTTATGTAAAGTGATATTAAAAAGATATAAACTATAGCTGTCCATTTGCTTTTGGCAAAATATACAACCACACACTGTATATAATTCCTAGTTTCCATATTTATCCGCATGTAAAGGGTCTGGTTTATCCATGTTACAGCTATTCAATATTTATGGCTAGAAAAAAAAATCTCGTATGTACACTTTAGTTTCCAGAACTGTTTGGTAACCTTTCGTACGTTATTAAAGATTCTTAAATCTCAGTGATTGTGGTAGGAATTTCTTCGTCACACTCCTTTCCCCCAGCAGCAACCTGTGCCAGCCTTAGTGGATCTTGGGAAAGCTCTCCGGCCTCTCTTGCCTTCTTCTCTGTCATTGCTGGTCATATAAACTTGATAAATGAACGCTACCCCGCTGGCTCTCCGAGAGGGTGTAATTAGTATTTATATCAAAATTTATGAAACAAATTTTCGGCCTCGGTATAATTTAAATGACCTTTGCAGACATAGAATAACAACCATAAAAATAACGGAAATAGATTGCACAGGCAACATCAATATTAATGTAAGCGAATTGTGAGAAGCTCGGGGGCTCTCTCTGTAGCCTTGCAAATGAACTTGCAGTCATTCAAGGGTTCAGCTGCCCCCCCCAATTAAATCCCCTGATCTGAAACTGGATTGTAGATTTACAATATTATATTTTAAATTGCTGTCTTCAATTAAACCATTATGGCCATAACTAATTTTCAGGATGCCGATGCATGCTTTTCCAGGCCTTCCATCTTTGTACAAAAGTAAATGTCCATAAAGCGTTTCACTTATTTTTTTCAAACGTGATGCTAATTTAAATTAATTACTTCCTATGATATATTATTATTCCTATAATTTTGCTACTGTCATTAGTTCTCTCAAAAATACATCTAGAAAAGAGAATTATTTTATGTAATGTGATTATCTTTCTATCTCTTTTATTTATTTCTCATTTACTTAAGAAATTCGTTCCATTGGCTGGCGTTGATACAGTAAATTTGTAAATGAGGAGACAATATAAAAAAATCTAAATTACTTGTGCTTAATGACTGTGGCAGAACGCCTTTTCTCTAAATCAGATTGTCTTTCTTGCAGTTTAGTTTGATAGATTTGCAAGCTATGCTGCTTCGGTGAAGTTGGGTCCTCTGGTAGGGATGCTGGTTTCTTTGTCTCTGGTTGTCGCTTGCATGATCGCCCCATTAGGCAGACGACGTAGCTAGAACTCACAAATCTGGCCCTTGGCTACGGCTGCAGGGCTGTGGATGCCTTAGGAGTCAGGGGAAGTATGATCCTGCTTCTCTACTGTCCTCTGTATGTCCTGCAAGTTACAGGCCTAAGAAGGAGAACCTTCTGAGAGCTTTACATATGTTTCACAGCAATAGCAACTTAGATCACTAGCTAATTATACAATAAAAATATTATCATCTTTAAAGACAGTTCTTGCTACTTGTATTTCTCATGTCTAGTCAACGAAGTCTTATTTATGGATAAAAGGTTTTGCTGCATTAACTTCATCACAGTGTCTTTTTTTTAATAGAAAAGGTGGGGATATTGATGTTTAACTGTAAAAAAAAAGTTGCTCTGCTTATAACAGCAATATTGGCCTTTTGTCCAAAGAGCACCATCTTGCAAAATACGTTGAGATTTTGGAAAGTTGGATGAGTTGCTGTCAACTCTAAAAAAAAAAAACTGTGACATTAAAACCTTGATCTCAGGAGCTTTGGAGGTTGGAAACTGATCAACAGCTTTAGTATTTAAAGAGACAGTAGACACTGAACCCAACATTAAACACAGGAAGAGGAATAGAGTTCATCTTTCTAGGAACAACGACAGATCCATTAATAATCTCCCCCCTTTTTTTTATTAAAGAGGAGGTTTTCCTGGGAACTTGTTGTGAATATGATGATAGTTTTAACAGCACTTTTGTGATTTTTGTCAGAGCATTTAAGAAGACAGCATGGGAGTTTATCCTTGATTTGACTATTTCTGAATTTAAGTTTACTTCGAATGTGAAATTCTGTCTGATCGTTATGTACCCAGTGCCCGTTTGCTTTCATATCATAGTATAATGATTAAACATCATGCTATGACATATGATTTATATAAACTATTTAAAAATACATATTAAAAACAAGTGGGCTTTTTTTCAAACTTCAAATATTCATGTAGATTTTAAGGTCAAATAATTTTATTACCACTTGAGAACCCCCTATATGTATTTATGAATAATCTCACAGCAAAGGAACTTTTATAATAAGAGACAGCACTTATGTCACCCCTCCCCATTTGCATTGTTTCCTCTAATGTTCTCCACAAAGAAAAAGTCATAATGATGTAAGTCACCAAAATAATGCTTTAAACTTAAATGTAGTCTATTATTTTGCTGGCACCTTTAATGTCTGCTTCTTGAGATGTATTCTTCATACTTTTCTTCATGGGCTATTAGGTTTTGAAATACATGAATGTGAACAGTGAAATATATTGTTAGACTCTATTTAGCAGGAGCTGAAGATTCTGCAAATGGCTGGTTTCTATGTGTAGTTGTGGATTTTGATCTAGGCAGAAGGCCATACTGGTTCATATCGCATATTGCATTGTATTCTGGATTCTACCAAATGATTAGGACAGCTAACAAGTTATTAAAATGTTATTTTGTGTCAACAGAAAATGCCTGCGTACAAGCAATCATTTGAGAAATGAAGAGAAATGAGTTTGGTGTGTGTGTGTGTGTGTGTGTGTGTGTGTGATTGTGTGTACATTCAAACAGCAACCATATAAACACACAAGCACCATTTATATGGGGGCTAAGTAATTCTCAAATATTTCAGATCCTTTGTTTTCTTCTTCAAAAGCTACCCCCAACTGCTTTAAGCATTTGCAGCTGATGATTTTGATTTTTTAAAGTCAAGCATTCAAGTTAACCTTTAAGAAGCAAACCACCTCTAAAAGAAAGATGTAACCTTTCCATTGCCTTATATTTATTTATTTATTCATATTTTTTATTTAGCTTTAACTGACAATGAAAATAGCACTAACCTTCATTCGTGATGGGCTTGGCATTTAGATACTTCTATTTGTTGATTGTGAAGTTTTCTCAGAACTTTAAAAGGCTTGTCAACAGCACTACGACCCCTCCCCCAACACCCCACTCACCTCCCCAAATGTTCCTAAGCACCAATTTTGAGGCCAAGGTGTAATTAGTGCCCAGGCCCCTAGTGAATCATTGTTGGTAGACTTGGTACCTGAGCGTATTACTCTCTAAGAGATGACTTGGAGAAAACCTTGGATCTTAAAGATGGATTCAATGTAAGCCATTCTGACGGGTAACTGTGCGTGTGGTCTGGCATACTTAGAAGGAAGGCACTGGACTGATTCCCTTAGCTATTGTTGGTCTAGATGTGAAGACATCAGATTTTACGTTTTTAACTTCTGCTCCCGTTTCTCCAGTTTAAAATGCTAATCACTCCCCTTTAGGGACAGAGGCCTAGACTCCCAGTAACATCAATTGCAGTTCTCAGAACTGAGCATTTCACACCAAGAATAAAAGCTGTTTTTATAAAGATGGTAGGAGTTTATGTCATTCCTTCCTTTTCCAATTCTTGAAAGTAGAGTGGCAATGGAAAGACTCAGGTTTTTGCCAGCCCAGCCACTAAAGACCTTCCTAACCCGGAACATTTTTTTCTCTCTTACTTTTTAAAGCACCCAGTGGCTGTAACTTACACCCATTTAAACTAGCTCTAGAATGTAAGATATATTTTTTTCCCCAGGGTGTGTGTGATCGTATGGCAGCCTTGTTTGCAAGACTAAATTTAGATATACAACAAAAACTAAGTGGAGATTAAACAATACAAATGTTAACTTGTAGCATGTATTCAAGACGTTCAAAGTCTATTGAAAGTGTGTCATGCTATGCACAAAATATAAACAGTGTCGAGCTCCAATCTATGAGTGTTTCTCTACCCCCAATAATAGGGAATACATCATGCAAACTGGGGCTGTTTTATCTACATGGTGGAATCGGTCCTCAGCTCCACATTAGGGTTTCCATATGGTGAATTAGAGGTGGGTTTTCAAGACATAGAAATGGAATTTAGCCATCGCGTATGGAAACCATGTTTGCTAATGGCGATGCTAGAGACTTGAGACAATCTGTGTATTGCATTTTAGGTAGCGTTCAATGATCAAGGGGTTTCTCTGTAGCCAGCTCAGGAGAATACAACAGACTGAGGAAGTTGCCCAGAGTCGCACCTATCCACCCACACAGCACAAGCACAAGACAGCAGCGCCCGAATGTGGGCATGTACACACTGTAACCTTGTCTTCAACAACAGCAGACTTGCTGAAAAGCATTATAGCTGAGCACCCTCCCTTGTAAAACAAACAGACAAAAAGCTATGACTTATTTGTGCAACTATTTCCAATATAAGCCTCAAAAAAAAAAAATCTGGATATAAACACTGAGGAAATCGCGATCCTTTATCCCTCCCCCCCCCCAACCCCATCTATTCCGGAAATGTTTAGCCTCTGACAAAGAAGTGAAGTTGTAGACAACTAGAAAAAAAGATTAAAAGATGGAATAGAGTTTGCTGACAGAGACATTTTTGCCTAGGAGGGTATTTTGAAAGTATGGAAACAGGCCTGAGGAATGAGAGGGTACTCTCAGCTAGCCTCTCAGCTCTCCCAGAGAAGGTATGGCCACACACGGCCCTATGGGTAACCTAAGGGGCTCGCCGCGCCTCCGCCAGCTGGGAAGTGTTTTCAGGTCCCCCCTCCCCACTCCCAGCCTCCAGCCGAACCCGTAGTGCGCCTGCGCGGCATTCAGCCCAGGGCTCCACGTGCTAATGAATATGCATGGTGCCCCCCGCCCTTGGCGAGCGGAGGAGGGAATCGCGGAAGCTCCCGCCTGTGAAAGTCTCTGGCCTGACTCCCAAAATAGTGCGGCGGGGAAGCCGCACGTGTTTGTTTTCAAACCGCGTTGGTTTAAGTGAGTTCACAATGCCAGCAGAGGCTCGGGAAACCTGCGGCCGCCACTACAAGAATTGAGTGGCGGGAGCGGTGCAGGGTTCTCCCCTTTCTCAAGCGCTGGGATTGCTGGGTTGCTTGGTTCCAGGGAGCCACACGTCCTGTGGCTGGGCTCCTGGCTCATTCGTTGTCCACTCAGGGCCCCCCACCCCCCACCACTCACTGCCCATTCCTTCTAAAGCGGGTTGTGGCACACTGGCTAGTCTCAGGCACACATCCTCTCCTCGTTCCTCAGACAAAATGTCCCTTGGACTCAACTAGTCCCTAGGGCCCAGGATCGGCTTTTCAAGGGTCGCCCCCCACCCCCCACCCCCGGGTCATGGAGGGGTTTTCTTCACCCGTCCCTTATCAGAGTCCAGTACCGATGTGATGTGTGTCTTTTCTTATGTCCAGCTCTGACTTTCCTTTAGCCCATGGTTTTCCTCCAAAGACCCAGACCACCATTTACTGCACCAGACACTATTTGCTTGAACGGCCACCCTAGGATCTTTTATGGCTACCTCCCAAATACTAGTCAGTTTGCTGCTCTGCAGTCCCAGAGAGCTCAAACACACGTCCAGCTGGAGGATTAGTGCACTGAACGGCCTTGGCCCAGAGACTGGGAAGTGTGGACTTGAGGCGCTGGGGTAATGGTGTTCTGCCCTCGAGACATCTGCAGAGTTCTGTACATTGTGTACTATCTTGAGGCCTATGTAATATTTTCAGGGCAACTGTATAAACTGTCCGACGCGGTGGCCAGCGCGTCTTCACAAAGAAGCGGGTAGCAACGGTGTCTGAGACAACTCTACCCTTTCATGGATTTGTAGACTTACTCCTTTTAGGCGTTTTAATTGAAACCCTGTCTAGTGATGGCCCAAATGGCCTCTTACACTTCCTTCAACTGAACAGGTAGAGAGCCATTTTGTGGAGTTCGCGTTCTGTCGACATCGAGAGCCTGAGTCACTGCCCGGTTCACACTGAAGTCTGCTTCAGGGTCGGCACGACTCGTGCCGGTCCTTTCAACCCGGCTGCCATCACAACCAAACCCTCTTCTACCTCGCAGACTGAGGCCTTGAAGGCGTCCCTACGGGGGACAAGGCCTTTCTTCCTAGGCTAGCGTGGTAGCTCAAAGGCATTTTTCACTCAACCGACCTCGCAACTCCAGAATGGAGGTTGCTTAGAGGAGGGCATTTGCTGTAGGCTTTTTGCATGCTTCGCCATTCCTTGTCCCCCGAGGGTGAAGCCCGCGGGGAAGCCTGCTCGAAGCCACTCACCCTGAACACTCAAAATAGTGCTTAGAACACAAAGGTTCTGTTAGTTGTCCGAGACGCTCACAGCCTCTGGTCGGTGCAGAATTCTTAAAACAGAAGCCATCCGCGGCTTGAAACTTGGGTCTTTTTCTAAGTCTGAATACTGGGCCAGCGAGACTCCGGACCCCAGCTAGTGACCAAGGTCTGCGAGGGAGTCCCTTAGCAAAAAGCTCAAACCCAGCCTGCGTTCCCGCGACTTTCCTCAAAGACCAAGGCCCACAGAAGCCCCTGTCATTTGGCGCGGGCTAAAGGAAGGGAGGGGAGGGGCGGGATGGAGTTGGAGGTCTGCACGCTGAGGGGGTGGGGGTCGGGAGGGGGGGCTCGCTGGATAGCGCGACTCAGCCGGTTGCTGCCTGGGAGCAGATGTAGTAGGCCGAGAAGTGGGGGCGCCAGAGCCAGAGCCCCGGAGACTAAGGTTCAGTCTACACTGGGGGCAGCAGCTTGTGGATGTGGGAGTTAGCACAAGGGAGCCACGACCTGCCTGTCGCTTTCTTCCTCCCCCCCGCCCCCCCTACATTCGCACCTTAGCCCCTTCCCAAATAGCTTGTCTCCGGTAGAAATATTTCTATTCACTCCGTTTCAATCAGCTGCCAAACTTGTCCGAAATCTAGACCCTAGATCTGGTAAGTCCCGTTCTTCTCCGGCCCCCAAGTCACTTTCCTAGCTACGTGGCTTCACCGCTGCTGCGTGTGTGTGAGCGCGCGCGAGACCGTAGGCGCGAGCCATCAAGTTGGGCGGTTTGGAGCAGTCAAGCCCCTGCAACCTTCGCCATCGTGGGGTTGCATCCCGAGAGAAGCCCCAGGAATACTGGTCTCCTAGTGAGGCATGAGATTGATCCTGGATCCTCTTTGAACCTGGAGGGAAGAAAGAGACAGACAGACAGACAGACAGACAGACACACACACACACACACACACACACACACACAGAGAGAGAGAGAGAGAGAGAGAGAAATATATATATATTTATTATCGTGGGGGTAAGTCGACTGGGCAGGGGACTTGCCTGACCTTCACCTAGACAATTTTTCATCACAAAGGTGTCCGAGAAAATTTACTCATGTTTTTATTGGGATTCTGTAAAATTATCATTATTACTCTTTTAAGACTTAACACGTATGTCACTCAAAACGTCTAAAGTATACATTCCTCTTGGGGACATTGTCACAATTGTTTGTTTGTTTGTTTGTTTTCCCCTGCCAGTACTGATCCTTTCCTACGAGGAATAAGAACTTGTAATTTTAAAAATTAGCCACATTAAGACATGTTTACTAATGCGAAGAAGGAAGCAGGGGAAACACAGAAAAAAAAAACAAAAAACAAAAACAAAACAAAAAGAAAAACAAAACAAAACAAAACAAAAACCAAACCCAGCCATGGCGTTTCTAGCTGGAGCTCCTGCGTGCACTCTTATTGAAATGTGGGAGATGAATGGGGGCGGTGGCGATGAGGGTGCTGGATGGGAGAGGGCTTTTGAACTCCTCTGCCCTGTTGCATAGGCCTGACCTTTGGCTGACATGGCCACGGAGCAGGCCGTTCGTTAACGAGGATTTGATACATTAGACATTCCAGCTGGGCATGTAAACCCACGCTCCGAATCCAGATTTCGCTTAAATTGGTGTTCTAGGAAATGATCTTTCTAAGTCCCGAGGCTTAACCGAGTGTCAGGCAGGGCCCTGAAAAGGGCAACGAAGGATTCCGGGTAAAAGGCACATTCCTAACTCCTTAAATAAATAAGCAACAAGAAGTAAAACAAAATGAAAACATTTTGAATAATTCCTGGAATCCTCCAGGGGTCTACTTTGAGGCAACGACTTATAAAAAAAAAGTCTACTCGCATTCTAATATATTCCGATCTGAGAAATCTTACCAGGCAACGCTGGGAAAGCTGAGTACAGTTACAGATACCCAGAAGATATGAATATTTTAGGAGATATTAGAGTGTAACCACACGTTCTCAGGAGATACTAGAGTGTAACACAAGCAGCTCGACACGTGGAGAAACGTGACCACAGTTTTTTTTTTTTTTTAAAGCCTTTTACAAGTTCTACTCTCTCTAATTTGCTTCAACAACTTATGCAGAGACGTTGGAACCCAGATAGGGAAGACTGGCCATGAAATACCAAAGAAACTTGGCCTAACAGCTTGAGCCTGCCCCTGGAGAAGTTGCAGTCAGGACAGGAAGGCCACTGGCTTGGTGGGTTTGGAGCGACTAAAGGAGTCTCACCAGAACTCTGTTAGGTGATGCATGTCCAGGAAGCGCTTTTCTTCCCCCTTTCCATCAACAGATCCCTCTAGCGGGTATCCATAGCGGGAAGGAGAAATTCGCTTCTGCAGTCGTTCAGAGTCCTGCAGGTTGGAAGCCGGTTGAGGCCCGGAAATCAAGTCCGGTTCTGAGCTTGCAAAGCTCCAATCACAGGCTTCTACTGTTGAAGCCCCTGAGAGAGCCAGCTCCGCACACTGGAGCGCTCGCTGTCTTCTCTAGGCAGATTTTGCTGGAACAGCGCAGGGGCTGGCTCCAGAGAGTCAAATTTATTATTGGAGAGAAAGAACTACAGTAAGCGGTGTTCGGACTCACATCTGTTCAAGGAGTCTCTCTACCTCTGTTCCTTTCAGTCCTCTGGATGGAATTGAAAAAAAAAGGGGGGGGGATTAAATGAGAAATGCAACTACTATCGCTAAATATAAAACAAACAAAAACGTTAAAAGCAAGAATTCCTGGGAGGGAAACCGTTCTTAAAAACCAAAACCAAAACCAACAACAAAAAACATGTAAGTTAGGAAATCCAGTCAGGATTGGCCTGTGATAGAGTTCAGGGTTTGTTTCGGTCCCAGTTCTGGAGACTCAGACTTGGACCGCTGTCTTGGACCGCTGGCAACCCACATTTAGGTTTTTCCGTACCATAAAGACCAAAGTTCTTTTGGATAAAAAACATTTTCTTTTTCTATCTCCCTAAGAAGTCTGCAGCTCTTGGGTCTCATAAAATCTGGCCTAGAGATTAGGCAGGCGAAGAAAGGAGGGAGACAATCTCCTGGCTAGTTAGGTAGAAAGCAGAGTTAATTCCCCCCAGAGGCAGGTCCCAGCCAGATCTTCCAGTTTGCGACTAGAGCCTGAAGTGCATTGCCACTGTTGTTTTTTGTTTTTGTTGTTGTTGTTTTTCTTTCTTTTTAGGCCCAAGTTTTTGGAATCAGTACAAACCAACGCTCTCCCCAGTGAGAGTGAAAGGGGATAAAGTTGGCTGGATCCTGGCTCGGTTTTCTAAGATACTCACCCCGCTGTGCCCTTAGAGGCTACTATCACTTTTGAGTTTCCAGACCTGATCACAGTCTGGGAGCCACTGGTAGTCCCCGAGTTAGTGAAACTCAACTCTAACTTTCCTAGGGGAACCACAAACTTAGTTCCTTCCTCCCGCCAGGGGTTAAAGGGGCCTTTGCCCCGGGCTCCCAGTACCAGCCAGCCCCCTTCTCGTGTGGGTGGGGACAGCTGGGGACCTGACGCAGGCAGATCGGCGGCTGACGTCATGGGCTGTCGGTCTCGGGACCCTTGCCTGGCCGCAGGCGTCCTGCTGGGGCCTCGTTAATTTTCCGTCCCGTCCCGCACTGGGCGTAGCAAAGACAGCGCAGACTGCTCTGGCTGCAGGTCCTAGCCACCTTTTTCCCTTGGGAACGTAGCAGGAAAGGAAAGCGAAAGAGATTCGGTTTTTCCAAGCATCGAAACTTAACTTCTCACTTTCCTCCCCGTACAAGTAGGTATGAAACTTTCTACCTGGTTTGAGGGGATATTGGTCTTTTGTATATGTGGAAGCCTCTTCACTACCATTCCGCGAGAAACACATCACCGGGGACTTGAGCGCCCCTGTAAACTCAGACCTTCTGTTTCTTCACTCAGAGTCCAGCTTCTTGGCCATTGGGCCTGAGCTTTAGCTGGAGCGTCCTACACAGTTCTGGTTAATCGATAAAACGACTAGCCTTCCTCCGGTTTCGCCAGAGACATAGCAAAGATAAACAGGAGAGCCTTGCATTTCGGCTGCAGGAATAGAACTTTTTGTTTGTAAGATCCAAAGTAGTTTTCCTTTTTAAAAACATTTATAGTAACTAGAAAAAAACCAGAATATTATATAAGCTAAGCAGCAACTTCAAACATTACACTCATTCTGGTCCCAGTACGGGTGCGGTTTTTCAGCAGGACCGGCTATCAAGAGGCAGATTCTCTCTTGGGTTCTTTCCTCGAAGTGGGTAGAGGGAAGAAGTCCTGCGGTTCACAATGCAGCTCCACAGGTGACAGTGAAGTGATTTTCTGGAGAAACAGCTAACTGAAATTAGAATAAAATCTTACCCCAACCCCCCAACTCACACACGGAAAAAATGCACTTTGCAAATCCAAACGATTTGAATACCATTTGTCATAACGAATTTCTTTGAAATTAGATAGCTGAATTAAAGGCAACTTAGACAAATCTTTACGTGTTGTTGAAAAATAGCGGTTCTTGTCAATACAGAGTCATCCTCATAATTAAGAATGTAAGATGTTTTTATCCAGCACTTACAGGGTGAGAATACCAAGCCACTGTAGTTATAGCAGTGCCCAGAAATGTATTATCCAAGGCAAATGAGTTGCACATACAGAAAGAGAATGGTCTGGGTTTTAATATTGTTTTCAAACTTTCACAGTACTGTAGATTTGTTTTCCTTCAGCATTTGATGATTTTATTTGAAATTAATACATTACTTGGCCCATAATTATTTGACAACCACATACATTGATCTATAGACATATGCAATGATTATTTTATAAAATGAGCAGAACAGACCATTTATAAGATTTATATGTTTTTGAACGAGAATTTTGATGAGTGTTAGTGGCCACATTAGGAAATCTACAAGTTCTCCCACAAGCAGGCTTCAAATGAGACAATGTCTTGAGCTGTGTACTTGAAATGTTTAAAAAAGGTTTGAAAGAAACTTTATTTAGGACAAATAAAAGTAATTGGACAAAGGATCAAGATCTAAACTACTTCCGTTCACTGATCACTTTGTAATTTTATAGCTCGTAGTAGCAAATACCTAGACTTTTAATTAAAATTCCAAAGCCATGTTAACAGGATTGGGAAACACTTGGGTGAAGAGGACAGCAGTCCATCAGCCTTCAGTAACTTCCGTGCTGTGTCGCTATTTCATGGGCTTCCTTTATGTTCCATAAGTCTTTCCAGAGGGCTTTCTTAGTGCAGAGGGCTGAAATTTATGGGCCTATCATATAGTCCAGACTCTGTGTGTAAATTAAAGTGTGGTGGGGGGAGGGAACACTACACTAACAGTCAGCTAATATTATTATGAGTTTTTTTTTAATCAGTAAGTGTTACAGATATAAGGAAATATTTTTTTATGAAAGTATTAAGCATCAAAGTCATTATTTGTGCTTGATGCTGTCTCCAGATAAGTAAGTGATCCATGTACAGTTCGGAGCTGATTCTTTGGGGGCCATGCAGTTTTAGTCTGTCTCATTAAGATTTCACTTTTTGACTTGGCAAAGCTCAGATTTTTCTTGGAACTTCAGTACCCTGGACAAGATGTCCTTGACATTTTTATATCTCCCTTAAAACGGCGAGCTGGCCTACTACTGCTAAGTGAATAAGAAGAAAAAAAAAGGCTAAAGATAGAATTTGGTTTATGAAATAAATAAAGGTAAATGCTTAATTGTTTTGAATATAAACGCAGTTGACTGGTTTATGAAATAAATAAAGGTAAATGCTTAATTGTTTTGAATATAAACGCAGTTGACTGGCATTTTCGTGTCACGTGCCATCGGTTCAAGTCTTTCTTTTCTGAGACTCACTCTTTAGCCACTGGAAGACCATTAAACATGGAAAGACGTCAAAAATTGCTTCCCAGTTGGAAAATAAAACAAAATACATTTCCAAAGTGTTTTGTCAATATAAACTATAAAACACATTTCGGTAAATCAGGGGGATGAATGGAAGAGATATTAAACCTGTATCCTCAAGGGTCACATTGGCTAAAGGGTCCATATGAAAACAGATGTAAGTTATACTCACTATGCCCACTGAAGTCTATACAAATCCCACTTTGTAAAATAGAAACACACACACACACACACACACACACACACACACACACAGAGAGAGAGAGAGAGAGAGAGAGAGAGAGAGAGAGAGAGAGAGAGAGAGGCATCACAGTTTTGCTACATAGTCTCATTTCCGGGTTAGTGCAAGTATACAATATATTGAGTCTATCATATAATATATTGAGTCTATCACATAACATTGAGTATATAATTTGGTTTACACATTCTGCAACCATTTCTTGTTACCTTCCTTATGACATCTCCAAAAAAAAAAAAAAAGTCCAAATACTTTTTTTCCCCTCCAGGAATATAATATGAGAGAAATGATACTTGCCACAGGAAAAACATAAATAAAAAACAAATAAAAGCTTTTTTTTTTTAATTCTCTTTAGAAAATAATGGATCTTATAGATAAAAGGAAAACAGGGCACACTTTATTTCCCCTTTGCATGCCTGTACGTTTTCTTTTCATCTCCACCTTTCCCCCTGATCCTGACATTTGCTCTGGAACTCCTATCAACACGCTTTTGAAAAGGCCTTTCTCAGGAGAGTGATAATGGCGTGGTCAGCTTTACTACCTGGATTGTTGCCTGGACATTGTCTGTTGGGAGCAGGTATCCTTGGGGTGCTCAGGTGCAGTCTTCCAGCAGCACAATTTCCTATGGATGGACTTTCACACTGAATGTTAGACTCTGGGGTGCTCTAGGGCTTTCAGACACTTTAGATCCCATTTTCATGGCTGGGTTAGACCAGCCAAAAACAAGTTTTGACAATTCCTAGCAAATATTTGTAAAAGGATACCCACCATTCACTTACCTACACACATAGAAGTATGCAGAAATGAGGAGCATTCTTTTCTTCAGCTTCTGTTTTTAAATCTAAATACAGATTTTTTTTTTGTTACTAACAACAATCCCCTTTCTTACCTTATTTTTTTTAATTATTGGTTTGAAGTCACTTTAAAGTGTTTCTTGTAAAAGTGTCAGCATACTGACTCTCTCTCTCTCTCTCTGTGTATGTGTGTGTGTGTGTGTGTGTGTGTGTGTGTGTATTTCCAATCTACTCTGCGATATTAAGTCATAATTTTCTTTTTCCTGACATTGATTTGATTATTCAGCAGTGTCTTTCAGGAAAATTTTAAGTTCTTCTTATGGCATATAATAGTCAATCCATAAAACCAAGGAAAAATGTCTGCTCTTTGAAGCTGGCTATACTTAATTTCTATGAAATTCTAAACAGGACTCACCTATTCCTAATACAAGAAGCAGAGGGAGACAGTTTATATACTGTCCAGACTCTTGATTTTCCTTCTTTGTTGTATTCTGGATTCACTGGAGAGTGCTGCTGTCCAGGCCAGTTTGATCTCTCTTGGCAGACAGCTCTTTGTATCAGAGACTTTGGCAGATGTGTAGTGTTTTCGGAGAGATAATTTTGTGTGTGTTTCAAATTACTTACATGCAATGTTATCCATTTATTTACTTGTTTTCAATTTATTTATGTATTTAATTTTATGCGCACAGATGAATCTTTTCCTACACATATGTCTGTGAATTACATGTGTGCCTGACCCCCACAGGACTGGAGTTACAGATGGCTGTGAACTACTGCTGGGGTGCTGGGAAGCGAACCCAGGTGTTCTACAAGAACAGACATTGTTGTTTTGTTTTTCTTTAAACTTTTTATCTTTTTTTATCCCATTATTCCTCCTGGAACCCCTCCCCCATCTCCAAGAGGATACTCTCCCATCAGACCTCCCCACTCCCTGGGGCCTCAAGTCTCTTGAGGATTAGGTGCACCTTCTCTGATTGAGTACAGACCCACCAGTCCTCCGTAGTATATGTGTTGCGGTCCTCATATCAGCTGATGTATGCTGCCTGGTTGGTGGCTCAGTGTCTGAGAGATCTCTGGGGTCCAGACTAGTTAAGACTGCTGGTCCTCCTACAGGGTCACCCTTCTCCTCAGCTTCTTCCAGGTTTTCCCTAATTAAACCACAGGGGCCAGCAGCTTCTGTCCTTCTGTTGGGTGTAAATATCTACCTCTGACTCTTTCAGCTGCTTGTTGGGCCTTTCAGAGGGCAGTCATGATAGGCCCCTGTTTGTAAGCCCACTATAGCATCAGTAATAATGTCAGGCCTTGGGGGCCTCCCCTTGAGCTAACCATGAATCATTTTGCCATTCTCCTCCTCTTCTTCTCCTCCTCTTTCCCCCTCTCTCCATATATGTGTGTTTATATCTCTATCTCTATCTATATATCAGTATATCTCCATATATGGGATATATGTGTATGCATATGCATATATATGTATATATATATATATATATATACACACACACACACACACACAAGCTTCAGTTTAAATGAAAGTAGAGAGAATAGTGAAATAAACTATTACACATCGATGATATTTATCCATCTAATAGAGTCTATATTTCTATTCAGGGGTTTATCCGAGGATTTTTGAATCATATCATTTTAAATATCATACTGTTTAAAATGAAACTATTTATTACTTATCTAATAGGTAATGTAAAACAGACTGTTTTGTTAATGTAGTTTGTGTGTTTTTCAGAAACAATCCACATTTGAGCTTCTGGATTCTTATTCTCACTCTCTTAAAGCAAAAAACTACTTCCAGTACCAAAAATCTTATAAGCCACTAGAATCAAGAATCACTGTGGTACTTGGAAAGAAAAGAATAATTCAGTTGATTATCATCATAATCAATGAAATTGGGGGCATTAGCTGTGGACTCTTATAATAGCCAGTGTCCAGTAGTCATAAAGGAATAAAAATTGTTCACTCTGAGTTTTTGAGTTTCAAACATGATGGGTAAGAATTTTATTTTAAGAAAAAAAAACCCCATGAACATTTTCTCATATAGAAAGAGCTATTGTATCTGGGAAAACTGTCACCGAAGAACTGCTTGACTTCAGTATCAAAACACCCAGGGCAATTTGTCAATTACTATCACGATAATAAACATGAGTTTGTATGACTCATATGTGATTTTAAACCCTGTGTTTCTTTTCTTTTATCTATTTCTGTGTACATTGCCAGGTGCACTCCATAGCACATGTGGAGGTCAGAGGACAACTTGTGAGAGTTGCTTCTCTCTTTATAAGATGTGTGTGTGGGACTGGAAATTGAACTCAGATCCTTGCTTGGCAGCAGGGCCTGTAGCTGCTCTGCTGTCCTAAATGTTACGTTTTCCTAGCTCACTAAGTCATGTAAAGTGGCATATTATGGCCAGTCTTTAGAAAGAGAGCATGTGAAAGCTGTTGCTCAGAATTAGAGTGAGTAGGGCATTCAGCCTTTGGGTGTGAAAGGTAGACTCTAAGTTCTGAGATAATTCCTCTCTCATGCTTCCTCTCCCTATGACCAAGCAACGCGTCACACTCCATTTACAGCCCCTTTCTGGCGCACTATGAAAACGTTAGTTTTCAGAGCTATACTTCATTATAGCTTTGGGTATCAAAGTACATTTTTTTCAGTCTTGGAGTTTTGAAGTGTGTGTGTGTGTGTGTGTGTGTGTGTGTGTGTGTGTGCACATGCGCACATACATGCATCAGAGGACAGCTCTCTCTTGGGAATCAATTCTTTTCATATGCAGGTTCTGGGAGATTGCATACACATCAAAAGGTTTGGCAGAAAGAACCTTTATCTAACCAGACCCTTGCTTGGATTTTTGAGTTTCACTATATGGTTTATGCTAACCTTGAACTCACTTTGTGGTCTAGCTTGCCTGATCTCAGAACTTCTGGGATTACAGGCGTGTGCCACCATGCCCAGTTGATCACAGACTTGGGATTTTTTTAATTTTTAAAGATGTATTTATTTATTTTATGTATATGGGTACACTGTAGTTGTCATCAGACATACCAGAAGAGGGCATTGATCCCATTACAGATGGTTGTGAGCCACCAGGTGATTGTTGGGAATTGAACTGAGGATCTCTGGAAGAGCAGTCAGTGCTCTTAAATGCCGAGCCATCTCTCCGAGCCATCTCTCCAAGCCATCTCTTGAGCTGTAATAGTGAGCATCAAAGTATAGTTTATGATACTCTTCCCACCTTCCAATTAAGTCTGAAATGTTGGGAATGTAAATATTTTAAAATAGTAAATTTATCTCCTTAAGCTTTGACTTAACAACACTGAATCCTGACTTAGCTCTCTTCCCTACATTACAACCCTGCTTTCCTGCCCAGCACCCTCATCTTGACCAGAAGACATACCAGCCTTGTGTTTCCCTATGACACTTGGGCATTAGAAACCTCTTAGGTCTTTATTCCTTGAAACTAGATTCTGGGGCTCAGGGTATAGCTCAGAGGACCCAGTTTCAATTCCCAGCACCTATAAGGCAGGTTGTAACTGTAACTCAAGTTCTAGTGGATATGACTCCCACACACAGACATACATGCAGGCCAAACACCAACACATATTAAAAATAATAAATAAACAAACAAACAAACAAACAAATCCCAAGATTTTGACCCAGACCACCTGCTTCTTTTTATGTACCCAGAAACCACACTTATCTTTTCCCTGAATTGTGTCCGCTATCACAAATCTTTTTCACCAACTTAAATCTAAACATACTGTTTGGAAGGTATGCCTTAAGAACTGTGTTTCAAATATGCCACTTAGGTTAGTACCTCATCACTACAATCTTCTAGATTTGACATTATGATAGGAACTTGTTCATGATATAAGTAACAGTAATAAAATGCCTTTTAAAATGTTAAGAAACACCCAATGAACTCATAATTTACATTAGAGCTGTGCACAATTTACTCCCTGGCATAAAACAAAGAAAGCGAGGAATGTATTTTCAAAGGATGCCCATATTATGGATAGCAGAAATACAAGCATTGCAGGAAAACAATTGAGAAAAGTGTACCTGCTTCACATGACTTTTAAAAAATTAATTGATTGATTTTTTTACACTCCACATTTTATTCCCCCACGCCTGTCCACCTTCTGACTGTTCCATATCCCATACCTCCCTCCCCACCCACCTGTCTCCATAAGGATGTCCCCACCCCCCACTCCACCAGACCTCTAAACTCCCTGGGACCTCCAATCTCTTGAGGGTTAGGTGCATCATCTCTTAATGAACACAAACCTGGCAGACCTCTACTGTATATGCACTGGGGGCCTCATATCAGCTGGTACATGCTGCCTGGCTGGTGGTTCAGTGTTTGAGAGATCTCGGGGGTCCAGATTAATTGAGATTGCTGACCCTCCTACAGGGTCGCCCTCCTCCTCAACTTCTTACAGCTTTCCCTAATTCAACAGCAGGAGTCAGCTGCTTTTGTCCATCAGTTGGGTGCAAATATCTGCATCTGACTCTTTCAGCTGTATATGGGTACACTGTAGTTGTCATCAGACATACCAGAAGAGGGCATTGATCCCATTACAGATGGTTGTGAGCCACCAGGTGATTGTTGGGTCTGAGTGTGGTCATGCTAGGTCCATTTTTTTTTTTTTTTTGTGAGCACTCCATAGCCACAGTAATAGTGTCAGGCCTTGGGACCTCTCCTTGAGCTAGATCCCAGTTTGGTCCTATCGCTGGACCTTCTTTTCCTCAGGCTCCTCTCCATTTCTATCCCTGTAATTCTTTCAGACAGGAACACTTATGGGTCAAAGTTGTGACTGTGGGATGTCCCCCTTCCCTGACTCAATGCCCTGTCTTCCTGCTGGAGGTGGGCTCTATAAACTCCCTCTCCCTATTGTCTGGCATTTCATCTAAGGTCTCTCCCTTTGGGTCCTGAGATTCTCTGACCTCTTAAGTCTGGTGCATTCTGGAGCGTCTCCCCAACACCCTACCTTCTGAGATTGCCTGTTTTCATTCTTTCTGCGGGGGCCCTCAGGCTTCAGTCATGTTCCCTCACCCAATACCAGACAAGGTTCCCTTCTCCCCTCCACTTCCCCCCTCCACTTTCCCTCCCAGATCCCTCCCTCCCTCCCCTCTTGTGGTTGCTTTCTTCTCCCTCCCAAGTGGGATTGAGGCATCCTCACTTGGGCACTGCAGCTTGTTGACCTTTTTTTAACTCTGTGGACTGTATCTCGGGTATTCTGTACTTATTTGGAGGAAGGGCTAATACCCACTTATTAGTGAGTACATGCCATACATGTCTTTTTGGGTCTGAGTTAACTCACTCAGCATGATACTTTCTAGTTCCATCCATTTGCCTACAAGACTCAGGATGTCCTAATTCTTAATAGCTGTGTAGTATTCCTTTTTTGTTTGTTTGGTTTTTTTTTTTTTTTTGGATTTGTTTTTTTTCGAGACAGGGTTTCTCTGTATAGCCCTGGCTCTCCTGGAACTCACTCTGTAGACCAGGCTGGCCTTGAATTCAGAAATCTGCCTGCCTCTGCCTGTCAGAGTGCTGGGATTGAAGGCGTGCACCACCACCGCCTGGCGCTGAGTAGTATTCTATTGTGTAAAAGAATCACATCTTCTGTATTCATTCTTCTGTCGTGGGACATCTAGTTTGTTTCCAGCTTATGGCTATCACAAATAAAGCCGCTATGAACATAGTGGAACACGGGCCCCTGTGGCATGGTGGGGCATCTTTTCTGTATATTCTCAAGAATGGTATAGCTGTATCTGCAGGTAGATCTATTTCCAATTTTCTGAGGAACCTCCAGATTGATTTCCAGAGTGGTTGTACCAGTTTGAAATTATACCAGCAATGGAGGAGTGCTCCTCTTTCTCCACATCCTCTCCAACATCTGTTGTCATTTGAGATTTTGATCTTAGTTAGCTATTCTGATAAGGTTTGCTCTCAGGGTTGCTTTGATTTGCATTTTTCTGATCACTAAGGACATTGAACATTTCTTTAGGTGCTTCTCAGCCATTCAAGATTCCTCAGTTGTGAAATCTTTTCTTTATACAATTTTTTTATTTTCTATATTCTTTGTTTACATTCTGAAGGCTTTCCCCTTTCCCTGTTCCCCCCTCCCAAATCTATGGGACACCGTGAAATCTTTGTTTAGTTCTGTACCCCATTTTTGATTGTTTTTTCTTTAAAGAAAGGGTTTTTTTCCTTTTTTATTTTCTATACTCTTTGTTTACATTCTAAATGCTTTCCTCTTTCCCAGTCCCTCCCCCACCATAAGTCCCATAAGACCTATTCTCTCTGCCCAATCCCCAATTCCCCCCCCCATTTTTTTGTTCTAGTACTCCCCTACCATACTGGATCAAGTCTTTTCAGGACCAAGGCCCTCTCCTTTTTTCTTGGGAATCATATGATTTGCTAATTGTGCTGAGTATTCAGAGCTTCTGGGCTCATTAATATCCACTTATCAGTGATTGTATTTCATGTGTATTCTTTTGTGTTTTGGTTACCTCACTTAGGATGATATTTTCCAGTTCCAACCATTTGCCTACAAATTTCATGAATTCATTGTTTTTAATTGCTGAGTAGTAGTATTCCATTGTATAAATATGCCACATTTTCTGTATCCATTCCTCCATTGAGGGACATCTGGGTTCTTTCCAGCTTCTGGCTATTATAAATAAGGCCGTTATGAACATAGTGGAGCATGTGTCTTTGCTGCATGCATGCGAATTCTCTGGGTATATGCCCAGGAGTGGTATGACAGGGACTTCTGGAAGTGTATGCCCAATTTTCTTAGGAACTGCCAGACTGATTTCCAGAGTGGTTGTACCTTCTTGCAATTCCACCAACAGTGGAGGAGTGTTCCTCTTTCCCCACATCCTCGCCAGCATCTGCTGTCTCTTGAGTTTTTAATCTTAGCCATTCTGACTGGTGTGAGGTGAAATCTCAGGGTTGTTTTGATGTGCATTTCCCTGATGACTAGTGATGTTGAACATCTCTTAAGGTGCTTCTCAGTCATCCGAATTTCTTCAGGTGAAGATTCTTTGTTTAGCTCTGTACCCCATTTTTAATAGGGTTATTTGGTTCTCTGGGGTCTAACTTCTTGAGTTCTTTGTATATATTGGATATTAGCCCTCTGTTAGATGTGGGGTTGGTGAAGATCTGTTCCCAATTAGTTGGTTGCTGTTTTGTCCTTCTGATGGTGTCCTTTGCTTTACAAAAACTTTGTGATTTTATGAGGTCCCATTTGTCAATTCTTGATCTTAGAGCATAAGCTATTGGTATTCTGTTCAGGAACTTTCCCCCTGTACCCATGTCCTCCAGGGTCTTCCCCAGTTTCTTTTCTATTAGTTTCAGTGTGTCTGGTTTTATGTGGAGGTCCTTGATTCACTTGGAGTTGATCTTAGTACAAGGAGGTAAGAGTGGATCAATTCGCTTTCTTCTGCATGCTGACCTCTGTTGAACCAGCACCATTTGTTGAAGAGGCTATCTTTTTTCCACTGGATGGTTGTAGCTCCTTTATCAAAGATCAAGTGACCATAATTCTGTGGGTTCATTTCCGGGTCTTCAATTCTATTCCATTGATCTACTTGCCTGTCACTGTACCAATACCATGTAGTTTTTAACACAATTGCTCTGTAGTACTGCTTGAGGTCAGGGATATTGATTCTCCCGGAAGTTCTTTTTTTGTTTTTGTTTTTGTTTTTGGTGATCAGCTTCTTGAGTTCTTTATATATTTTGGATATTAGCCCTCTATTGGATGTGGGGTTAGTGAAGGTTTTTTACCAATCGATTTGTCTTAATGACTATGTCCTTTGCCTTACAGAAGCTTTCCAGTTTCATGAGGTCCTATTTATTAATTCTTGATCTTAACATGAACCATTGGAGTTCTGTTTAGGAAATTTCCCCCTGTACTCATGAGTTCAAGGCTTTTTCCCACTTTCTCTTCTATTAGATTCAGTGTAGCTGGTTTTATTCTGAGGTCCTTGATCCACATGGACTTGAGCTTTGTGCAAGGTGACAAATATGAGTTTATTTTCATTTTTCTACATCCAGACAGCCAGTTAGACCAGCACCATTTATTGAAGATGCTTTGTTTTTTCCATTGTATATTTTTGGCTTCTTTATCAAAGATCAATTGTCCATAAGTGTGTGGCTTTATTTCTGGGCCTTCAATTCTATTCCATTGATCAACGTGTCCCTGTCTCTGTACCAATACCATGCAGTTTTTAATCACTATTGCTCTGTTGTAATGCTTGAGGTCAGGGATGGTGATTCCCCCAGCTGTTCTTTAA
The DNA here is from genome assembly GCA_964023405.1 of Apodemus agrarius. NCBI lineage: Eukaryota > Metazoa > Chordata > Mammalia > Rodentia > Muridae > Apodemus > Apodemus agrarius. The sequence continues at coordinate 94,360,353 of OZ030012.1, read as the reverse complement.
TTGTTAAGAATTATTTTTACTATTATGGGGCTTTTGCCTTTCCAGATGAATTTGAGAATTGCTCTTTCCATATCTTTGAAGAATTGTGTTGGGATTTTGATGGGGATTGCATTGAATCTGTAGATTGCCTTTGGTAGGATGGCCATTTTTACTAAGTTAATTCTGCCAACCCATGATCATGGGCGATCTCTCCATTTTTTCAGATCTTCTTTGATTTCTTTCTTGAAGGACTTGACGTTATTGTCATACAGGTCTTTCTTTCACTTCTTTGGTTAGAGTTACCCCAAGATATTTTATATTATTTGTGGTTATTGTGAAGGGAGTTGTTTCCTTCATTTCTTTCTCAGCCTGTTTATCATTTATATAAAGGAAGGCTATTGATTTATTTGAATTAATTTTTTACCTGGCCACTTTGTTGAAGTTGTTTATTAGCTGGAAAAGTTCTCTGGTAGAATTTTTGGTGTCACTTAAATATACTATCATATCATCTGAAAATAGTGATGCCTTTATTTCTTTCTTGCCAATTTGTATTCCCTTGATCTCTTTTTTGTTGTCTTATTGGTCTACCTAGCACTTCAAATACTATGTTGACTAGATATGAGGAGAGTAGGCCTTGTGTTGTACCTCATTTCAGTGGGATGGCTTCAGTATGTATCAGTTTAATTTGATATTGGCTGTAGGTTTGCAGTAAATTGCTTTTATTATGTTTATTTTATTATGTTTAGGTATGGGCCTTGAATTCCTGATCTCTCCAATACTTTTAACATGAAGGTGTGCTGTAGTTTGTCAAATGCCTTTTCTGCATCTAAGGAAATGATCATATGATTTTTTCTTTGAATTTGTTTATATAGTGGATTACGTTAATGGATTTTTGTATATTAAAACAACCTTGCACTCCTGGAAAGAAGTCTACTTGATCATGGTGAATGATCATTTGGATGTGTTCTTGGATTTGGTTTGCAAGAATTTTATTGAGTATTTTTACATAAAGATTCATAAGTGAGATTGTTCTGAAGTTCTCTTTTTTGGTTGGGTGCTTGTGTGGTTTAGGTATCAGAGTAATTGTGGCTTCATAGAATGAATTAGGTACTGTTCCTCCTCTTTTTATCTTATGGAATAGTTTGAAAATTGATATCAGGTCTTCTTTGAAGGTCTGGTATAATTCTTCACTAAATCCATCTGCCTGGGCTTTTTATGGTTGGGAGCTTTTAAATGATTTGTTCTATTTCCTTGTACACTATAAGCCTGTTTAGATAGTTTATCTGCTCTTGATTTAACATTGGTATGTGGTATATGTCTAGAAAACCACCCATTTCATCTAGATTTTCCAGTTTTGTTGAGTATAGACTTTTATAGTAGGAACTAATCATTTTTTTATTTCCTCTGCTTCTGTTGTTATGTCTCAGTTTTCATTTCTGATTTTGTTCATTTGGATACTGCCTCTCTGCCCTTAGTTAGTTTGGCTAGAGGTTTATCTATCTTGTCAATTCTCTCAAAGAACAAGCTTTTTGGTTTTGTTGATTCTTTGTATTGTTTTCTTCATTTCTATTTGGTTGGTTTTGGCCCTGACTTTGACTATTTCCTGCCTGCTACTTCTCTTGGGTGAGTTTGCTTCTTTTTGTTACAGAGCTCTCAGGTGTGCTGTTAAGTTGTTAGTGTAAGATCTCTCCAGTTTCTTTATGAGGGCACTTAGCGCTATGAACTTTCCTCTTAGCATCACTTTCATTGTGTCCCATAAGTTTGGGTAGGATGTGTCAACATTTTCAGTAAATTCCAGGAAGTCTTTAATTTCTTTCTTTATTTCTTCCTTGACCAAGTTATCATTGAGTAGAGAATTGTTCAGTTTCCACATGTATGTAGGTTTTCTGTAGTTTTTGCTGTTGTTGAAGACCAGTCTCAGGTCATGGTGATTTAATAGGATGCATGGTATTATTTCAGTCTTCTTGTATTGGTTGAGGGTTGTTTTGTGACCAATTATATGGTCAATTTTGGAGAAGGTACCTTGAGGTTCTGAGAAGAATGTGTATTCTTGGCAGGCGTGGTGGCGCACGCCTGTGATCCCAGCACTTGGGAGGCAGAGGCAGGCGGATTTCTGAGTTCGAGGCCAGCATGGTCTACAGAGTGAGTTCCAGGACAGCCAGGACTACACAGAGAAACCCTGTCTCAAAAAACCAAAAAAAAAAAAAAAAAAGAATGTGTATTCTTTTGTTTTAGGGTGAAATGTTCTGTAGATATCTGTTAAATCCACTTGGTCCATAACCTCTCTTAGTTTCACTGTGTTTCTGTTTAGTTTCTGTTTCAATGACCTGTCCATTGGTGAGAGTGGGGTGTTGAAGTCTCCCACTTTTATTGTGTGAGGATCAATGTGTGTTTTGAGCTTTAGTAAAGTTGCCTTTATGAATGTGGATGTTCTTGTATTTGAGGCATAGATGTTCAGAATTGAGAGTTTCCCCTGATGGATTTTACCCTTGATGAATACGAAGTGTTCTTCTTCATCACACTTGATACTTTTGGTTGAAAGTCTATTGTATTGGATATTAGGATGGCAACTCCTGCTAGTTTCCTGAGACTATTTGTTTGGAAGACCTCTTTCCATCCTTTTACTCTGAGATAGTGTCTGTCTTTGTTATTGACGTGTGTTTCTTGTATGCAGCAAAACGCTGGATCTTGTTTGCATGTCCAATCTGTTAGCTTATGTCTTTTTATAGGTGAGTTTAGTCCATTAATATTAAGAGATATTAAAGAGAAATGACTGTTGGATCCTGATATATTTATTTTTGCACGTGACTTTATGTGCTTGTGGTTCTCTCCTTTGGCTTTGTTGTGAAATGTTTAATATATTGTCTTTGTGTGTGTGTGTGTGTGTGTGTGTGTGTTTAGGCATCATCTTTGTGTTGGAGTTTTCCTCCTAGAATGCTTTGTATGGCTGGATTCATAGACAGATATTGTTAGAATTTGGTTTTGTCCTGGAATATTTTAGTTTCTCCATCTATGCTGATTGAGAGTTTTGCTGGGTATAGTAGCCTGGGATGGCATTTGTGTTCTCTTAGAGTCTGCAAGACCTTGGACCAGGCTCTACTGGCTTTCATAGTCTCTGTTGAGAAATCAGGTGTAATTCTGATTGGTCTACTTTTGTATGTTACTTGACTCTTTTCCCTTGCAGCTTTTAATATTCTTTGTTTGTTCTGTGCACTTAGTGTTTTGATTATTATGTGACAAGAGGATTTTCATTTCTGGTCCCATTTATTTGGTGTTCTATAGGCTTCTTGTATCTTTATGACCTTCTCTTTCTTTAGGTAGGGGAAGTTTTCTTCTATGATTTTGCTGAAGACATTTTTAGGTCCTTTGAGCTGGGAATCTTCATTCTCCTCTATTCTGATTATTTTTAGATTTGGTCTTTTCATTGTGTCCTGGATTTTCTGGATGCTTTGGATTAGGAATTTTTTATGTTTTGAATTTTCTTTGACAGATGTGTTAATCTCTCCTATGGTATCTGCTACCCCTGAGATTCTCTCTTTCATCTCTTGAGTTCTGTTGATGATATATCTGTAATTCCTGACCTCTTTTCTTTTGGTTTTCCATTTCCAGGTTTGCCTCCATTTGTGTTTTCTTTATTGTTTCTACTTCCACTTTTATGTCTTGGATCACTTTATTCAATTCCTTTACCTGCTTACCTGTGTTTTCCTGTATTTCTTTCAGTGAGTTATTGATATTCTCCTTAAAGGACTCTATTATCTCCATGAGATAGAATTTTAGGACAGGTTCCTGATTTCAGGTGTATTGGTGTATTCAGGGCTTGCTGTGGTGGGAGAACTGGGTTCTGATGATGCCCACATATATTGGTTTCTGTCGCTTATGGTCTTGCGCTTGCCTTTTGCCATCTGGATATCCTTGGTGTTTGTTAGTCAGGGTGACTCTCTGGAGTCTGTCTCGTTTGTCCCTGGGTTGCTTCAGGTCTCCTGGTAGGCCTGCAACCTTGGCTGTAGTAGACAACCTGTGGGACCTTCCAACTAGGGGCTGTTCACAGGGGCAGAGAAGCTGCTAACCTGTTGCCTTGGCTGCAGTAGACTTCCTGGGAGGCTTCAGACTATTGGGTCTTCAGTGGACCAGTCAAGCTGTTGTCCAACTCTTCTGAGTGCAGCTGGTCCTCCACTGTTCTGAGTGCAATGGGCCCTCTATGATGGGTCAGTATGTGGTGTCTTCACTGGAGCAGACTAGCTAAGTTCTGCCTCAGCAGAAAGGATAGGGCAGAAGGGGCAGATCAGATATGACATTTAAGTTATGTAATTTCAAGTGATCAGGGAGATTTAGATTATCTGTATACTTACATATCAATTATTGTATCTTTTGATGTATCTATGACTGATTCTATGTACTCAACTATATCAATTATTTATCACCTTGTATTTATCTATCTTTAATATGAAAATGTGGTAAAATTACAATGTAAGTTCCATGAAAGGATTTTTGTCCATTTCACTTATGGATTTTCCACCCAGACAAGCTTGTTTTCTAATGTATTCTACATCTGTTTGATGACTGAGTTACTTGGTTGAATAAAGTTCATCAGAAAATACTTTCAAAAGGACATAAGTATGGGGAAGGTGTCACAGGGGCTTAGAGATGTATGTGGAATGGCTATGTGGAATGGCTATATAATGCAGTATTATAATAATTTATTTTAGTGCTAAATGTTACAATATTTGAATGTTTTAGTTTGTTTTCTATGGGCCCACCCTTAGCCCAGTAGTACATTTGGTGACCATTTGACATATACTGTCCACAGAAATATGTTAGCTATTTGTCCATAAAACAATGTAATTTATTATCTGTATCCCCGGTACTGGAGTGAGTGACACCACATGGGGTTTTATTTTAACTCTGAAAATTCCAACTTCTCATACACTTTTGAAACAAATATCTATTAATGTTTTCTATGTGTCAGTATCTCTTTTGGGATTGAGAGACAGTCGGAGTTCCATAAGGAGCTGCCTTCTACTGAGCACATGGGTGACAGCAATGAAATTTGTAAGGATACACAGGAGAGCAAACTTTAGGTAGTCAGAAGTTTTGTGTGGAAACAGCATGGCCATGAGATAGAGAGTAACTTAGGTGTGAATGGGCTGACATAGCCAGTGGTGGCTTGTGTGAGGGCAGGATGTTTAGCTGAGATTGATATGATCTGAAGAAACAAGGCAGGAAGAGAACACAGAATGAATAACTCTAGCTATGGAAACAAACACATAAAGGCTCCAGGTAAAAGCTAGTTTGACATGTTTCAGTAAAATCAACAATTTATTAATCCAAACAAATATTTACGCAGAGTCCATTTTGTGCCAGATGCACTATATTTGAAGAGGTTGAAAAAAAGAGAGAAAAACATATGTTTTAGATATCATATGATTCATATTCTGGTGATTGAGAAAGAGGATGAAGGTAGAGAGAGAAGGAGGGATGGAGAGAAAAAGGAAGAGCAGGGAGGAGGAAAAGAAGAAAGGATAAAAGAAAGGCAGGATTAGATAATGCTAAGTGAATTAATTCTATGTGAGATCAAACAATGTAGTAGATGTATTTTGGTGGGTTATCTGAGTTCAAGGGACTAGAGAATTCCCTTTCAAATGATTGATCTGTATTATAATAATGGGGTGACAACATGAGGCTTACACTTGTGGGACAATCCTTTGATTATCCCAATTGTGAATTACAACACAGCAGACTAGACCAAGTAGAATGTGTAAAGCAGTTTGTGATGCTATTGTTTCCTAAACTTATTACTGCATATGTGAAGACACAGAACTATAGTTATTGAAATTTATAAAGAAAGGAAATAACACATTTTATCATAAGTAGCAAATTGTATATGTTTTTTTACCCCATTTTTGGGATATGGAGACTGAAAACATCTGTTTTGGTTGGTGGGAATTATGACAGAATTGAAAGCTTTTATTTGATAAAGAATGATTTAAATAGCAATGAATATTAATATTAAATTATAAAGTATTCAAATTCATATTTTTAAGCAGTCATGGAATTTTCCAACTTTTTTTTTATCTTTTTATTAAAAACTTGGATATATATCCATTATGGAGCATATCTTGTGGTATTTTGCAATTTTAAAAAATGTTAAAATACTGTCTTACTTAATATTGTGAGAAAATGTTGAGTATTTAAATCAAGATTAGCATACTATAAAGAATAGAGTACTCTTTAAAGCAATTCATTTAAAGGTTGTTTATTGAAATGAAAGAGCATAGATATAAAATAGAATACTGTTTCTAGTCGTAATTGGTACTGGGACGAGAAGTTCTTTGGAGACACGATTGTGTCATGTGATGTTTTCTGTCTTATGAGAGGATATTTTTACTGAAGCAGACATGTGGGAGGATGTTTTGCTAAGAACAGACATGTGGTGGATTTTTTTGGAGGCGGCTTGGGAAAAGAGAAGATAAAGTTTTGCTAGAGTAGATGCTTGAGAGAACATGTGTTGTTTAGAAAGGATGTAAATATAGTCCAACGAACAGTGGATGATGCTGAATGGTATTGGTATACCTTGTCATTCATTGCTGGTCATCATTGGGCTTTGCTGACGTTGGTCTTCGCTAACGATGCTAAGTGGTATTGGTATGCTTTACCATTCCTTGTTGATCACTGTTTGTCATGACTTCATAGAGAGAAATGCACCAAAAACTTTCTGGTGGTGTTTTGGCCCACTTCTGTGGACTCTGGCCACCTGGCAGAGATTTGTGATTTCTTCTGGATCTACCTGCCATTGCCGATTCATTAATGGTGTTTGTAGTGGATCCAGCTACCTCTGCTGATTTGTGTGAACTGAACACCTGATATCCTGACAAAGCAAACTGGATTTTCTACAAAGAACTATTTCTAAACAGCTTCACAGTTCACATCCTCCTTTGCTCTTTTAACCTTTCCTTTCCACTACTTTTGGTGGGTAGTGGGCTAGAAGGGAGGTTGAAGGGCTTAAGAACCCTTATTAAAAGTAGGCTTCAAAAAAATCTAAGCCCTACAGAGAGATCACATGGATTTTAGTTTCTTCATCTACTCCATTGAAACTCCTGCTTTCCTGTCAGATAGCTTTCTATCCTTATTGATGGTCCTTACTTCACTTGCTATCAGTCATGACTCCCTTATCTTTTCCCTGCTCATTACTAAATCCAAACGATGCTGAGATACATACAGACTAAATAAAAAAATATGGCATTGTAACAATTAATTTCTCTATTTAATAAATATTAACTAAAATTCATAGAAGATTAAACATGGAATGAAATAAGCAAAAGTCCTTGATAATACATAAATGGTACTCTCGGGGTATAGAAATAAAACTAAGTAAGTTACATGTAACATAATACATAGAAAATCATGAAATCAATGTAGACAGTTGAGTGTGAAACTGAATAGGAAATAAACAGGAGGCTCTAGGGCAGCAGTTCTCAGCCTGTGGGTCACAACTTTTTTGACATTCAAAGGACCTTTTCACAGGGGTCATCTAAAAACATTGGAAAACATAGATATTTACATTATGACTATCAACAGTAGCAAAATTAGTTATGAAGTAGCAATGAAAATAATTTTATGGTTAGGGTCACCACAAAAGGAACTGTATTAAAGGGTCACAGCATTAGGAAGGTTGAGAATCACTGCACTACGGAAAGCCCAATGTAATGGGATAGTTTGAACTAATATTTGTAAGAGTTCATTTAGAGAAAGAACTTTATACACAGAAACATCAAAGAGTTGTGCAAATGTGAAGAAGAATGAGCAAGGGGCAGGGCAAGTTAGAATTCTTAAGGGATTTAGGCAGTTTGGAAATCGTTTGGTTTGGGGTATGAAAACAATTTCCTATGTTGGATCCTTGTTTCCCAGCTAATGGGATATGACTGATGGGAACATTGTGGTACTTTGATAGAGAAAGTAAGTTACTTGGGAGCATACCTTTGACAAGTACAGCTGGTCTCCTGTTCCTTTCCTAATGCATCTAGGCTAGTATGAAGTGAGTAGCTTCTGTCCCTTGCTTTTACTACTGTGATGTTCTGCATCATCACAGGAACAGAATCAATGGAACAAGGAACAATGATTCATAAGTTGTTTATGACAAGTGTTTTTGCAAAACGATGAATCTTCTGACTAACAAAATGGAAGAGTCTTAGACAAGTGGTCCTTAAGGTTCTTGCTGGATTTTCTTTCTTTTTTTTTTTTAAACAAAATTGCAATCATTCAATTTTCTCAATGAAGACATGGGAGCCAAATGCTGGGGTGAAAGCCTGCTAGCTGAGTAGGGCAGAGGAAACACCCAGATGACTTTCCTCCTCAGCTGATGTCCCTGAAGTAATGCCTCTCATACATCTCAGGAAAACTCCTTCAAATTGAATGTTCCTCCCTTCTACTTCTTTTGCTTCTCTCTATCTACTTTCCTGATTCCCTGTACTCTATGTTTTTTTCTTAATAGTTCTGTATTTGCTTTCTGTCAACTAGTTGCCTGCTCTGCTTATTAGACTGGACTTTATTTAATCCTGTTTACAACATTCAAGCAGAAACCTTTTGGATTAAAAGTGTGGGCAAAGGCTGAGACACATCACAACTAAAAACAGTTTTTTCTAGTAAATAACACAATCTTGGGGTTCACAGAATGATCAAATATCATGCAACACCTGTTAAAAATGCAAGAACTATTTTTTTCCTCTCTGGTGACTATCGAAGGTGGGTATGGCCAGGAGCACAGGGAGCACAGGAGTGGAAGAATAGTTGGGACAGAGTCCTTCTAGTCTCCATCTGTACCCAGGAGTTGGGCTGAGCCACAGCTCTCTGTGCTGGGAAGAGCTGGTCTCCCAGGGGTTCTGAGACAGGCTTGCAAGCCCACAGGAGGGACAAGCTCCAGCCAGAGACAATGGGACCAACTAATACCAGAGATAACCAGATGGTGAAAGGCAAATGCTAGAACATTACCAACAGAAACCAAGGTGACATGGCACCATTCTAACCACGTTCTCCCACAACAGCAAGTCCTGGATATCCCAACACACCAGAAAAGCAAGATTTGGATTTAAAATTACAGCTCATGATGCTGATAGAGGACTTCAAGAAGGACATAAATAACTCCCTTAAAGAATTACAGGAAAGCACAACAAAACAGATGAAGAAATTGAACAAAACTATCCAGGATCTAAAAATGGAAGTAGAAACAATAAAAAAGTCACAAAGGGAAACAACGCTGGAGATAGAAAACCTAGGAATGAAGCCAGTAGTCATAGATGCAAGCATCAACAACAAAATGCAAGATAGAAGATAGACTTTCAGGTGCAGAAGATACCATAGAAAACAATGACACAACAAAGAAAACGCAAAATGCAAAAAGCTCCTAACCCAAATCATCTAGGAAATTCAGGACAAAATGAGAAGACCAAACCTAAGGATTATAGGTATAGAAGAGAGCAACCATTTCCAGCTTAAAGGACCAGTAAATGTTTTCAACAAAATTATAGAAGAAAAGTTCCCTAACCTAAAGAAAGAGATGCCCATGAACATAAAAGAAGCCTATAGAACTCCAAACAGACTGGACCAGAACAGATATTCCTCCCATCACATAATAATAAAAACACCAAATGCACTAGACAAAGAAAAAATATTAAAAGCAGTAAGGAAAAAAGGTCACATAACATATAAAGGCAGACCTATCAGAATTATACAAGACTTCTTGCCAGAGACTATGAAAGCCAGAAGAGCCTTGGCAGATGCCATACAGACCCTAAGAGAACACAAATGGCAACTTAGGCTACTATATGCAGAAAAACTCTCAATTACCATAGATGGAGAAACCAAGGTATTCCATGACAAAAACAAATTTACACAATATCTTTCCACAAATCCAGCACTTCAAAGGATAATGAATGAAAAACACCAACAAAAGGAGGAAAACTACACCCTAAAAAAAGCAAGAAAAGAATCTTTTAACAAACCAAAAAGAAGAGAGTCACATAAACATAACTCTACCTCTAATAGCAAAAATAAGAGGAAGCAACAATCACTTTTCCTTAATAACTCCTAATATCAATGGACTCAATTCTCCAATAAGAAGACACAGACTAAAAGACTGGATACGTAAACAGGACTCAACATTTTGCTGCATACAGGAAACTCATCTCAGGCACAAAGACAGATACAACCTCAGAGTAAAAGGTTGGAAAACAATTTTCCAAGCACATGGTCCCAAGAAACAAGCTGGTATAGTCATTCTAATATCAAATAAAATTGTCTTTCAACCTAAAGTAATAAAAAACAATACGGAAGGACATTTCATACTCATCAAAGGAAAAATCTACCAAGATGAACTCTCAATTCTGAACATCTATGCTTCAAATGAAAGTTTCATTCATAAAAGCAACTTTGCTAAAGCTCAAAGCACACATTATACCTCACACAGTAATAGGGGGAGACTTCAACACCCCACTCTCATCAATAGACAGATCATGGAAACAGTAGCTAAACAGAGACACAATGAAACTGACAGAAGTTATGAACCAAATAGATTTAACATGTATCTATAGAAAATTTTATCCTAAAACAAAAGAATATACCTTCTTCTCAGCAGCTAACTGTACCTTCTCCTAAATTGACAACATACTTGGTCACAAAACAGATTTCAAAAGATATAAGAAGATTGAAATAATCTCATGCACTGTATCATATCACCAGGGACTAAGGATGGTCTTCAACAGCAACAAAAACAACAGAAAACCCACATACGGCCAGGCAGTGGTGGTGCACGCCTGTAATCCCAGCACTTGGGAGGCAGAGGCAGGTGGATTTCTGAGTTCGAGGCCCATCTGGTCTACAGAGTGAGTCCAGGACAGCCAGGGCAACACAGAGAAACCCTGTCTCAAAAAAAAAAAAAAAAAAAAAAGAAAGAAAGAAAGAAAGAAAAAGAAAAAGAAAAAAGAAAAGAAAAAAGAAAGAAAGCCCACATACATATAGAAATTGAACAGCATTCTACTTAGCGATAACTTGGTAAATAAAGAAATTGAACACTTTTTAGAATTTAATGAAAATGAAGGCACAACATACCCAAATTTATAGGACACAATGAAAGCAGTGCTAAGAGGAAAACTTATAGCTCTGAGTACCTCCAAAAAGAAACTGGAAAGAGCATACACTAGCAGCTTGACAACACATCTGAAGGCTCTAGAACAAAAAGAAGCAAATATACCCAAGAGGAGTAGAGGGCAGGAAATGATCAAACTCAGGGCTGAAATCAACCAAATAGAAACACAAAAATGATACAAAGAATCAACCAACCCTGGAGATGGTTCTTTGAAAAAGTCAACAAGATAGATAAACCCTTAGCCAAACTAGCCAGAGGGCACAAAGACAGTATCCAAATAAAAAAAAATCAGAAATGAAAAGGGAGACATACAGATACTGAGGAAATAAAGAAAAAAAAACATTAGATCCTACTATAAAAGCTGATACTCAACAAAACTGGAAAATCTAGATGAAATGACAATTTTCTAGACAGATATCAGGTACCAAAGTTAAATCGGTATTAGATAAATGATCTAAACAGTCCCATAATCCCCAAAGAAATAGAAGCAGTCATTAATAGTCTCTCAACCAAAAAATAAGCCCAGGACAAGATGGGTTTAATGCAGAGTTCTGTCAGTTCTTCACAGAAGACCTTCTTCCAATAGTCTTCAAATTATTCCACAAAACAGAAACAGAAGGAACACTAACCAGTTCATTCTATGAAGCCACAATTACTCTAAAACCTAAACCACCCAAAGACCCAATAAAGAAAGAGAACTTTAGATCAATTTCCCTTATGAATATCGCTGCAAAAATACTCAATAAAATTCTTTCCAACTGAATCCAAGAACACACCAAAATGATCATCCACCAGGATCAAATAGGCTTCATTCCAGGGATGGTTCAATATATGGAAATCCATCAATGTAATCCCTTACATAAACTCATAGAAAAAAAACCACATGACCTTTTCATTAGATGGTGAGAAAGCATTTGACAAAATCCAATACCATGTCATGTTAAAATTCTTGGAAAGATCAGGAATTCAAGGCCCATACCTAAAAGCAATATACAACAAACCAGTAGCCAACATCAAACTTAATGGAGAGAAACTTGAAAGAATCCCACTGAAATCAGGAACTAGACAATGCTGTCCACTCTCTCCCTACCTGTTCAATATAGTAGTCGAAGTCCTAGCTAGAGCAATTAGGCAACAAAAGGAGGTCAACGGGATATAAACTGGAAAGGAAGACGTCAAAAGCATCACTATTTTCAGATGATATGATAGTATACTTAAGTGACCCCAAAAATTCCACCAGAGAACTCCTAAACCTGATAAACAACATCAGCAAAGTGGCTGGATACAAAATTAATTCAAACAAATCAGTAGCCTTCCTATACTCAAAGGATAATGGGGCTGAGAAAGAAACTAGGGAAACAACACCCTTTACATCAGTCAAAAATAATACAAAATACCTTGGTGTGACTCTAACCAAGCATTTGAAAGATTTGTATCACAGGAACTTCAAGTCTATGAAGAAAGAAATTGAAGATCTCAGAAGATGGAAAGATCTCCCATGTTCGTAGATTGGCAGGGTTAATAAAGTAAAAATGGCCATCTTGTCTAAAGCAATCTACAGATTTACTACAATCCCCATCACGATTCCAACTCAATTCTTCATAGAGTTAGAATGAGCAATTTTCAGATTTATCTGCAAGAACAAAAAATCCAGGATAGTGAAAACTCTTCTCAGCAATAAAAGAACCTCTGATGGAATCACCATCCATGACCTCAAGCTATACTACAGAGCAATAGTGATAAAAATTGCATGGTATTGGTACAACGACAGGCAGGTAGATCATGGAATAGAACTGAAGACCAAGAAATGGACCCACACACCTATGATCACTTGATCTTTGACCAAAGAACTAAAATCATCCAGTGGAAAAAAGATCGAATTTTCAACAAATGGTGCTGGTTCAACTGGCAGTCAACATGTAGAAGAATGCAAATTGATCCATTCTTATCTCCCTGTACAAAGCTCAAGTCCAAGTGGATCAAGGTCCTCCACATAGAACCAGATACATTGAATCTTATAGAAAGGAAAGTGGGGAAGGGCCTGGAGCACATGGGAACATTAAAAAACTTCCCGCACAGAACACCAATAGCTTATGCTCTAAGATTAAGAATTGACAAATGGGACCTCATAAAATTGCAAAGCTTCCGTAAGGCAAAGAGCACTGTCAATAGGAAAAAACAGCAACCAACAGATTGGGAAAAGATCTTTACCGATTCTACATTCTACAGAGAGCTAATATCCAATATATACTGAGAACTCAATAAGTTAGACTCCAGAGAACCAAATAACCCTCTTAAAAATGGGGTACAGAGCTAAAAAAATAATTCTCAACTGAGGAATACTGGATGGCCGAGAAACACCTAAAGAAATGTTCAACATTCTTAATCATCAGGGAAATGCAAATCAAAATGACCCTGAGATTCTAACTAACACTAATCAGAATGACTAAGATCAAAAACTCAGGAGATAGCTGATGCTGGAAAGGATATGGAGAAAGAGGAACACTCCTCCATTGTTGGTGGGATTGCAAACTGCTACAACCACTCTGGAAATCTGTTTGGATGTATCCTCAGAATATTGGACATAGGTTCTATATCTAGCTATACCACTCCTGGGCCAGAAGATGCTCCAAAATGTAATAAGGACACATGCTCCACTATGTTCAACCTGGAAAGAACCCAGATGTCCTTCAACAGAGGAATGGATACAGAAAATATGGTACATTTACACAATGGAGTATGACTCAGGTATTAAAAACAATGAATTCATGAAATCCTTAGGCAAATGGATGGAACTAGAAAATATTATCCTGAGTGAAGTAACCCATTCATAAAAGAACACACATGGTATGGATATTAGCCCAAAAGCTCAGAATACCCAAGATACAATTCACAAACCACATGCAGCTCAAGAAGAAGGAAGACCAAAGTGTGGATACTTCATTCCTTCTTATAAGGGGGATCCAAATACCCATGGCTCATAGCCAGCCAATAGACTGAGCATAGGGTCTCCATGGTTGGAGCTAGGGAAAGGACCCAATCAACTGAAGAGGTTTGCAGCCCCATAAGGAGGAACAATATTATGTACTAATCAGTACCCCCAGAGCTTCCAGGGACTAAACTGCCAACCAAAGAGAATGCTTGATGTCCCAGTGAGGGGAATGCCTGGTCTGGAAAGTGGGGTAAGGGGTTGGTAAGCATGGGGAATGGGGGATGGTATTTTGGGTTCTCAGAGGGATAACAAGGAAAGGGGATAACCTTTGAAATGGAAATAAATTAAATATCTAATAAAAAATGTAAGAACTTAGGGCTTCATTCATAGTGAGGCAGGAGATACCACAGGGGTTAGCATTCTTTCTAAGCTTTGTCCAATAGTTACCTGGCAACAGCAAAGTATGCCTGATTCATTAGAAAAGGAGCTGCTTGCCCCCTCTTCTCTTGTTCTTTCTGCTTATTCTGCCCCTACTACCCTCTTGACTCATTTTCCAATGCTCTGAACAAACTCTATTCTGTGGCTGTTCCCTCAGGGGGAGGAATGCCTCAGGATGGGCCTGCTAAGGTACCCCCTTTCCCTATACCTTACCACCACACCTTCACAGACATATCTCTCTCTCTCTCTCTCTCTCTCTCTCTCTCTCTCTCTCTCTCTCTCTCTCTCTCTAACTTTTTATAAACACATCAACAGGGGTTTGAGCAAAGCAACTTTATCTGTCATATTTCAATGGGATCTTCATGGCTTCTATGAGAGAAGTGATAACAGGCAAGTGTTATCTTCCACTATTTGCCTAGTTGTGGGGTTTTGTGTTAATTGCCATCTTTTGAAAACTGAAGCTTCTCTCTCTTCTATTAGATCCAGTGTATCTGCTTTTTTTTAAGGTTTTTATGGCTTCATAGTCATTTGGCTCTTTTTTAAATTTTTTTAAATTTTTTTATTGTTTTGTGGAAATTACATATCTAATCCACTGAAGAAGAAGATCAAGAGCTGGGGTCCAGAATCTGAAGTTTAACAGCCTATATTTGCACCTACTCTGGAGACAGGAAGATCACAAGTTCAAGGCCTTCTTAGACTACAAAAATTAAGTTCAAGATAATCCTGGATAGCCAGGATGAACGCCAATAAAACCCAGTCTCAAGAAGGCAAAGAGGTCTAAGGATAGAGCTCAGTGGAAGAGGACTCGCCTAGTATGTCTGATGCTCCAGGTCAGTCGTTCCCAGCCTTCCTGATGCTGCAACCCTTTAATAACAGCCTACCATGTTGAGGTGACCTCAACCATTAAATTATTTTCATTGCTCCTTCATAACTGTAATTTTGCTACTGTTGCAAATTGTAATGTAAATATCTGATATGTAGGATATCTGACATGTGACCCCCGTGAGTCATTCGACGCCCCCTCCCAAAGGGGTCAAGATTCCATATAGTCTCTGTTTTTTCAGAACTACAAACAATAAACCACCACACTGCAGAGGCTTCTGCTGCAGCCTTTGAAAACCAAGAGTGTAGAAACCCAAAGCTCTTATTACACCCTAGCCCTGTTAGAGCTGAAGAAACTTTCAGGGGCATGAAAATCCAGCAGTCTTTCTAAGTTAGTCAACAGGCAATGAAAGAGTGAGGATTCAGACCCTGATCCCTGATCAGCCCCAATTCTCCTTCCCTGTGCAGTGCAAATGTCTGCCTCTGGAGCATTATAGTTCCGCAGCCTCAGGTAAACCATGAGGACTGTGATTGTAAATCATTTTGATCTGTGTACTCAAGCAAGTTCCGCTACTTCCTCTTTCAGTCAACACTGTGTTGCTTTGTCAGTCTTACTGAGGCGTGTATGGGGAATAAGAAGGCAGCAGTAGTCTAGAAGGACAAGGCCATATTGGTTTTTTCTCCCCACAGTTGGTTAACTTCCGCGTAGTCCTGCAATAGGACATTTGACACCAACAGAAGATAAGCCATTTGTGCCACTTTGAGTCTCAGCAATGTGACTCAAGATTCTAAGGCAGGAGAAGGGCTTCTGTGATAAAGTGTGATTCTGACCTTGCCCTTGTGATTTGAATGGCACTGCCTGGCCCCTCCCAGCCTGATTCAAAGCTTCCTCTTTGTTGGAACCTGATTGTTGCTGTGCATGTAGCAGTTAGGTTAGGCTAATGGAAGCCAAGTCTTCCAGCTTCACCGCTATGATGAGGGGAAAAGGATGGACACTGACTAAGTGCATGATTAACTCTAGGCAAAGCAAAAGAAGTTGCTATGATCCTCATCAAAGTGGCAATTGCTCCCATTTTACAGCAGTGGAAAACGAGGGCCAGGGCACTTTTAAGGCTTGATTGAGGTCTCAGAAGTAAGAATGGGCGAGATCGTACTTACAGCTCTAGTTTCAGGCTTAAGTAGCTGTGCTCTGCCTGGTTCTGCCAATGCTGAGGGTTTGGGAACAGTATGAAACTGGAAGAGTTCTCTTTGCTGCTGGATATTTTGAACTCTAGAGACAAAATGTCCATTATTTGTGATCATAGGCTCTTCCCTGTAAGACTGCCAAGCCCATAAACTTCAATCTCTTGTTTGGGGAAGTCAAAAATATTCTGTCTCAGCAGGAAGCAGATCCTGTATCGTCTAGCATAGGTGTGGGGAAGGGTGGAAGGGAAGCTGTTTTTGTTGTTCCGAATAAATGAATGAGTGCTGGGAACCCGGCTCTTTTGTTTTTTAAAGATTTACTTATTTTATGTATATGAGTACACTGGTGTCTTCAGACACACCAGAAGAGGGCATCAGATCCCATTACAGATGGTTGTGACCTACCATGTGGTTGCTGGGAATTGAACGCAGGACCTCTGGAAGAACAGTTAGTGCTCTTAACCACTGAGCCATCTTTCCAGTCCTCAGTGTATCTGGTTTTATGTGGAGGTCTTTGATACACCTGGATTTGAGCTTTGTACAAGGAGATAAGAATGGGTCAATTTGCAGTCTTCTACATGCTGACTCCCACTGATGCCAGCACCATTTGTTAAATAAGCTGTCTTTTTTCCCACTGGATGGTTTAAGCTTCTTTGTCACAGATCAAGTGACCATAGGTGTGTGGGTTCATTTCTGGGTCTTCAATTTTATTCCATTAACCTATATGCCTATCTCTGTACAAATACCATTTGGCTTTTATCACTGTTGCTCTAAAGTAGAGCTTGAGGTTAGGGATGGTGAATGCACCAGAAGTTCTTTTATTGTTGAGAATAGTTTTTGTTGTTCCAAATGAATTTGAGAATTGCTCTTTCTGACTCTGAAGAATTGAGTTGGAATTTTGATAGGTATTGCATTGAATCTGTAGATTGCTTTTGGTAAGATGGCCATTCTTACTGTGTTAATCCTGCCAATCCATGGGCATGGGAGATCTTTCCATTTTCTGAGGTCTCCTTCAATTTCTTTCCTCAGACTAAACCACCAACCAAAGAACATACATGGAGGGACCCAGGGCTCCAGCTGCATATGTAGTACAGGATGGCCTTGTCTGGCATCAGGGGGAGTGGAGGCCCTTGGTCCTGTGAAGTCTTGATACCCAACATAGAGGAATGCTAGTGCAGTGGGGTGGAGTGGGAGTGGGCAGATAGGTCCAGGAGCACCCTTATGGAGGCAGAGGGAAGAGGGATTGGGATTAGGGCTTTTTGGAGAGGAAACCAGGAAGGGGAGCAACATTTGAAATGAAAATATACATAATAACCAATAAAAAATTAAAATAAAAAATGAAAATAGAAGTTTCTCTAATGAGTGTTGAGTGATGTGTTATTCTATGTATATAACAGCAAGTTGTTAGAAATTAGTTTAATATTATGTCCTTTTATTAGAATAAGAGTTGTTAAATTTTTCCCTAGGTCCTATGACTTGTCTAGCCATGAGTTCTTGGTCCAGCAATGTTGTGGGGCAGAGCTTAAATCCAATTAAAAAATGTTTGTTTACTTCTATAATATCCAAATCATTGTTGTATCAGTGGGGCTGTCTTGCCAGGCTATCAGTCATGTAGCTCACAGAGTGCACAGCCTGTTAAGACTGATAGTTATTTTTCCCCTCCAGTAGTGTGCACAGCACCTTCCAGAACCACAAAAGCTAGCCAGTAGGTGTGGTATGTCAGGTTAGTGCCAGCCTAATGTTTCCATGTTCCATAACTCAAGCACATGGTATCTTAAGCAATACCATCTTGTCATCATGTCTGGAGGATAACCAAGATCTCTGCCAATAATCTCTATGTTTAGAAGTCCATAGAACCCACAGGAGAGCAACTCCAAAAAGGAAAATCCATTCTTGACTTTTTATTGGTCACCTGTCGAGTCTAGCAGAGGCATCACTGTCCCATTATAGTGTAATTACATAAAAATAAATTTTAAATAGGTTTATTTTGTATACATGGGTATTTTGTTTGTATGTGTGTATGTATACTATGTGTGTATCTAGTGTACAAAGAACATAGAACAGGAAGGAAAGAGAGGGCCCTGGTCCTAGAAAGGCTTGATGCAGCAATGCAGGGGATTATCCAGGACAGAGAAGTGGGAGGGGTTTGATGGGGAATGGGCAGAGGGAAGAGGGCTTATGGGACTTATGGGGAGGGGAATCTGAGAAAGGGGAAATCATTTGGAATGTAAACAAAGAATGTAGAAAAAAAGATTTTAAAATACATAGCAGGTGGGGAAAAGAACATAGAACAGGGTACCAGAAGCTCTGGAACTAGAATTACAGACTGTTGTGAGCTGCTGCCATGTGGGTACTGTGAAATAAAGATAGTTTCTTGTATGAACAACAAGTGTTCTTAACCATGGAGCAATTGATCGTGTGTGTGTGTGTGTGTGTGTGTGTGTGTATACATATCTATCTATCTTTCATATACATGTACATATATATATATAACTTCCATATACACATGTAGTCCATATATATGTATACACACACATATATACATATATGTGTATATATGTATATATATGCTTATACATGTGTATGCATATATATATATATATATATATATATATATATGCTTCTGCTATAGTAGGTAGGTTTTATCCTCTCCCCTACTCATCATTCCTGTATTCATTCTTTATCTTTTACTCCAATACCTGCTCCCAATTTAATTCTTTCTGTTTTTCTTTTAGCCATTCATTATAACACCGTTTTTCTCCTTTCCTTGAAGCTTCCCTGCCCCCATTCTCTTTATTAGCTTCCTGACCTCTATAGGTATTATAAAGAAATATTCCCATTTAAAGATTCAAAACTTACATCCATAAATGTGAGAAAATGCTCAACCTTTATTTTTCTGGGTCAGAGTTACCTCATTCAGGATGACTGCTTTCAGTTCTATCTATTTACCTGAGAATTTCATGAATTGGAAATTTCTGATTTCTTTGGAGATTCCGTTGTATCATATGATGTTTTTCTGGAAGCTGTCTCATGAGAGGATGATTTTTGAGATACTTGGAAGCAGATACTTGAGAGGATGTTTTTCTAAGAATAGACAAATGGCGTTTTCCTGGAAGCAGTCTGGACAAAGAGCATGTGATGTTTTGCTAGAGGGGATGCTTGAGAGAGCATGTGATATTTGGAAAGGGTATAAATATTACCCAACAGACAGCAGACGATGCTGTGTGGCATTGGTTTGCTATGACACTCTTTGCTCATCATTGTCTGTCGTGACTTCATAGAGGGAAATACACCAAAGGATTTCTGGTGGTGTTCTGGCAGTGTCTTGCCTCTTCTACAAATGAGAGATTTGGCAAAGCCTTGCAGTTTCCTCTGGATGGAATTGCCATTGGTGATTCCTGAGTGGTGTTTGCAAGTGGATTGAACTGCTGTTGCTGATTCATGTGGATTGATCTGGTGATATTCTGACAATGCAGATTGGAATCACTACAAAGAACTATTTCTAAACAGGTCTGAATCCTCCTTTACCTTATTAACCTTTCCCTTTCACTATCTCTGATGAGTGGTAGGCTAGAAGGGAGGGTAAAGCATTTAAGTACATTTTAAAGTAAAGTTTTGAAAAGAATAAGCTTACAATTACACAATTTTGTTTTTTCCTTGATAGCTGAATAAAAACGCATTCTGTAAATATACTACATTTTCATTGTTCATTCATTAACAGATGAGCATCTAGGTCATTTTTGGATCCTGTCAATTATTAAGAGATAGTAATGAATAGGTATCTCTGTAGTAGAACTTCAGTGTCTTTTGGGTACATGTCCCAAAATGGTATAGCTGGATTGTATAGTGCATGTACTTTCAGTTTTGTGAAGAATATCCACATTGAGTTACAAAGTGTTTGCTCCAATTTGTACTTCCACAAGCAGTGAATAATTGTTTACCTTTCCTCATATGCATGCTGACATTTGTTTGGTCTTTCTGATTTTACCTATTCTGACTAGATTAAGATTAAATCTCAAAGTAGTTTTAATGTGCATTTCCATGATGATTGAATATGTTGAACATTAAGATATATTTTAATCATATTTCATCTTTTGAGAATTCTACTTAGTTCCATTCTTCAATATTTTAAAAAATTTATTCTTTATTTTTTTTGTTCTTTGTATATTATAGACACTAACCTGTCAGATGTGCAGCTGGTGAAGAATTTTCTCATTATGAATGCTGCCTCTTCACATTATGAATGCTGCCTCTTCACTTAAGAGATAGTGTCATTTGAAACAGAAAATTTTAGTCTAATGAGGTTCCACTTATCAGTTGTGGGTCTTAATGCCTGCACTATTGACATCATATTCAGAAAGTCCTTTCTTTTTCTTTTTTTTTTTAAAGATTTATTTGTGAGTACATTGGTGTCTTCAGACACACCAGTAAAGGGCACCAGACCACATTACAGATGGTTGTGAACCACCATGTGGTTTCTGGGAATTGAATTCATGACCTCTGGAAGAGCAGTCAGTGCCCTTAACCACTGAGCCATCTCTCCAGTCCCAGTCCTTTCTTGTGCTAACAAGTTCAAGCATATTTTCTGTTTTCTTTTCTATTGGTTTCAAGGTATCAGGTCTAGGTTCTTGATCTATTATGAGTTGAGATCTCTAAAGTTAGCTATGGTTTTCATTATTTCTTGTCATCAACTGAGTTTGTAATACTCCCAACCCCCCAAACTTTGAGTTGCATCATTAAGCAATTTATTTGTACTCTTTCTATAGGTAGTTAGGACCATGAATTTCCCTTATAGAGATATTTAACATTTCTCAGAGGTTTTGTTTTGTTTTCATTTTCATTTAGTTCCAAGAATATTTTAATTTCTTCTTTGATCCATTCATCATGCAGTAATGAATTTCTTAATATTCGTGAGTCTGTGTACTTACTAGAGCTTTGCTTGATGTCAATTTTAGTTTTAAATTGTAATAGTGAGATAGAATATTCAGGCTATTTATATCTTCTTGAACTTGTAAAGATTTCCAGGATGTGGTTTATTTTTGAGAGGCTCCTATGTGCTGCTGAATTTATAATTTTTATATTTGTATGGTTTGTCAGGGTTTGTATTCCTGCAAAAAACATCATGACCAAGAAGCAAGTTGGGGAGGAAAGGGCTTATTCAGCTTTCATTTCCACATTGCTGTTCATCACCAAAGGAAGTCAGGACTGGAACTTAAGCAGGTCAGGAAGCAGGAGCTGATGCAGAGGCCATGGAGGGATGTTACTTATTGGCTTGCTTCCCCTGACTTGCTCAGCTTGCTTTCTTATAGAACCCAAGACTACCAGCCCAAGGATGGCACTACCCATAATGGGTCTTCCCATCGTTGATTACTAAGAAAATGCCTTACAACTGGATCTCATGGAGGCATTTCCTAAAGGGAGGCGTCTTTCTCTGTGAAAGCTCCAACTTGTATCAAAACCAGCCAGTAGATATTTGGAAAGCACATTTGCTTGAGTCACTCAGCCATCTTGTGTCTTTTTATTGGAGATTGAGGATCCATCCTCAGTAATAGTGTCAGGCTTTGGGACATTCCCTTGAGCTGGATCCACTTTGGTCCTGTCGCTGGACCTTCTTTTCCTCAGGCTCCTCTCCATTTCCATCCCTGCAGTTCTTTCAGACAGGAACAATTATGGGTCAGAGTTTTGACTGTGGGATGGCAACCCCATCCCTCACTTGAGGTGGGCTCTACAAGTTCCCTCTCCCCACTATAGGGCATTTCACCTAAGGTCCCTCTCTTTGTGTCCTGAAAGACTCTCACTTCCCAGGTCTCTGGTACATTCTGGAGGGTTCTCCTCCACCCCCAAATTCCTATCTCCCAAGATTGCTCATTTCCATTTTTCTGCTGGCCCTCAGGGTTTCATTCCTTTTCCCTTACCCAATACCCAATCCAGCAACATGGCTCTGCTGCTCTGGCAGGAGATCATATTCAAAAGGGTTCTAGGTATATGTGATCTGTCTGGAATGTGGACATTATAATACCAGTGGGCATATATCACCAGGCAGATCATTATTGTAACTTATAGCATTTTGAGCTCGTTGAGATTAATTCTTAAGTTTCTCTACTGTCAGCATACCTAACATGTTCCAAAACTATGAGTGCTAGCCACTAGAGGTCAAACTTCCAGTTGAGTACCAGGTAAATTTCTCCATATTCTGTGCCATAAGTATGCATTGTCTTCAGCAACAGGGTTAATTTTTAATGAGAGATGTAAGAGAATGTGTACCAAACACTCGATGCTATCAAACAATATATATTTATTTTATTTCTTATTTATTATTATTTGAAATCTTTTTAATTAGTGTATTTTATTTATTTACTTATTTTATGTTTAAATTTAAAATTGTATGTGTGTGGATTTTTTTTGCCTGTCTGTGTGCCATGTGATTGTCTTGTGCCTGAGTAAGCAAAAAGAATATGTTAGATCTGTTGGAACTGGAAATAAAGATGGTCATGAGCCACGTTATAGGTGCTAGGAATTTAAACAGGGTCCATTGAAATATCAAGCAGTGTTCTTGACCACTGAGCCATATCTTTGAAGAAATTCTTTAAAAATATACAATATATATTTGGTTGAAAGTGGGTTTTTTTTGGTTATTGATTAAAAAAAATCTACAACCTGAATGTACCTATAAATGCTGTTTGTCTGCTGTAGGCAATGGTTAAAATTTAGAAACTCATGAGTACTTTGGACCATCATGGTAATGCTAGAGCTTAGGAAACTTTGGCTGGAGAGTCAAAAATGGGTTGGTGGAGTGATGATATCTTATTTTACAAAATATTAGAGAGGATGGGAGTTGGATGAGTGGATAAGTGTATAGCACGTGCTTGCATGTACATGTAGGTGGCACATGTACACACCTATATACCCACTATACTTTGTCTTTCAATGCACTCTTTGAAAAGTTAGAATTAGACACCATACAGGTGTACAATTGGGAAATAGAGGGAGATAGATTGCTAGCTCTGTCAGTTCAAGGACAGCCTAGTCTACATAGTGAGAGTTCCAAGAGTATGTAGGTTATATAGAGAAATCTGACCAAAAAGAAAAAGAAAAGAAAGGAAAAAGGAAAAGGAATTATACATTCTTAAAACTTGGAGAAAAATTTAACGTTGACCAAAAATATGATAACTACTAACTTTAGCAACAGCAGGCACAAATCTTCAATGAACACATGATTAAGGAATATGAAAGCATAAAGGCATTAACACATAAATATGGAGCCAGAAATTATAATGTATTTAAAAACTGAAAGTGTTTGGGCAATAAAATAGAGATGTAACTTATCTTGATGGGCAGATTAAAATGTTGCTATGAGTGGATTAGTAATGAACTGAAGAAGTGAGGTTATTTGATGTGAAGTTTTTGAATAGGAAAATTTGTTTCCTATTGTTTTGCTTAATAGCTGCATGTCCATGCCTGTGAATTTGTGTATACATACATGGTTTTACATGTGTATCACCATGTATTTTACTGCAATATAAGGAGGAGGTATTTATATCCTATATTGTTAAAGAATTCAACAGCAGGATTTGTTAAGAGTCAGCTTTGTGCTTTTTTAATTTTTTTTTAGTTCTCTGGACATCATAGGATGTCTGTTTGGGTAGATATGCTCTCTTGTGAGCCTGACATTTTACTTTCCTAGTGATTTGAATTAGATACTGTAGTCTTCAATCACTCACTCACAATTCTTAGTCAAGGACTGTGTCACAGCCAGTCAGCTTCAAGAGATGGCTGAAGTGGAAATTTCTGGTTTCTTTTGAGACTTAGTTCTGTCATGTGATGTTTTTCTGGAAGCTATTTTGTGAGAGGATGTTTTGCTGAAGCAGGCACATAAAAGTGTGTTTTGCGGAGAACAGGCATGTGTGTTTCTTAGGAAGCTGTCTTTTGAAAGGGCATGTGATGGTTTGCTGGAGCAGATGTTTGAGAGGACACATGATGTTTGGAAAGGGTATAAGATTAATGCAACAGACAATAGACAATGCTCAGGCATTGTGTTACCTTGCCATTCTTTGCTGGACTTCTTTGGGCTTTGCTGATGCTGGTCTTTACTGGTGATGCTGTGGCATTGGTTCACCTTGCCTTCTTTACTTATCCGCATTTGTATAGAGAAATGCACCAAAGAACTTTTTGTGATATTCTAGTTGCTTCTTACCACTTCTGTAGACTTGGGCTGATTAGCATAGACATGAGATTTCTACTGGATGGAACTGCCACTGTTGATTTGTGAAAAATGTTTGTGAGTGGATGGAGCTACCACTGCTGAGTTGTGTGAGCTGAACTGCTGATATCCTGGTAACAAAGATTAGAATCACCCTCCTTCCTCCCCCGCCCCCTAAAAAGAACTATTCCTAAACAGGTCCACATACTTTTTTGCCCTATTAACTTTTTCTTTCCATTACCTCTGTAAAGTGGTTGGTGGCTAGAAGGAAGGTTAAAGCATTTAAGACATCTTATTAAAGTAGGTTTTGAAAAATACAAGCCTACAGATGGCCAAGTTCGAAGACACAGCTTTCCTATTCCCAAAGTTATGTAAAGAAAATACAGGATTTTAACTCTTCAGATATTGACTCCATGAAAATCAGAAAGACTTGGGTCAACCTGATTGCTTGTATATACATATATAATTTTATGTATTCTTTGTCCACTTCTTTATTACTGAAAGAGGAAAAATAGGTGTGATATTCAAACAATACAATAATATGATAGAAAACATATCATGAGTCCTTGGACTCATGCTTCTACTCATTTGTCCTAAAGGCTACCACAAGTGACATTTTCTAATGTTATCCTTCCTTAAATCTATTTACAGCAATAATATATTTGTTTTTATATATTATATCCAAACACAGATATATCTGGCTTGTTTTCTCTTAATTGTATGTTCCTTAACAACATATAAAGAAACATTTTCCATGTTTTATATCACTGTTATGTTTTTTGATATAGTTGTATTTATATTTATTTATTTATTAACAAGATTACATTTATTTAGTTTTCACTTTCAACTCTGTTATTTTTAGCTGACAAGTGAAAATTGTGTATGTTATGGTGCACATGAAGTGCTTTATACACATATTTTTCTATGATCTAATCAACCTAATTAATGTATCTATAATCTCAAATACTTATTTATAAATTTAAGTCACAATCTAGTCGGTTAAAAGTTTTCTAATCAATGTACATACTTTATCGAGCTCATCTTCTATACAGGAATCCTCAATTATTATCAGATAAAATAATTTTTTTGCTATTAAAATAGTATTCTGATGATCATTCCCAGAAATGTAAGATAATTACTAATCATTAGAGACACCCCTACTGTGGACTGCTATTTCTAAGCATCCAAATTTTCATAGCTATTGTCTTTCAATGATATTTCATCAACTTAATCTCCCACAATTAATGTTTCAGAGTGCCTGGTTTCATATTATATGTTATCAAAAAATTTAATATTTGCAGTCAAAATTATTTGTCTCAATAAACCGGAAGGAAGCAACCTACCTTCCTGTTTCCATTCTTCAACCATCTCTAATTTTCTGAGTCTTAACATAGAATAAGACATGGGAGCTTATAATATGTTAAGGCAATAGATTCCAAATGCTGACAGTGTAGTCCCTCCTTGTAAGAAGGAGAGGGGTACTTCTCTGAGCTTGCTTTCAATTTCCATGCTTCAATCCCTCTTTGCTTTAACTCTGCCCACATGCTGGTATGTGGCAGTGTTAATTGGGTCCTCTGCTTTTGGAATCTCGTGTAGAATGTTCATCCAACTCATTTACCACAAAATTAAAAAAAATGAAGAGAGTGAACACAGCCATTAGAGTTGTTGTGAATAATTTGAGCTAAATGTAAGTGTAGAAAGAAAACAGGAAAACTACGATTAAGTACACCTTGCCCTCCACAATTGAATGTAATACATTTTTTACAAGGTTAATTATTCCCACCATCTATCTGTCTATTTAAAAGCTGTGCAATTGAAATATGAATATGTCAGGTATTTAAATACCAGCTTGCTTAAAAATGTACTTTATTAAAATAGCATTATGCATATTTTAAAGTTAAAAATCTGTGCTCTGTAGATAGAGAGGTAAAGCTCCCATTTCTTGTCCACTGAATGTGAGGAAAATTGGATTTGTCAGGAAGCTGATTGATACCTCGAAGTGTTGTGTTTTCAGTGACTGGCACTGCCGAGTTACAACCATCTATCATCTAACAGGTAATTAGTCAGATTTCTCATCATGAGCCTTCAATCCTGCTGTTTTATTATTGAAATACCACAAGCCAGTAGGCAATTTGAATGCAGATAAAGTTCTCTGTCATGGTCTTAAGGACAAAGACAACATTTTGCAATTTAGGAGTACTGAGTTTGAATAAAATTCACTGAAATGTAAGTTTGGGTCTTATATGAAAGTAAATATGAAAGATTTAATTTGATTCCTCGTTTTTTTTTTCTTCATAGAGAAACTGGCTGGTGATAAAAGCAACCTAGTGTTCTAACATACACTTGTCTTATTATAACATTTTACAAGTAGAATGCTAAGTGACAATTGCAGGCTATAGGAAGAATAAAGTTTGGCAAAATAAATAAACTTGGAAGCCTTAGATAACTTTAATCCATTTTTAAGGTATTTTGAGATGGTGGTAAAACAATTTGTAATTTACAATAGTTAACAATATACAATAATATAAAAACTTCACAGTTCAGAGAATTGTTTTCTGATAAGAAGTTCAGATATTAAAATAATTGAAAACCTTAACAGTGACTGTGTGTTCATTCCATTACATTCTTCAGGCTTCTGAAGCTGAATTTAGGCACACTGGGATTCTCCAAAAATACAGATAATGCTAAGCAAATTGATTTTATTAGTTCTATTCCAACAAAAATAGTAACCTCATTCCATCCAGTATCATTTTCTTGGCTTAATTAAACATCATTTTCTACCTTTTAGAAAAATGGATCTCAAAATAATTTTTTCCCAGTTACCCAGAGTAATTACCCATTGATGAGGTATAGGTATGTACCATTCTTTAAACTATTTTCATATGTGAATAAATACAGTTACATGTTTCCTCAAATAATTTTGCTTACTACTAACAAAATAACATACTACATATAAACATATATACACCTAAACATATTAGGCAAAATAATTTTTTTTCCTTTGAGACAGAATTTCACTATGTAGTCAGGGCAGTCTGGAAATTAGTATGTAGCTGATAATATTCTTGTCTTAGTCTCTCTGGTATTGATAGGAAAAGCTTGAACCACAGCAAACTCTAGTTACATTTCATATTTTAATCTTTCTGTGTTTAAAAATACGTAGTATTTATTTACCAATCATGGAGTTTAAACCTAAGTCCTCCATGGATGCAAGGCAAATGTTCTGTCCTGAAAATCTTAACTGTTTGGAAATTTCATACACTTGTGCAATGTGTTTTGATCTAGTCATCCTCCCAGTCCATCCCCTTCTATGCCTCTCCCATTCCTCCTCACTGTTCCTTACAAATTTCAAATATTTATGTTTAAACTCACTTTGTGCTACCATATGCACATCAGTGTAGGGCAAGCTACTGATCACCCGTAGCTTCTCAAGGGCCTACATTCTTGAGGAAAGCTGGCTCTAACTTCCCCTAGCATCCTTAGCTAGGGGTGGGACTCTCTGACCATCTCCCCATTCCATAATGTAGCTTTGTCTGGCTTGATCTTGTATAGGTCTTGTGCATAATCTTGAGCTTTATCCTAGTCTATAATGTTTTAATTTCGGTTGTCAAATTATGTCAGCTGGTAGGAAAGAATGGATTCTACCAGTAAGAAAAATTCTTGTGTAATTGACCATGAATTTTTTTTTATCATTCTATTTTACTTTTGTGACTCTGGAGTAACAAATTCATAGTTTTGACAAGTACTTTTCCACAGAGTGACACTCCCAGTCTCTACTATCTCACTCCGCAGTACCTGAACCCTATGCCTTCTATAATAAGGACAACTCCTGCAAATGTTCTGACACTAAAACTGTAACCCCAGCCTTGTTTTTTTACTGTTAATTTAATTTTATTTTTGTCTTTTTGAGACAGGATCTTATTTTGTAGCTTTGGTTGGCCCTAAACTCATTACATAGACCAGGCTGACCTCCACTCCTGGAACCCGCTTGCTTCTTCATGCCAAGTTCTGGGATTAAAGACATGTACCAGCCTCAGTTCTTTTTTTTTTTTTTTTGAGACAGGGTTTCTCTGTGTAGCCCTGGCTGTCCTGGAACTCACTCTGTAGACCAGGCTGGCCTTGAACTCAAAAATCCACCTGCCTCTGCCTCCCAAGTGCTGGGATTAAAGGCGTGTGCCACCACCGCCTGGCCAGCCTCAGTTCTTAAAACTTAATCAGACTTTCCATTTGGATGAGGATTGGATGCTTCTTTTACATGTACAGCAAAGTTGGGTATAATGGAGCATGTGATCATTGATATATTTTGTAGGTAATAGTGCCAATACTATAATATTTCTTAAATTGACTTAGAATTGACAGTATACTTTTCATAGCATGTTTATTTAAATACAAACAGAATATTTATATTAATACAGCACCAACTTTGTCTCTATCACTGATGTCTGCTAATTTCATATATAAGGAAATACTAATATATTGTAAAGTATGACTGCATATAGTATTTTAAAAAATTCCTTCAAGTACTGTGATGAGGAGAATGAAGATTTAAGAGGGAACATTATATGAGAAGGCTTATAAATAAGTGGGACATCTTTCTAGTTGTAACTTGGAGTATATGTAAATTTCCAGACTGGTACATGAAAATGACCAATCTTTAGTCCGTGTCTCAGCCTTCAGAGGAGCTGCTTCACCTCCACCCCTCTCCCAACAGCAGATGATGGTTAATACTGAGATACAAAAGAGGTCAGAGTGCAAAGTATAAGTGATTATGGATGCTTGGCCCTAAACAGGGCATCTATATTACCTCCAACCAACTCCATATCCAGGGAACATCATGGAAGAGATGATGAAAAGAATGCAGGATCCAAAGGTTGTGGAGGAGGACAACACAGCTGTTTTCTGGTCATGATGCATTTGAGAAACTCAATGCAACTGCGTGTACACACAAGACATCAATAAAACTGAACCCTTTGATGCTTAACTATGGAAGGGAAAAGTACTCACAATACCACACCTCTCCTACAAAAAAGCATTGACAGTTAGCAGTGGCTTGCAGAAGGGGTGTCACTTTCTTCAGTGGTGTAGCTCCTGGTGAGTTGCTCATACTCTGGAAAATAGCCCTCTTCCCAGGCACATGTAGGAAACTCTAAATTTAGCAAGTTTCTCATTTGTTTTAAAAGAAGGGGTTCAGCAGGAGAAGTGTGGAATGAGACAGAATAGTAGGATCTGAAGAAGACTAAAATTCATTACATACATGCATGAAACTTAATTGAATAAAAAATAAAAAGGAAATGACACATTTCTGTTGTTGTACACAATAAAAAGATACTAGTTCCTTGAACTCATTCATAAAACAATTACACAATCTTTAGTAAACACAAGCTGAAACTTTAAGTTTCTAAGCTTTCACAAACCCTTCCTTTCATAAACTGGCTTGAACCATACTACCTAAACTCATTGAGAGTTGCTTCTGAACGTAAGAGAATGAAAATTTTATATGTTTATAGTGGCTATGACTATACTGTGGTACAATAACCCTGACTCAAAAACTTGTGGCAATCTGATGGTTGGAATGAAACATCTGCATCTGCATTGGTTAGGTGCTGACAGAACCTTCCAGGGAACAGCCATGCCAGGTTTCTGTCAGCAAGTGCCTCTTAGAAAAAGCTACAGTGTTAGGTGGTGGTAGTAGTGGTGGTGGTTTGGTGTCTGCAGACAGGATGGATCCCCAGATGGGGTGGTCCCTGGATGGCCCTTCCTTCAGACTCTGCTCCATTTATTTTTTGTCCCCATCTTTCCTTTGGACAGGAACATTTCTAGGTTAAAAACTTTGAGATGGGTGGGTGGCCTTAGGAAGAACAATGTCAGCTGGCCAGATTACCCAGAGCTCTCAGGGACTAGACCACCAACCAAAGAGAGTAAAGGGAGAGCTCCAGGGCTCTAGATACACATGTAGCTGAGGATGGCCTTGTCTGACATCAATGGGAGGGGAGGCATTTGGTCCTGTGGAAGTTTGATGCCCTAGGGTAGGGGGATGCTGGAGCAGTGGGCAAGAGTGGGTGGGTGAGTGGGGGAGCATCCTCATAGAGGCAAAGGGGAGGGGAGAGAGGGCAGATATGGGGTGGGGGGTTGTGGAGAAGTAACTGGGAGGGGGATTTCATTTGAGATGTAAACAAATGGATTGAATAATAAAAAAGAACTTGTAGCAGATGAAAAACTGAGCACAGAATATCATTTGCTCATTTAATCTTTTGTAAATGAAGTGCTATTATCTCTCACACATTGTGGATGGGATTTTGAGGGTGAGAGAGTGTAAGTGCTGCTTCTTGTTTCAAAACTAGGAAGGAACTAGGAGTAAAGCCCAGTACTTTGACTTTTTCTTGGATCTTAAGCATTCATCTTCCTTCTTGCTGGTACCAAAGCAATATGGCTTTTAATTATATTTCCTTGTTCATAATCTGGGAAAGACCACTCCCATAACAATTTGAATATGTAGAGATTGATGAGGAACACATGGAAACATCAAAATTTTTATACCCCGATAATGCTTGTAGATGCTGCCTGTTGGTCTTATAGGCCAGCTTCTCTGTCCACATTATTCTCAGCAGAAGCTCAGAGGTGCAACTACCCACAGAAAATTAGACAACTGTTATGTGGCAGGCGTGGAACTGTTCACTTGAAGAAATGCAGCTTTACTTTTTAATAAGCTCAGTTACATTATTGAAGTATTTGGAGGGCATTTGGTACAATGGAAAATAGGATATTTTGGATATCAAAAGAGCTGTGTCAAAAATCCAAATGCCATCAGTTACTCTGAAGACACGTGAGTGTCTTGAGCATTGTTCACAATGGTTCTCATCTCTGTAAAGTAGGGATAGATCAGAATCCTTGTCCCAGCTATCTTGTGTCCTGGTGGGTTTAGGCACTGGTCAGCATGTTTTCTTCCTATAAGCCTGTTTCCACTCTTTTGAAAGCTGTGGATTTTTTTGAGGCATATTGGGCTATATTGTCACCATAACATTCTTTATTCTTATGAAGTTTATTGAATCAATTTATGATATTTATGAATAGTTAAAAATAGCAGTTGGCCACACCAAAATTTTTAACAAACCTTCCTGTGAATATAGTGTACAGCACTGCAATGTTTGGCATTGGACGCTTTCTCAAATATTTCTTAGTAGTATAGTCATTGAAGTGAATTCTATGGATCAATAAAGTTAGATTATTTCAAGTGCTGAATAACCATTCAGATTCCAACATTTTGCTCAAGAGACAGTAAACTACAGTTTCTGGGAGAGAAGTCCAGGAATAAATGTTATCCATGCAAATAGGTGATAATATTGATTGATTAATTTCTCTAGGCCAATGATCTACCAAAATCTAAGGATATTTTAAAATTCTATATTCTAGGAATTCATGTTATAATATAAATGATAAGTAAATATATACTTTACAAGTTAACATGATAAAAGCAGAAGCACAAATATCTAAATTATGTTCTAAAAAGGTTTAGCTGAACAAATCACTATAGGAATTTGAGTGCATTGATTATTTCTGGGGCATGACAATTGACTTCCTTCTTTCCTTCCTTCCTTCCTTCCTTCCTTCCTTCCTTCCTTCTTCCTTCTTTCCTTCCTTCCTTTAATTTTCTTCCTTATTTCTTCCTTCTTTTTTTCTATCTTTAATTTTTAAAGATTATTTTTAATTAATCCATTTATTATTTCATGTGTCTTGGTGTTCTGTGTATATGTATCTCTGTGTGAGGGTCTTAGATCCCCTGAGACTGGAATTACAGATTTGAGCTGCCAGGTGGGTGCTTGGGCCCTCTGGAAGAGCAATGTTCTTAATTGTTGAGCCATCTATCCAGCCCCTTTTACAAAAAATAATTTGAATAATTGCCATACATAGTTACAGGGTGCAGTGTGAAGATTCAATGCATGAAAATATCTTGTAATGATCAAAAAAGACCATTTATATTTTTATCTCATTATTTCTGTGTGTTTGGAGGCTTTGCATACCTTCCCCCCCCCCCACGACAGGGTTTCTCTGTATAGCCCTGGCTGTCCTGGAACTCACTCTGTAGACCAGGCTGGCCTAGATCTCAGAATTCTGCCTGCCTGTGCCTCCCAAGTGCTGGGATTAAAGGCATTTACCACCAGTGCCCAGCTTTTGCATGCCTCTCTTGTGTATAGTAGTTTGCTTTAAACTACAGCCATCCTACCTTACTGATACATATCAGGGTCTGGCCCTCTGTCAAACTGTACTTTTGCTCCATATTACTCTGCTTTCTCCCATGCTTGTTCTTTCTAGCCCTTTCCAGTCTGTAGACCTCACTCACTCTTCTGTTGAGTTGGTCTTTGAAAGATGAGTGGAATTCCATCAAGGAGAGAGTGGAAATTTATGACAGAGGATCTTCTGAGGGAAAGAAAAGACATAAGTCTCTAGAATCAGATAGAGCAACCATGTGATATTTTGGGAAAGATCAGTGACTTTCTTAAAAATGAAATGTCCCTTTGGCTGGTGATTTTAGAATAATTAGGGAGACACAAATCTCAAGCTAGATGAGCAAGAATTTGACTTTTAAATGAAATATGTCAGAGTGGGGTGGCCTTATAGGTAGGACTTGAAGTTGGTTTTGACTTTAACCATTAGGTAGCCATTGCAGAGTTTTGATCAAAATGATGACATAAAATGCTTTGTGTTAGTACAATAAGCTATGCTTCTGCTCTGTGGACAAAGATTGAATACTAAGGCAGTCAGTAATCACTGAAACTATTGTACTAAACCAGATGAGGATGATTGTAGCTGTAATGAGAACTCTGTGAGGCATGCTGGACATGTTTATGTGAAAGATAGGATGCCAGCATTTCTGGCAAACAAGACAAAAAGAAAAGAGAGACAGAGAGGAGTAAGAAGGATTTTACACCTAATAAACAGCAAAAACAGCAGGAATGTTGAAATAGGAGAGAAGGAAGGTGCATGGATGGTAGATATTGGCTCCGAGCTCTCTTTTCTCATCTTGTTAGGGTTGTGGAGTAGTCAGTGCATCCAGACTTCATAGGAACAGTTCAGTCCAGAGACACAAATTTGAGAACCATCAGTTTGTGAATCGTATTTAAAAATCATGAGGTAAGATGGAAGAGACACCCTGGGATTCAAGCTGATACCTAACATTTCTAGAAAACCTAGTGAGCCTTGATTTCCCAAATCTTGAACTCATTCTAGAATTTTTGTTTGTCATGTATTAATTGTGAGATTGCTTGTTGCCTGTTTACTAATTTATATTGGTGATATCTGACTAAAATATAAAGAATTTTCTAAAAGGAATTTTTTTTGGTTCCACTTCAATATATTGTAGTATACTAATATTTTAAACATATTTTGAAGGGAAATGCTAATTCAATCAAAGGACATTGTACTGCTTCAGAACCTTGCCCATGCAGATATCCTTGATTATTAATTCATTGACTCATAAATAAAATATAAGGTGTATTAATTTTGACTTTGCATTCAGTTTCATCTTAAGGCCACATTCTGCCCTTTTGCATAGCAGTTGGTGTTCCCAGAAAAGGTTTTCAGGTGCTCCCATCATCACCACTGCAGCGACCCGCCTGCCAGACCTAAGCTGCACTGCTCACGAGAACCTATAACAAGATAACTGTTTTTTTTTAAATCATTGACACTCTAAACGGTAAGGATGTGAAGGATAAAGAAAAGGAACTGAGCAAGAAGAAATGTTAAGACTGTTCAGAAACATTTTCAGACGGTGGTACATAGAGTTCTGGATCGACTAGTAATCTGACTCCTATCAGTGGGCAGTGTTTGAATAAAGTATCTTCATAGACAAGTTTCTGTGGAGTTTGATATCGACCACACAAGGCTACAAATACTGGACATGGTTTCTTGTCCTTTGTTATTGGTGTTTGATATTGATACAATGAATTATGCTATTGACAGTAAATAAGGTACTAAGGCATGTACTACCCAATCGAAGAGACAAAAACTATAGATATGGCTATGTTATGGTTGTTGTTAAAACTCCCCCAGCATTTTAATGAGATGGGAAACCTCACAAGGAAAGTGATACTTGAGGGTATCAAGGTTCTAAACCTAGGGCTGACAGGCCAGAGCTATGTAGGAAAGATGGTTGTGATGGGTGCACTGAGGAATTTTAGTAAGGTTGTGGAATTAAAGTGCACTATTACTGTAATGATGGAGTCAGGGGAGGGTATGAGCCTGGATTTAGCCAATAAAAGGTCTGCCATTCTGGAGATCCATTTCCCGAAACAGGGAGAACAGTCGGCAGTGGAGTTTGGGAAAGGAAGAAAAGTGAAAGGAGAAGGAAGATTAAAGTTTTCTATCAGGTTCTTAGCATAGGTGAGCAAAGGGGTATGGGGGGGTTGTAAGACGCGGCTCTGGGGTCAGGTTTGTGTTTGCAGAGTTCGGGATTTTCATCAGTTTCAAAGTGAAAAGTACCCAGTAGGAAGTTTAGTTATGGGCCTGGAGCTTAATCCCAGAAGCCTCAATTTCGAAACGATTCACACTGCAGCCATTAACATGTCATCCGCATGATGGCTCAACTCAATTAGCTTCCTTTTGGGGGCACAAGTACAGTCACAAAAATATATTTCTCAGAAGCAACAAAGTAATAGTACTTACATTATAGGTTACAGATGAGAGTCTGCTGAACCTTAGCCTGTAATGTCTAGGTTGAACCCTGCTAAGGTTCCAGTCCTACATACTAGTAACTATTGCAACCATTACTGCTCTCATTTGTTTAATAGCTGAGATACTTGAGACTTGAGGACTATCCGTTTAAACCATTGCTTCAAGTTGCATACATATATACGGGTTGTGAGAAGTGAGGAGAACTTGGAGGGGAAAGTCTTTTTAGTCTTCCTATTTTTGAAGAGCTAAGAGAACCTCACGCTGTGTGCATGCTCAGCAAGCATTCATTCAACCAGTGAGCTGTCCCTCAAATCCTTTGTTTGCCTGAGGTATACTTTGGTTATGTTGCTTAGACTGACCTTGAACTTGTGTCTTTCTGCCTCTGTCTCCTGACTGACTACAGGACTTATAGGTTGGAAACTTTTTTTCCCTTTGTGATAAAGAAATCAGTATATTTATAAATTTATGTAAATGAAGGGAGAGATGAGAGACCGATGAGAGCGGTTTTGAAGCTAGAGTTTAGTATGCAGAGTTCTAAGTCCCACACCAGGAGGAGTCAGGAATGCGTGCTTTGGGTTTTAAGGGTAAAGATTTAGAAATAGCTTCTAATGATGGTAATGAGAAAAGAGAAATTTAAGATGCACTCCCTGCCTTTCTTCCTTACCAGTCTTTAAGATCCTACTGATTTTATAAGAATTTAGATAATTTTTCTCCGTTAATTCCTTAGGTCAGTGCTATAATATGGGACACCATATTCATATCAAACCAGTCTCCTAGTCTTTAAAGAGCCTACTCATTTTATCTTTAAAATGCTTGTATTCTGCTAATTTTGTGATTTAATATATCAAATATGCTACCTCATTCTCTAAAGGAAGAAAACCTTAAAATACTGTACCACGCATGTTTCTTCTCATTCATCTTCTCCAGTATAGGCTAGTTCAATAATCCTGAGCTAGCATTAATGTAGCCTACATACAATATTGGCCAAAGGATAAATTTAAGAGTGAGTGGGTCCCTTTTAATTATATTATAGTAACAGGAGAAACTGATCGAATCCCTGACTTCTCATGCCTGTGCCATATAATCTATACTTTAGTTTGGGAGATCCTGCTATCAATCTCATTCTTTCCCTGGAAATTTCCATCCGTCCTTTAATAGCAACCCAAGACCCTGAGAGACAGAGTGAATTAATCCTTTGGAATTTCTTTTGATGGTCCATAGGCTGTTTTTTCTTTCCCATCTTTACAGTACTTTTTTTTTTTAAAAAAAAAAAAAACTTTGCCTGCACTATGATCATATTGTTCTTCAACATACTACCTTGTATCTATCTAGTGTCTACCATTAAAGCCTACAATCTAGAATAGCAATTATCTTTGGCATCTGTTATAGGACTTGGCTCTTTGAATCATTCATAATAAAATTATATCATTCCTTGGATTATCTTTGCCATCTGTGCTGATTTCCTATTCGACTTTAAACTTATGGAGACATATTATCTATACTTCACAGGTTTATCCTTTTAGGTACTGTCTCACTGTCTGAAAGGTAGACTGTCCAGAGTCATAATTGTTGAACACTGAAAGGCTATAACTGAAACTTCAGGGTAATAATACATAATCTAAATCTTTATCCTAGGAGGAGTATAAGGACTTTGTAGAGACTTTTATTAGACATCTTCCCACCTCAATTTCCAGCTTTCATTTACATTTTCAAAGATATACTTTTGGTAATGGCGATTGCTCATGAAATTCCTATTGCTTAGATAAATCTTTTTGATGTCAAATTAAATTTAAATATATAGTTTGTTTTTTAAACTCTCTCTCTCTCTCTCTCTCTCTCTCTCTCTCTCTCTCTCTCTCTCTCACACACACACACACACACACACACACACACATCCTTGGACTGGATTAAATTCCTGAGCTGAGATTTACTGCTCCAGCAGAGGAAGACCATGTAGAGTTTGCTGTGAAGCAAGTGAGAAAATATACGATTATTTCTATGTAGGAAAAACAGATGCTGCTTTGCAAACAGCATGCATATTAGTCTCTCTTCCAAGGAGAAGCCAGAAACTAGCTCCTTCCTTCTGATGGATGAGA
This sequence comes from Apodemus agrarius, assembly GCA_964023405.1. Lineage (NCBI taxonomy): Eukaryota > Metazoa > Chordata > Mammalia > Rodentia > Muridae > Apodemus > Apodemus agrarius. The sequence goes on along the minus strand of OZ030012.1, from coordinate 94,322,899 downwards.
CCAACTGCTTGCTTGTGTGCCTGCCTGTTTGGGAGCTTCCAAATGTTCTCTGGTGGTGTTTGGGGGAGTTTGCCTTTCAGCTTCAACGCTTTTTCCTAGTTGTGGTATTCAGATAACAGGAAACACAAGAGGCAAGGTTTGTTTTTGAAGTGGTGACTGTAGAATCTTCAAACTATTTAGACTAGCGGTTAAGTGACACTCTTACTATTTGAAGTAATTGAAGCTGTCAAAAGCTGAAGTTGTCCCATCCACACGCACTTCCCTCTCTACAGTGTCAGAGACCAAGGGAACTCCATTTTTTTTTTTTTGGTTTTATTTTTAGCTTGTGTCAATTGGTCATGCTGACTGAGGGCTGACACTAAAGCCAGCATATAATGAGATGTCATGAGTTGTTGCTTTTATACATTCAACTTGGAACAGTCATTATACCAAGTGAACAGCTCACAGCTTCTCTTCCTGTGGCTCCTAGTGCCATCTCTGCTTCCTGTGGTTCCTTCCATTATCTTTACCCTTCTCCTGCCAGTACCATCTCTAGCCAGGGATTTCTATCTCTATTGCTGAAAATTCCGGGTCCTCAGGACTCCACTCATGTCTGAAGTTAAAGACTGCTTTCTCATTGAAGTGTTTCACAGACAGTGCCAGAGAGCTGTGCACAAAGTTAATAGGAGAAGATGCCAAGCTTTATGCACTGACATGCTCCTGCATTCACTTGCGGGCAACAGGTACAGACCAGTAAAGCTGAGCATAGCAATACTCAATGAACTCCAATGTACAGTGGTTTAACAAGTGGAGAGGTAGGGCTTAAGAATGTTACCCAGTTCCCGAAGTGACTGTGCATCATCAGAAAGGACTGCTGGGAAGGTGCTTCAATTGAATTGATTTCTATTCTGAATTTTGGGATTATAAAGTTGTCAATAATATATTTTTAAATGAAAATTATTCTTATAATAAAATGAATATGAAAGCCCCATTAGATGTCTCTTTATTCTTCATAGCAGAATGAGTAAAAACAAAACATTGGTGAAAATAATGCTGTTATGAAAATTTCTCTTTCTGTCTATTAGTGAATATAGATACAAACATGGTTAGTAAATATATATGTGTGTATATATAGTTGTTGTTTGTACACTTCAAAGTAAAGTTGTTATGTTACAGGGAATCTGCAGGTTCAGTTTTAGTCTACATTTTGTTTTCCATTTAACTTTCTACTATAGTATTTTTTATTGATGCATGGGCTTTAAAACTAAATAATTTTAATAATAGTTACATAATAGTTCCTAAAATTATTTTAACACAGTTTAATCAAGTATTTGCTCTCTGTAGCAGTAGTTTACTGACTTAACAATGTTAAAATCTCTCAAAGGGAGTTTCTAGTATTTTAAATTTAATATATATTTGTGAGTACACTGTCACTGTCTTCAGATATACCAGAGGAGGGTATTAGATCCCCTTATAGATCGTTGTGAGCCACCATGCTGTTGCTGAGAATTGAACTCAGGACCTTTGGAAGAACAGTCAGTGCTCTTCACCTCTGAGCCATCTCTCCAGACCAAGAGTTTATAATTTTAAAAAGCAATTTTGGAAGTAACCAATTGGATTTCATTCATGGACCATTCAAATGACAGTTCATTAGAGACATTCATTCCATACACATGCACCTGCTTACCACTTTATCTGAGTGGCCTTGGGAGAGGAGTTGTTTTTATGAACAGGAAATAAGCAAGGTCTTATGCACTTAAGGAATCATCACCATGTGGTGAGGCCAAAAAGATGAATGCTCTTCCTCAGTCTCAAACCCAGATACTCTGTGCTTTTGGTGGTCACTAATAGATTTAGAGATTGCTCATCTCATCATTAGATTTACTTCCCCTACCTTCTCTATTTTTTTCTTTTTTGCAGGAGATGGGGGGAAGAATCTTGATATACAGCCCAAGGACTCAAATCTGGATTCCTCCTGCCTCAGTATCCAATAGCTTGGATCACACAAGGGTCTGACTGCTCTGGTTCTTACTGGCACATGTAATTTGCATTTGTTGAATTATTAATTAACATGCTACTTAACTGCACGATTATACTAATACTATTAAGATATAAATAACCAATAACCAACATATCTCCCACACTTTTTTTTGTCATTTCTGTATGAGACATATTTGTCATGGCAAGGTCCATTTTCAGCCAACATGACACTATCTATAAATTTCACAAGCACACAGTGACCCTAAACACCTACACCTACTCAGTTTTTCCCAGCGACTAGAACCTTCACTGTTTACTTCTTTCAACTAACGAGGGGACTAACATTCTACTGTATTATTCAATTAAACCAAAGAAACACAGCGAGAGGTACTGAAGACAGGATTACTGCTCACAAGCTCTCCTAGTCTCATGTACTGCTTATTAAGTCATGTTTCAATTAGGGCATCATTTCATATTCCCTGGTGCCTCATGCAAATGCAAAGTGCTTAAGTTAAGGAGATTAAGTTTTTAAGAACTCTAAATTGCTTTTGAACATAAATTCCAGGAAGCAGACTCACCTTCAGAATGAAAAAGGAGCTTATAACACAAGGCTTTGCACTCCTGGCTGTTTATGCTTCCACTGACTGTATTTTTTCCCCCTTCATTTAGGTATATTCAGAACAGGGCCAGTGATCCAAGCAATCCTCCTGCCTCAGCCTTCCAATGCATAATACATTGTATAAGAAACTCAAGCTTGATAAAAATGAGCTTAGACGCATAATCAGATTTAAGTTACATATTTTTCTATTATTTCTTTTAAGAAGTTTTTTTAAAAAATTGCATTAATTTACCTACACATATGTGTCTGAATTCAAATGTGGAGGCACAGTTTTGTGGGAGTCAGTTCTCTTTTACCATGCGTTCCAGGGATCAAGCAAGCATCTTTAACTGATTAGTCATCTGACTTGCCATTATTGTGTTATTATTAATTTTTTTAGCTTTTGGTAGCCACAGCTGGTTTCAAGCTCATAATCCTCTTCCTTTATTTCAACCCCCTGATAGTTGAGATGTAGGCAAGTATATTTACTTCTTCCTCTTCCTCTTCCTCTTCCTCTTCCTCTTCCTCTTCCTCTTCCTCTTCCTCTTCTTCTTCTTCTTCTTCTTCTTCTTCTTCTTCTCCTCCTCCTCCTCCTCCTCCTCCTCCTCCTCCTCCTCCTCCTTCTCCCCCCTCTCCCCCCTCTCCTCCTTCTTCCTCTCTTCCCCGCCCTTCTAAGAATTATTTGTTTACTTTATGTATATGAGTACACCATCACTGTCTTCAGACACACCAGAAGAGGGAATCAGATTCCATTACAGATTCCATGTGGTTGCTGGGAACTGAACTCAGGACCTCTGGAAGAACCATCAGTGCTCTTAACCACTGAGTCATGTCTCTAGCCCACATTAACTTCTTTTTCTGTTTCTTGTGCTATATACTGAAGCTATCTACAGCCACAGAACCCAAGTCAGTACAACATACACAACACAACTTAAAAGCACTTCATCAAACAAATGTTTACTCAACTCTTTGCTGATTAAAATATTTCTATTTGTTAGGATTTCATGTTTCCCACACTCACTGATGATTTTACTGAAAATAATTATGAAAAGCAGTGTATATTAAGACCAATAACAATATTTAAATAAATAGCGATACATATTAAATAGCTAATGCTTTATGGGACAATGCAAGCAGAAATAATATAATAGCAATATTAGCATTTATACATTTTTGTATTAAGAAGTGCAAAGCGTGACCCATGGCAGTAAAAATTATTTTCCATTGCATCTAGATCAATGTGTGCAAGGCAATATATGATATAGCCCCATAAATAACCTAGCAGCCTATTAGCACCTGGTTTCACTATTTGTCTGGTGCAGTGGTGCAGCAGTGCCAGAATGTGATCCCAGATCTTCAGGGTACTGAGGCAAGAAGATGGCTTAGGTCCAGAAATTTGTTGGTGGCCATCCTAGGCAACACAATAAGATTCTGGCTACAAAACCCAATGTGTCACACTCTGTTGTCACAGACAAACTCATACTAAAATTAATTTTCTTAATTGGATGTGAGCAAGTACTCACTCAGAATAGTTACTGCACATTGAGAAATAGGCTAATTTTCAGATATTGAAGAGACAGCCAGAGAGAGAGAGAGAGAGAGAGAGAGAGAGAGAGAGAGAGAGAGAGGAGAGAGGGAGAGGGAGAGGGAGAGGGAGAGGGAGAGGGAGAGGAAGAGGGAGGACAGGTAGAGAGAGGGAGGGGGAGGGAGAGGGAGGGAGAGGGAGAGAGGGAGAGAGAAGGAGAATGGGAGGAATAGAGAGAGAAAGAGAGAGAAAGAGGGAGAGGGGGAGGGAGAGGGAGAGGGAGAGAGAAAATGAGAGCAAAATAATCTCTTATGGTATCTATCTATCTATCTATCTATCTATCCATCTATTTTCTATCTAATATTTTTGTTGTTTTGTTTTTTTGATACAAGGTCTCTCTACATAGCCCTGGCTGTCCTGGAACTCAAAATGTACACCAGGTTGGCCTGGTATACACAGAAATCTGTTTTCTATGTGCCAGATTACAGGCATACATCACCACATCCAGTTAAGAACCTTTAAAAATGAAAAAAAAAAACCAACAAAATGGCAATAACCAATGAGTTTTGTTGCTTTGTGACAATGTTTTTACATTGAAAACCAATCATGTTCTCAGTGAATGAGTTATATTTTTTTGCTAGTACAATGATCTATATGAGCCTTCTCTTCTTCTGTGAGCAACAGAGTCTTTATTTTTTATTTAATGTGAAGCATTGGTATTTGATTTAGGCTATTTGCAAACTCATGGTCCTCCTGTTTTAGCTCTATCCCATACTGGGATTATAGGGGGAACAGCAAGGTGCTTAGCAGAAAAGTGTCTTTACTGAATTCTGCAAGTAGGTTGTACCAATAAAAACCCTTCAGTTCAATAATAGTATCATACAATATTCTTGGAAAAATACCTTTATTAAAACTGTTAATATTATTATCTATTGTTTTGTATTTTTTTAAAGACAGGGTTACTCTGTGTAACAACCCTGGCTGTCCTGTAACTAGCTTTGTAGACCAATCTGGCCTGAAACTCTGAGAAATCCACGTGCCTCTGACTCCCAAGTACTGGGACTCAAAGCATGTGCTACCATCCCAGGCTCTACTATTAGTATCTTAAAAGTCATGGGCTAGGGATATGGTTCAGTGGATAAAGTACTTACCTTGAAAAACCAAAGAAGTAAGTTCAGATCCATACCACCTATATGAAAGCTAAACATAGAGGCACACATCCAAGATCACAGTTTTTAGGGTCTGGAGACAAGAAGGTCTTGGAGCTTATGTAGCAGAATCAGTTGATACAGTTAGAGAACTGTCCTTAAAAAATGGAGAGCAATATAAAAAGATGCTCATTGTTGGCCCCTGTCCTCCATATGCACTTGCAGAAACCTGTGTGCACACCCTCCTCCATACACACCAAGAAAAGAAATAAGATTGAGGCAGGCATGGTGGTTGTCATACTTAGGGTTATTATTGTTGAGATAAAACACCTCAAGCAAAAGCAAGTTAGGGAAGAAAGAGTTTATGTTACCTTACAGCTTATAAGTGTAAGGTAACATACACTAGAAGAAGTGAGGGTAGGAGATCAAGGTAGAAACCAGGAGGCGGGAGCTGATGCAGAAGCCATGGAGGAATGCTATTTGCTACTGATTAGCTTTATCCTCATGGCTTTCTCATCCTGCTTTTTAAAAAATATATATATTATCCAGGACTACCTTCCCATGGGAGGCACCATCCACAATGGGCTGAGCCCTTCCACATCAATAAGTAATTAAGATATTCACTACAGGCCATTATGGTGGGAACATTTTCTCAACTGAGGTTTCCCCTTCCAAAATGACTAGACTGTGTCAAGGCAACACATAAACTAACCAGCATAGAGGAACACACATAAAGCCTCTGTTTTGGATACCGAGGCAGGAAAATAGAAAACTCAAGGTCATTCTGAGATTCATAATGAGTCAGTGCACTTTTAGGCAAAGAAAATATTCATGTTAAGCTGAGTAGAAGTCAGGATCTAGAAGATGCTCATGGGATAGGACATCAGAGACTCTAAGGGAAAGAGAAAGGTAATGGAAGACAAGGTGGAAGAAGGAAGAGGGTTACAGGGGCTAGGGAGACATAGTGTGGAAAAAGACAGGGAGCCTGGGGAAAGGAGTGTAGAAGGGATCAACCCAAGCTAAGCGTGTGTGAAATTGCCATAACAAACCTGTTACTTTGTAAGCTACTTACAATAAAACCAAGCACAGCAGAACGTCTAATGCAAGTAAGATTCACTCTTGCCAAATATCAATAGCTTCAAGAGGGTTTTTTCCTAAATAATTAATAAATACTCTAGCAAAGCAAAATGGCATATATCATACATATTCTGTTAATAATTATTATCTTATTAAATGAAACTTTTAGTGCAGGCTATTTCTTTCATTAAGAGAATTTGGATATAATGATAACTTTGGCATGATTTTTAATATTTCACAACTCATATAGGAAGTAAGAATGGTTATTATATTTTGTACCTACACATGGTATTAATTAATGAGCTATTTATAACATTGCAAAGTTTATTCCAAATTTATACAATTAGAACAAATATTTGTTCAGGCCAGTTAAAAGAAATGAAACCCCGCTGTGGCTAGTTTATGCAGAATAGGACTTATTGCAGGGTGCGGAATGGTGCCTGAAGCTTTGAGGAATAGACTGTGGGTTGACCTTTCAGGCCTGTCTGTAAAAGCCACATTAAAGAACTGTGGTGTGGAGGGAGCTGCTGCTTCTGCCACAACCAGGACACTACCTTGTTAACTGAGAAAAGTGCCAGCTCCTTTCTCCAAGCTGCATCCCCCACAATTTATACAGCTAAGAACATGTCTGGTGTCAGTTCCTGGTCATTTTCTCCAGATTCAGAGTCTAGTGTTGCATGAGTGCAGCAGATGGCAGATCCTGAAACCTAGAAAGCTAATTGTAAGGGAAGCTGAGATGGCTTCTTGTTCGTTTTATCTCTTCAGGTTTCTGGACTTTGCAGTATGCTAAATGATTAGACAAAAACACTCCTCATATCCAACCATAGGATGTACTATAGATCCCAGATGTCCCTCAACGGAGGAATGGATACAAAAAATGTGGTATATATACACAATGGAGTACTATTCAGCCATTAGAAACAACGAATTCATGAAATTCTTAGACAAATGGATGGAGCTGGGGAATATCATACTAAGTGAGGTAACCCAGTTCAAAAGAACACTCATGGTATGCACTCACTGATAAGTGCATATTAGCCTAGAAGCTTGGAATACCCAAGACACAATCCACATATCAAATGATGTCCAAGAAGAAGGAAGGAGTGACCCTTGGTTCTGTAAAGGCTCAGTACATCAGTGTAGGGTAATACCAGAACAGGGAATTGGGAAGGGCTGGATGGGGGGACAGGGGGAGGAAAAAGGGCTTATGGGACTTTCATAGAGTGGGGAGCCAGGAAAGGGGAAATCATTCGAAATGTAAATAAATATATCGAATAAAAAAAAAAAAAGAAAAGTAGCACACAAGACTGCAAAGGTTAAATACCTATTCAAGGCTTAAATGATGGCACCTGTAGTTCATTTGTTTTATACATTTAGGTTTAAGACATAGATTTCTTCTCATAACTCGCTTAGTTGAAGTCCTAAGTTCTCATTTTTACAAAGTTCCCAAACATGCTCTTTGCATAACCCTTCAACATCTTCATCTTGATTTTTCACCTATTTGCTTTAGACCTCACATGTTCTGTCTTGCTACTTGCCACTTAACATTCCCTTTGAAATATTTCCCTGTTCATTTTCTGAACTCATTCAATTTTGATCCAGCTCTTAAGAGTCAACACTAAGTTGTAGTCCTTCAGTGAAGACCTTGCAAGCATCTATTTCACAATTATATATATTCTTAATTATTCTTATAATTACGTTAATACTCTGTAGTCACATGTTGCCCTTCATTTTGTATTTGCACTATAGACTTCTTGATTGTCAGCAAGATGAATTACTTATCTTTATGAAAGTTAAGATTTCAGAGAGTTATGAAAAGGATGGAGAGGTATTAAAAATCAGCTTGCGTGACAGTTGTTTCTGTGATTTCATTATGTGTGAGTGACTAGAAAGGCAAGATGGTAAAGGGAGATGTGGAACTGTTCTTTGGAGCTAATCCAATCTGCCTTGACAGGGTATCAGTAGTTCAGTTCACACTGGTAGCTTGAGTCACAGTGGTAGCTTGATTTATTTGCAAACACCACTCACGAATCACAAACTGCAACAGCAGTTTGATCCAGAAGAACCCATGAGTCTCTGCCCATTGGCCCAATCCTCCAAAGTGGCAAGAAATGGTGGAACACCACCAGAAGTTCTTTGGTGAGTCTCAAAAATCAAGACATATTATGACCAACAAAGAGCCGCAAGGTGAAACAATACCACAGAGTGTCTTCCACTGTCTGTTGGGTTTATTCATACCCTTTCCAAATTTGTTCTTTCAAGTCTGTGCTCCAGAGAAATAGCACATGCCCTTTTTCCAGGCATCTTCCAGGAAAACACCATGTGTCCCTTTTCTGCACATCTCCCCATGTGTTTGCTTCAGCAAAACATCCTCTCATAATGTGGTTTCCAGAAAAACATCAAATGACACAAGTCAAAACAAACAAACAAACAAACAAACAAACAAAAAACCCCCAAAATGAAACAAAACAAAACAACAACAACAACAAAAAAACAACAATAGCAAAAAGCAACTGGAAATTTCCACTTCAGCTTCCTGAATAAATAAATATGTTAAAGATCCAACACCTTTTATTCAGTGGCTATAGGGGAAAAGCTGAGGACAAGTTAAGTCTGGTTACAGATTTCAAAGATCGTCTCCTCTCCAAGGATCTGCTCTCATTTGGATTTATCACTATGTACCCTGTTCCTGGCCAGTATTCATATGATGTCATGGTACTCACAGAATAGGTTTGAGCCTAGCAGTTTCTTGCTAACCTCTGGAGGCTGCAGATATTGAGGTTGAAGATCTGTTTGCAGATATACAAAGTACATGACAATATTCTGGTTAACCTCAAAAGGTAAAATTTCTGAAGCAATTTCTTAATTCTATAAATGCATATATGTGAACATATATATATATATATAATATATAAATAAATAAAGAGAAATATATCAAATTATGTATTTGAATTTAGTATGAAAATTAAAATGTTGATTGTCATGGTAAATAGTCTTAAAATTTTAATTTACAATTTCTTAGCTTTGAATGTATTTTTTGTTTACTCCTCAATTTTTTGAAGGGGGGCTCTCTAGATAGGGTTTCTCTGAGTAGCCTCGACTGCTTGGAACTCATTCTATAGACCAGGCTGGCTTCAAACTCATAGTAGTCTGCCAGCCTCTGCTTCCTGAGTGATAGAATTAAAGGTGTGCACCATCATTGCCTGGTTAAAACACATTGTGATAGTTGGATAATCAATGAACATGTGCAATAAATCTCATTACTTCCAATTCAGTATATCTCATTGTTTTAGAAAAAATAATGAGCTTTAATTTTCTCTCAAATTACAAAAAAACTCTTACATTTATTGATATTGCATATATATGTCCACTGTGTGTGTTTGGGTATGTGTGTGTGTGTGTGTGTGTGTATTTGCATGTGCAGTGATGCTTCTGTCTGAGTACAAGGGGAGTCAGTTCTTCTCTGCTACCATATATCTTCTGGAGATTAAACTCAGGTCATTAGGCATGTGCCCTAACTCACTGAGCTATCTTGAAGGCATAATCAATTTACACTAATTGTTCACAAAATGTTTTTGGCATTGAAACTATACTTGATGGCTGAGGAAAGTGGATGGTATGCAGATGAGTCAACTACCTTTGAACTCCTTGTCAATAAATATCAAATGATAATGTGATAGTGGTCCTAATTGATGAGTCATTGACCATTACTACACACTTGTCTGCTGAACTCTGAATGCTAGAACATAATTTCTAATAACTGGCATTAAGCACACATGACATTCAATTGTGTGCACGATGCTTGCTCAGAATCTAATTAGTCTGAAAGGAGAGTAACTGTGAATCCTACCATTTTGCAGCCAAGTAAGAGAGGCAGAACTTGGTTGAGGTATTCCTCAGGCACATCACAAATTAGGGACAGAATTAGAATAGAAGTTCACTTTCTCCACATCCTCGCCAACACCTGATGTCTTCTGAGTTTTTAATCTTAGCCATTCTGACTGGTGTGAGGTGAAATCTCAGGGTTGTTTTGATGTGCATTTCCCTAATGACTAATGATGTTGAACATTTTTTAAGGTGTTTCTCAGCCATCCGAATTTCTTCAGGTGAAAAGTCTCTGTTTAGCTCTGTATCCCATTTTTGGATAGGGTTATTTGGTTTTCTGGGGTCTAACCTCTTGAGTTCTTTGTATACATTGGATATTAGCCCTCTGTTGGATGTGGGGTTGGTGAAGATCTTTTCCCAATTTGTTGGTTGCCGATTTATCCTTTTGACAGTGTCTTTTGCCTTACAGAAACTTTGTAATTTTATGAGGTCCCATTTGTCTATTCTTGATCTTAGAGCATAAGCAATTGGTGTTCTGTTCAGGAATTTTTCCCCTGAGCCAATGTCCTCAAGGGTCTTCCCCAGTTTTTTTCTATTAGTTTTAGTGTGTCTGGTTTTATGTGGAGGTCCTTGATCCACTTGGAGTTGAGCTAAGTGCAAGGAGATAAGAGTGGATCAATTCTCATTCTTCTGCATGTTGACCTCCAATTGAGCCAGCACCTTCTGTTGAAAAGGCTATCTTTTTCCACTGGATGTTTTCAGCTCCTTTGTCAAAGATCAATTGGCCATAGATGTGTGGGTTCAATTCTGGGTCTTCGATCCTATTCCATTGATCTGCCTCCCTGTCACTGAACCAATATCATGCAGTTTTTAACACTACTGCTCTGCAGTATTGCTTGAGGTCTGTGGGAATGCAAGCTGGTACAACCACTCTGGAAATCAGTCTGGCGGTTCCTCAGAAAACTGGACATGATACTTCTGGAGGACCCAGCCATACCACTCCTGGGAATATACCCAGAAGATTCCCTAGCATGCAATAAGGATACATACTCCACTATGTTCATAGCAGCCTTATATATAATAGCCAGAAGCTGGAAAGAACCCAGATGTCCCTCAACGAAGGAATGGCTACAAAAAATGTGGCATATATACACAATGGAGTACTATTCAGCCATTAGAAACAATGAATTAATGAAATTCTTAGAGAAATGGATGGAGCTGGATAACATCATACTAAGTGAGGTGACCCAGTCTCAAAAGAATACCTATGGTATGCAGTCACTGATAAGTGGATATTAGCCTAGAATCTTGGAACACCAGAGACACAAATCACATACCAAGTGATGTCTGACAAGAAGAAAGGCGTGGACACTGGTGCTAGAATGGACCAAAGCATCATTGTGGGGGAGTACAAGAACAGGGAGGTGGGAGGGGGTGGATGAAGGAGCAGGGGGAGGGATAAGGGCATGTGGGACCTTTTGGGGGTGGGGAACCAGAAAAAGGGAAATGAATTGTAAATATAGAATATATCCAATAAAAAAAAAGAATAGAAGTTCACAAGCAGCGAGGTTCCAGTCTGTTGTTTAGTCACAGAATCTCTCTTTTATTCACTCTTCAGTCATGGTCTTCTTTCAGACTGACAGAGAGACAGATTTTTCTTATGAAACTTGGTGCATATATTGTGACAGGGTTATGAACAGAGTGAAAATTTAAGTGATGTTTCTAAATGTTGCTTTTGTTGACACTGCTGGATTCCATCCATAAATATTTTATTCATTACTTAAGTGTTTGAAAAAATATGACATTATAATAAAAATGATATTTTAAAAATTCAATTTGACAAAATTCAGCATTCTTTCATGCTAAAAGTCCTGGAAAGAACAGAAATTCAAGGCCCATCCCTAAACATAATAAAAGCTATATACAGCAAACCAGTAGCCAACATCAAAATAAATGGAGAGAAACTTGAAGCAATCTCACTAAAATCAGGGACTAGACAAGGCTGCCCTCTCTCTCCATATCTTTTCAATATAGTACTTGAAATTCTAGCGAGAGCAATTACACAATATAAGGAAGTCAAAGGGATACAAATTGGAAAGGAAGAAGTCAAACTATCATTATATGCAGATTATATGATAGTATACTTAAATGACCCAAAAAACACCACCAGAGAACTCCTACAGCTGATAAACAACTTCAGCAAAGTGGGTAGTTATAAAATCAACACAAGCAAATTCCTATACTCAAAGCACAAGCAGGCTGAGAAAGAAGTTAGGGAAATAATGCCTTTCACAATAGCCACAAACAATATAAAGTATCTTGGCATGACTCTAACCAAACAAGTGAAAGATCTGTATGACAAGAACTTCAAGTCCTTGAAGAAAGAAATTGAAGAAGACCTCAGAAGATGGAAAAATATTTCTTGCTCTTGGATTGGCAGGATCAATATAGTAAAAATGGCCATCTTGCCAAAAGCAATCTACAGATTCAATGCAATCCCCATCAAAATCCCAAATCAATTCTTCATAGATCTAGAAAGAGCAATTCTCAATTTCATCTGGAGTAACAAAAACCCAGGATAACTAAAACTATTCTCAACAATAAAAGGACTTCTGGGGGAATCAATATCCCTGACCTCAAGCAGTACTACAGAGCAACTGTGTTAAAAACTGCATGGTATTGGTACAAGGACAGGCAAATAGATCAATGGAATAGAATTGAAGACCCAGAAATGAACCCACAGAATTATGGTCACTTGATCTTTGATAAAGGAGCTACAATAATCCAGTGGAAAAAAGATAGCTTTTTCAACAAATGGTGTTGGTTCATCTGGAGGACAACATGCAGAAGAATGCAAATTGACCCACTCTTATCTCCTTGTACTAAGATCAACTCCAAGTGGATCAAGGACCTCCACATAAAGCCAGACACACTGAAACTAATAGAAAAGAAACTGGGGAAGACCCTGGAGGACATGGGCACAGGGTTAAAGTTCCTGAACAGAACACCAATAGCTTATGCTCTAAGATCAAGAATTGACAAATGGGACCTCATAAAATTACACATTTTCTGTAAGGCAAAGGACAATGTCAGAAAGACAAAATGACAACCAACAAATTAGGAAAAGATCTTCACCAACCCCACATCCAACAGAGGGCTAATATCCAATATATAGAAAGAAGTCAAGAAGTTAGACCCCAAAGAACCAAATAACCCTATTAAAAATGGGATACAGAGCTAAACAAAGAATTTTCACCTGAAGAAATTTGGATGGCTGAGAAGCACCTTAAGAGATGTTCAACATCATTAGTCATCAGGGAAATGCAAATCAAAACAACCCTGAGATTCTACCTCACACCAGTCAGAATGGCTAAGATTAAAAACTCAAGAGACAATAGGTGCTGGAAAGGATGTGGAGAAAGAGGAACACTCCTCCACTGTTGGTGGGATTGCAAGATGGTACAACTGCTCTGAAAATTGGTCTGGTGGTTCCTCAGAAAACTGGGCATGACACTTCCAAAGGACTCTTCCAAAGGAGTCATATCACTCCTGGGCATATACCCAGAGGATTCCCCTGCATGCAATAAAGACACATGCTCCACTATATTCATAGCAGCCTTATTTATAATATACAGAAGCTGGAAGGAGCCCAGATGTCCCTCAAAGGAGGAATGGATACAGAAAATGTGGAATATTTATACAATGGAATACTACTCAGCAAATTCATTAAAAATAATGAATTCATGCAATTTGTAGGCAAATGTTTGGATCTGGAAAATATCATCCTAAGTGATTTCACCCAATCACAAAAGAATACACATGAAATGCAATCTCTGATAAGTGGATATTAATGAGCCCAGAAGCTCTGAATACTCAAGGCACAATTAGCAAATCAAAAGATTCCCAAGAAGAAGGAAGGAGAGGACCCTGGTCCTGAAAAGACTGGATCCTGTTTTGCAGGAGTACCAGGACAGAGAAAGGGTTTGGGGGGTGATTGGGGAATGGGTGGGGGCGGGGGAAAAGAGGTCTTATGGGACACATGGTGAGGGGGGAACTAGGAAAGGGGAAAGCCTTTGGAATGTAAAGAAAGAATATAGAAAATTAAAAAAAGACTAAAAAAATTCAATTTTTTGCCATTTTCCTTTGATGACATGTATACTTATTAAAAAGTTCATTATGTTCTAATTTTACTATTTTAAAACAGTACCTTGAGATTTCAAAAAAGTAATTATAGAAGAGTATTCATGAAATAGTAATTATTGCAAAATGAATTTAATGGATAGACTTGTAAGTACTGAATAGTACCTTAAAATTGAACACACAAAATATAATACTAATTTGTAGATTGCTACATACCTATATAGAAAGTTAATACCTATTTACTCATAAATTCATATGTATGCTGAATAATACATATAGCTAATAATATTCAGCAATTGTTAGCTACCATTTGTTTTGTAATTATTTTATAGAGTCTTAAAAATATAAAATTTCTTCATATAGCACCTAGGAATGATATGTATACCTATCTTGATTCTACAGAAGAGAATAAAATGGACATTTAAAGGATTTAAGTGAATTCCTCAAAATCATACACATTTTTAATAATTGAGTTTGAATCAAATTCTATTTAATTCTAAAGTCTTCTATCATGCATCAATATCTTTGATAAAAGGCAAAAGTAATTGAAGGGCTAAAAGAAAAAAATAATTGGAGATGACATTAAATAAGACTTATTTGATGTTTGTCCTGAAAACAAAAGGACCCAAGTTCAGATCTATAAGGTCAATTAAAAGCAGGCAAGGTGGCAGGAATCTCTATCCTTAGGACTGGAGGGACATCAGATATAGGTAGATTGCTGGAGCTCACTGGTCAGTCAGTCTAGCCAAATCAGTGAGGCCAGGTTTAATGAGAAGGCTTTTTTCAAAATCATTGGTGTGGTGCCACTGAGGGAAACACCCTAACATGGACCTCTGGCATTTGCACACATGTGTAAGTGCGCGTGCACGTACACACACACACACACACACACATACACACACACACACACAGAGAATATGCACACATATATGCCATGTATACTATATGCCATGTATACTTACTGAATGAAAATCTAATTCAGTTCATACAAAAAACCCCTTCTAAATAGAGCAGTATATAATAATATTTCCTCTTTTAGTCTTTATTTTAAACATTTGTAAATGAAATGTAAAGTCTGCTTTTTCTGAACTTTCACATAGTTACAAAGATGAAAACAAGCAAGTCCCCATAGAGTTGCTGAATTCCTGGAGTTATTGCTCTGTGGATGTCTTTAGCAGGTGCAAAGCATAATAACACATTTTGGTGTCTAGATCAGGATAGTTTCACAAAAGGATGGATGCAATTAAAAGCCCATAATGAGGCAAATTAGTCTCTAGACTTTAGAGAAACTCAGTGACCTACTGAGTTTGTAGATTTTTCTTATATAAATGCATGGTACAATTTTTTTGACAGAAAGTTTTCCTTTTAGGTAAATTGTCAATAAAATAAACCCTATTATTTTGAGGTCTTTTTAGGTTGAAAATATACATTGGATGAACTTCTATGCTTTCGTGTCACCTAGAAGCACTTGGCTGTGAATTGTGTACCATGCAACTCTTCTTTAACCCCAGGATTTAGGAGGTCCAGGGAGAAATATCATTCATTTGAGGACAGCCTGTACCACATAGCAAGAAGGTAGAGTTTCACAAGTTGACATTAGATATATTTTCTTTGCCTCTGTTTTATTATTTATTTATTAATTAACATATTAATTACTTTATGTATATGAGTACACATCAGAAGAGGTCACCAGATCCCATTACAGATGGTTGTGAGCCACCATGTGACTGCTGGGATTTGAACTCAGGACCTATGGGAGAGCAATCAGTGCCCTTAACCACTGAGCCATCTCTCCATCATCTCTGCTGAGCCCTAGATATATTTCATAAACTTAATGCTATGTGTTTGTCACTACTGCTGTTGCCTTCTATTCCTACTCTTCAATCCTTTTCTTTTTCCCCAGGTGATCATCAATCTGTATTCTACTGCATACACCACCTATATCTGAGATTACAAATATATAGTTTATATGTTTTATGTTATTATTTTAGATTGTGTGTTGTTTGAGCTAGGAGGTTTCTATGTTGCCCAGGCTAGCATTAAACTTCTAATTGTCCTTTCCCTCTTGAATACCTATATTTTCTGTAATCGTTCAGGATAGTTATTTTCATTTTATCCACTGTTGTATACCAATAGTTCACCAATGGTTCACTGCCATTTATTGCTGATTATATACCTTGTATATATTCACAATAATTTATTTGTGTACTTAGCAACAAACATTTAGGTTAATGTGTTAGGTTGGTCACTGTGACTTTTCATATATATGTTGCTGTATAGACAAAGACTTTCTTTTTGGTATGCATTTAGGCATGGTGTAGCTGGGGTGTATTGTGTACGCATACTTAACTTGTTAGGCAACTGCCATGCTACTGTTCAGTGCTGAATGGTTTTGCATTTCCATCAATTATATGAAGAGAACATCAGTCTCCCCCTCTTCCTTCTTCTCCCTTTCTCCTTCCTCTTTCTCTTCATCCTTTCTTTCTTTCTCTCTCTGTCTCTCTCTCTTTCTCTCTCTCTCTCTCTCTCTCTCTCTCTCTCCTTCCTTCCTTCCTTCCTTTCTTCCTTCCTTCCTTCCTTCCTTCCTTCCTTCCTTTCATCCCTCCTTCCTTCCTTCTTACACATACATTCTAGACATCCTGAAATTTGCTCTGTAGACCAGGTTGGCTTTGAACTTAAAGACATACTTGCCTCTACTTCTTGTGTGCTGGGATTAGGGGTGAGCTATGTCCATCTAGCACCAGTATTCTTGTAGGTTCATATTTATAGAGAAAAGTTTGCCTTTTTAACTTTAATCAATCTGGCCTATTTATTATTTAAAGATAATATTGGCAACCTCACACATACACAAACACACACACATATGTATATATTATAGATATCTATATCTATATCTATATCTATATCTATATCTATATCTATATCTATATCTATATCTAAAATCACCTAGGCTGGCCTTGAGCTCAAAGACCTACCTGCCTCTGCATCCTGAGTGAATTAAATGTGAATGTCACCACCACTTAGATGAGTATAAACAATTTTTATCCCAGAAAGAAATATTATTATAGTTCTCTCATTAGTATTCATTATTCATTGTCAATCAAGTAATCACTTGACATGGTATATTCCAATAGTATGTTTAGACTAGACTATATGTCTAATTTATTACAATGTGAGCAAGTAGTTGATTTAATTGGGTTCTACTTTTCTCATCTGAAAGTAAAGACAATAAAAGTATTTAGTGACTCACTTTACTGTGGTCACAGGATGCTGTGAAGGTCAAAATAAATACAATATGCAAAATAAGTTCTTAATGTGTTATGATGCAGGAATTAAGTTACATTCCTGTTGTGGAGGATGAAGTTTATGCTATTAGATAGTATCGTTTTACAGAAGCTACTCATTTAATGTGTGTGCAAGTCACCAATAAATTATGAAAGAGCTACTTTTGTTCTGTGATAGACTCAGAACCTAGTAGAAAAAAATTAGCATTCAACATTATTATACGTAAAGAGAAAATCATAACAGTTTCATCAACAAAGTTTAGGAAAGCAGTCCATACTTATACTACACTTCATCTCGGCCAGAAGGTCTGGAAGTGATAAAGCTGTATATATGTATGTGTAACTTTGTGTTAGAATGTTGAGAAAAATACATTGCCTTAGTTTAGAAATAAATTCACATAAAAGCCTGAAACATGAAGTCTTCTTACTACAAATGGCCCTTAGAGCATGCTTGTCACCATTGTATTTGTATTTTCATAATCTATAGAAATTCTAACATAGCCAGGTAATATATTTGAAGTAATTTCCTTTTTGTTTATTTTTTATAGTAGAACATTTATTTATATAGAGTGCTACACAGTGTAGAACTGTGGACTACAGTTAGTTCTGAATTACTCATCAGACTAGTCATGAAGAAATGGTTGTGATCTTTGAAGTAAGACTTCCATTCTGATCACTGATCATCCACTCTTCTTGATCAAAGGCAACCCAGTTATCAAAAGAAGAAAGACAAGAAAAAGAAGAAGAAAGAAAAACTAGGTCAAAGGTGAAAAACA
The DNA here is from genome assembly GCA_964023405.1 of Apodemus agrarius. Taxonomy (NCBI): domain Eukaryota; kingdom Metazoa; phylum Chordata; class Mammalia; order Rodentia; family Muridae; genus Apodemus; species Apodemus agrarius. The sequence continues at coordinate 94,304,567 of OZ030012.1, read as the reverse complement.
AAATGAGGAACAAATTGAAAGAAAACATCTCTCATTTTTAGCTCATTAGTTTATCATGTCCAATTTAAAAACATTGAAAATGTCTTATTACTGCAAAATGCTGAGTTATACAAGTTCCTTATAAATATGGATTCACAAAGAGAATGTAAAGTAACTTAACATTAGTGAATATCAATTTTAATTTCTTAGTCAAGTGAGAGGTGTACGTCATAATGGAAAAGTAGGATAATTCTTTCTACACAAATTACACCCAGAACCAGTAAATAAGTTTATATTTTTCTGTTTTATGTTTATGAAACATGGATAAACAAATTCAATAACAAGTTTAAGGTGAAGGAGATTATGGAATGGAGTAGAGGCCTGTCAGAATCTGATCAATGGAGAGTGGTATGGGTTATGGCTTGAATGATGACGTTTAAGACTTCCAGGGCAGTTAGAACTAGCTAGTTCCTTCTACAGCAGGCTAAGGGATTGCTAACTAAGGAGTTAATGTAAGCAGACTGTAAAATCTTGAACATCTTCAACCTGCTCTATTATTTCTCCCACTTTAACGAACCGTGACTGCTCAGTCTTCCTTCCGCTTTATTCCTGCCAGCTGTTGGCCTTTTGTTTCCTGCCACCTTGACGATGTTGGGCGATGTGCAGAATTTTTGTCTCTCCGCTCTTGTCCCATCTTTTTGCTGGCCGCAACAGATGATGACAATCATGGTTTTAGAATCATTTCAACTTTCTTAAGTTTAACCTTCAGTTAATTTCAACTACAGATCCACCACCACATGTGCATATTTTAAGCCAATAACGTTTGTAGTTATAATTTCTTTGACCCCTTCAGATTGTCCGATTCATACCTCATGTATTGTGCTTTCATTATGGCTTTTAATTTTTTGACCTCTTAATGTTTCTTAACTGTTTCTGCTCAACGCCTTTATTTACACCAGTTTTTCTGTTTTAAAATGTTTCTGGCTATTAAATTGCAAAAGCTGTTTAACCATCAACCAAGCATCTTGGATACCACTGACTTCAACCATCCACTTATCTTTTTAGTTACAAATAAAAAAAATGCAACAGTTTTATTCCCTGTAATTCTTTTCTTTTTGATCACAATTTACAAGCTCTATTGTTATTTCTTCTACTTTACCGAGAGTATTCTGTCAACCCAACATACAGGAGGCAAAATCTCAGCATTCATTTAGTATCTAATTTACATCATTCTGTGACATTTAACATACAATGGTTCATGATAAAGTTATTTTAAATACCTCTGAGTGATCCTGCTCCTATTTTTAAAATTTAAGATAATGTCTTACTTTCTTTTAGAAGTCCAAGTGTCTGGGCCAGTGTCTTAAACAGAGAAGATGCTCAATATATCTATTTGTTGAATAGATGAGCAAATTAATTAAAAGTCACTACAAAAGACTGAGTGTTGGGAGGCAGAGTAGGATGCTGAGTAGTATGGCTGACATAACACTATTTTGTAAGTAAAACAATTGAAGCTTAAAGAGGGCAAAGGGTTTCTTAGGGTCACATCACAAATTAGGAACGGAATTAAAAGGGAAACACAGAGGCCCCGAGGTTCCACTCTGATGCTTCGTCACTGCGCTAGCCTCCCTTTCAGCTTTCAGTCATGGCTCTCCTGGTCTGAAAGGAGGATTCACTTATAGAGAACAGTGCATGCGACGTGACAGAGAGTCAGTGTCTGGACCCACAACATCTCCATATGCTCTCAACAGCATCTGCTGCGTTCAGCACCTTTGCCTTTCAATTCTTCCCGGTCCACAGTCTTCTAGTTCAAAACACAACCCCCACTTCAATTCACTTCCACAACCATGAGGATGTTTTAGACATTAGTGATGCAAGTCACATGGTATTTGGCAAGTGCCACAAAAGAGAGGTGCTAAATAAACACAAAACATTATCATTTCTGCCACTAGCAACAGGACGAGGTTCTGACACAATTCACAGGCTATGGAGCCTCTAGCAACACTCCTACCCGCCATGGATAAGAGGGCAAATTCCCCTTGGGATAGTCACACCATTTATTCCACTTAAGTGTTTTCTTTCCGGAGCTGTTTGAGAGAGAAGGTTTGAAGTGATATTAATTTTAAATGAAAACAAACATAGGTATCTGAATGAGAAAATGGGTAGAAAGGTTTGAAAAATTAACATATAAAGCTCTGCTCTCATTTGTTCTTTACTAGCGTTTCTTCTGTGGCATGGAGTTGTTTTCTGCAAAAAGCATTGGATTTGGCAGAATAAAAAAAGATTATGAGAGATTTGGGGAGAATTCCATATTTCTCAATATAGGAATGATAGACTCATATCTTTTTTTTATTGTTTCTTTTTTTCTTTTTTTATTTTCTATATTCTTTGTTTACATTCCAAAGGCTTTGAGAGACTCATATCTTAATCTTTATGCATTATAGACATTTACAGACCGTATTAACATCCATATTACAAGATATTCCATTCAGAAATACTACGGTTTTATGAACCCACATAAGAACCCACAAAGACTGGTGACTCTACAACCAGTCACCCAAAAGTCTTCATCATATTTAGTCACTTTACTACATTAGAAAAAGTCAGGAAAACACTATCATCATGTCTTTAAAGCAATGATGTCTGAGGCAAGTATGCATCAATGGTATCAAATTATAATGCAAGAAAGCCATCAGATACCCAGTAACCGAGATCATGCCATGACAACTATATGCATCTTTCCTATCTCCACTGCATGTGCTCTTATTTGGAAAGCCACTGAGTAGCACAATTTCTGGGCACCAGGACCGTTTTTAATGAGACTGTCCGTTACATAGGAGAGAGGCGAAGTGTATTTACAGTGCATCAAGGACAGAAGCATCCTTACTGCACATCCACAGGACTGCAACAGTTTCTTTTTTTGACTACTGTTAGTGCATAAAATGTCAAAACTCTGATGCCACTCATGACTGCTCACATCTGGAGACATTTTGGAACTCTCTCCTGTCACCTGCTGCAGGAAAATGCAACTCTTTATTCTGTGCAGGTACTCTTAGAATAAAAGAAAGAATGGGGTATCATCCCTCACATTTCTGAGCAAATGTAGGTCTAAAATAGCAGTGTATTATGAAGTTATTCTGCACAGTATCTAGCCACCATCTGCAGCACAGTTATTTTTACCACACATCAGACTTTAAAATGTCTGATGAACCTACCCCCAGAAGTGATTCTTAGCATTCATTCACTGACACTCAGTCCACTCTGGAAAGAAGTCTCTTAGAGTGAGTACTTCTACACACACACACACACACACACACACACACACACACACGTCAAGTATTAGCATAGGGGTAGGAACGAGGCCAATTCCTAACTAGAAATTAAATCACGCAAATATTGATTCATGTGTGACAGCAGATCACCGTTTGAAGCAGAATAAATCCAAACCAAAGGTCACATAATGTTCAGCAATTACATATGTGGAATTTAAGATGCATACACATATATTTCCACACAAAATTTATATATAATAAAAATCTGATCAACATTTGTTGGAAGTTTCACTCTCTCTCATTTTTGCCATCCTCCTGGTTGGTATCTGGCCCTTGATGGAAGATTTATGGGAGTGATAAGAACAATCAAAAGCAGTTTTATGTGAAAGTGGTCAAGGGGTAAAACCCAGGTACAGAGAATTGAGGGTGTGAGGCTGGGGACTGAAAAGAATTGAGCAATGTTGTCCTTATTTTTCTCAGTCTTTTCAGAACCAACCAACCAATCAACCAACCAACAAACAATCCTCCCAAGGACACATATCATTTATCAGTCAAAATAAAACAAATGATTTAAAAAAAAAGTCCTTCCCTCATGTACTTTCAATAAAATGCACAGTTTAGCAAGAAGGTATTGAGATATGGAATCTTGGGAGAAATAAAAACTGGGACATGAAACTAGGCCTTCAGTATCTGGGTCTCTGTGTGAGGTCCAGCCATGACCAGCAGGGTGTGCTCAAACTGAGCATATCACTTTCAGGCTCCTGTCCTGAAGTCCAGGCATCTGTCCAGCTTCATCCTACCACGCACCCTCATGAATCATTGGCTCAACTGTAAATACATGGTGCAGCTAACACCATAGTATTGCCTATATTTCTGCCAGAGTGTGGTATAGGGAGGGCTTTTGGAACAGTGATTGATTCCATGGCCACATAGCTTTGAATTACTGAAATTCATTTGGTTGGGCATGTTTCTGAACAATGTTCCTTGGCTCCTTTTAGGGACACCACCAGGTTTCATGGTATGGATGGCATCAGGCACTTAAATTTACCCTAAACTAGCTTCTGCGCTCTACCAAAAAGTTCTCATTTGGGTCACCATAATAGATATTTTTACAGTGATGTCAGAATGACCACATTAACACATTGATTTCTTGCCTGAAATCCCATGGCAAATGACTTCATTCACTGAGGTGCAACAATTTTGGGAAAATATAATAATTCAGGAGAGAAGGATAGCAATATCTACTAATACATCCTACATGTACAGCACAGTTGATTTCTTCAGTAGATATTCTTGCCTGATAACATTAACTGGTGGTGGTTTGAATAGGAGTGGCCCTCATAGGCTCATAGATTTGAATGTTTGGTTATTAGCAAGTGGCCCAACTTGACAGAGTTTAGGAGGTGTGGCCTTGTTGGAGTAGGTGTGAGTTTGTTGAAGGAAGTGTGTCACTGGGAGTGGGCTTTGGCTTTCAAATGTCACAGGCCTTAATGGAGAACCCACTGCCATGGGTACAATATTAAACTGTCTGACAAGTAGCTATCTTTACATCTATAGACTAGCGCAGTAGTCAGTCTTCATTAGGTCATGTTTTTGCAGTAAATGACTATGAATACAAAAATCAACATAGGTCAGCCTGCCAAGAATTGCAGATTGTAGAGTGTTCGGTTCTAAATAGGATATTGATATCATCCCTTCCCTTCTTCTGGGCTGAGATATCATCACAGAAGCCAGGGCAGCAAGACTGTAAGAGCCAGAGGTAATGAATGAAAACAGTGTTTTCTGGACATGACAAGGCGGTTGCACACACGAATATTCAGTGGTTGTGACTATGTGTAGAAACCTGTGTAAGGTCAAGCCAGATAAAATGCCAGAATGGAGCAAGATGGGTCTCAGAAAGCACCATCTCTCCTGAGGTGCTGTATTGACCATTGGTGGCCATTGGAAGAGGGAGTTAATTTTATTAGGGGTGTGGTCTCCAAAAAGCTATTCATGCCTTAGTTGATACCCTTAAACTCATGCACATACAGGGACTAAAAAGTAAACTCAGTGGATTTAAAAGCAAAGGAAATGGAGGAGAAGGAAAGAGATATGGATTTGGTGAAAATGCACTATATGCACATGTATTAAATTTTCAAACAATAAAAGTAAATGTTAGATATACACATATATATGTGTATATGTGTATGTTTGTGTGTGTGTGTGTGTGTGTGTGTGTGTGTATGTGTATGTGTATACAAAGTCTCATTTTGTCACTCTGGAACTCTATGTAGACCACAGTTGTCTGAAACTTAAAGAAATCTTCTTGCCTTTGCTTCTTGAGTGCTAGGACCTTGGACCTGAAAAGATTGGATCCAGTTTTGTAGGAGAGTACCAGAACAGAGAAATGGTAGGGGCGTGATTGGGGAATAGTTGGGGGGGGGAGAGAACTTATGGGACGTATGGTGGGGGGGGGACTGGGAAAGGGGAAACGCTTTGGAATGTAAACAAAGAATATAGAATTAAAAAAAAAGAAGAAAAAAATTGCACACAACAGTGCCCAGATAGGAAATATTATTTTTTGAAATAATTTTATATCTATTCATGAGATGCTTTGAGTTGTTTTGCATCTCTCAAGTCTGAAAAGGAATGTGATTTTATGATTTATGAATCAGACCATAACATTTAGTCATGAGAGAGACTGGCTGATACTTTTGTTGCTGGATGTTTGCTTTTAGAATGGGCCGATCCTGGCCTCAGAAGAATCATTTGGGAAATGTTCCTCCTTTTTCTGTTTTATGGAATGACTTGAGCAGTATTGGGATTTAATCTTTGAAGATCTGGAAAAATCTGTGCTGAATCTGTCTGGACTTGGGCTTATTTTTAGTTGGAAGATTTTTAAATTACTTCTATCTCGTTGGTTCTTATTGGTTTTGGTTTAAATTATCTATTTTGATAGATTATATGTATCAAGTAACTGATAAATTTCTTTTAGGTTTTTCAGTTCAGAGAAGAATAGAATTTTTTAGAGTATATCTGTATGAGTCTCTGAATTTTCTCAGTATTTTCTGTAATGATTGCCATTTCAGGTATGACCATTTTGATTCAGGTCTTCTCTTTCTTTTGGTTAATTTTGCTAAATGGCTTTACATATTGTTAATCTTTTCAAGATCCAGTTCTTGCTTTCATTTATTCTTTGTATTGTTTTTTCTTTTTAATTTATTAATTTATTAATTTCAGCATTTTGTGTTTTGATTATTATGTGATTTGAGGAATTTCTGTTCTGGTCCAGTTTGTTTGGAGTTCTGTAGGTTTATTGTATGTTCATGGGCATCTCTTTCTTTAGGTTAGGGAAGTTTTCTTCTATAATTTTGTTGAAGATGTTTACTGGCTCTTTAAGTTGTAAATCTTCGCTCTCTTCTATACCTATAATCCTTAGGTTTGGTCTTCTCATTGTGTCCTGGATTTCCTGGATGTTTTGGGTTACAAGCTTTTTGAATTTTGCATTTTCTTTGATTGTTGAGTCAATGTTTTCTATGGTATCTTCAGTACCTGAGATTCTTTCTTCTACTTCTTGTATTCTGTTGTTGATGCTTGCATCTATGACTCTTGATTTCTTTCCAAGGTTTTCTATGTCTAGAGTTATCTCCTTTATCATTTCCTTGCTGTTTCTACTTCCATTTTAAATCATGGATGGTTTTGTTCAGTTCCTTCAATTGTTTGTTTGTGTTTTCCTGTAATTCCTTAAGGGATTTTTGTGTTTCCTCTTTAAGGGTTTCTACTTGTTGACCCATGTTCTCTTGTATTTCTTTAAGGGATTTTCGTGTTTCTTTTTTAAGGGATTCTACCTGTTGACTCATGTTCTCTTGTATTTCTTTAAGCAAGTTATTTATGTCTTTGAAATCCTCTATCAGCATCATGAGATCTGATTTTAAATCCAGTTCTTGCTTTTCTGGTGTGTTGGAGAATCTAGGATTTGGTGTTGTGGGAGAACTGAGTTTGGATGGTGCCATGTTGCCTTGGTTTCGATTGATTATGTTCTCTCGTTTGCCTTTTGCTATCTGGTTATCTCTGGTTTTAGCTGGTCTTGCTGTCTCTAATTGTGGCTTATCTGTCCTGTGAGCCTCTGTATTTGTACTCCTGGGAGACCAGTTCTTTCTGTGTACACAGGTATGTAGGTACTCCTGGGAGACCAGCTCTCCTGTGGTAGTATTTGTGTATGTAGCTCTGTGGCCCAGGATCAGCAATGGGTGCAGACAGAAATCAGAAGACTTCTGTCCTAGACTGCTCCTAGGCTCTTGCATCCATAGGGTTTTGGGCTGTTTCCTCTGAGCAGCAGGGGTGATGATTACCTGCACCATCTGGCCTCTCCACACTCTTGCATGGTCAGCTATCTCCCTATACCAACCACATGGATAAGGCTCTCTGTGGCAAAGGATGGTCCTGAGCTGGAGACAGAAACCGGAAGCTAGACATCACTTTCAAACATGGGTGCTTTCTTCTATCTGTGAACTTTCTTTTGCTTAGGGTTCCTTATCTTATCCTTTTATACTAAAGCAGTATCTATCATTGATGGTGAGGGGTTTCTTGGAGGCAGCAGAAAGATGGATTCTGTTTGCTAATCAATCTCTTCAACTATGCCTTTGTTTTGAAGAAATTTAGAAAATTAAATTTAGAGTTATTATTGAATAATGTTTATTTATTAATTTTATTTTTGTTGTGGTATTGCTTTATCTGACCTCTTTTTACCAACTTCTATGGAACTGCTTATTTCCTGTTTCCTCTTGGGTTTAATCTTTCCTCCAGACTGTGCCTTCCTTCAAGTGTGTACTGTAAAGATGGTTTAGAAGATCATTACATCTTTAAATCTGTTTTTATCATGAAAAATTTCCCATATTCTATTGATAACAACTGATAGTTTTACTGGGTATAGTAGTCTGAACTGCCCACTGTTGTCTTTGAAAATTTATAGAACATCAATTTAAGCCCTTCTTGCTTTCAAGTCTCCAATAAAAAATTAGGTGTTTTTCTTTTTCTGGTTTTTATTTTTATGATTAAAAGAATACATTTTATTGAAAATCTATTCTTATACAATACAAGCTGATGATGGTTCTCCTCCCCATATTTGCCCACATCTTCCCAAGTTCTCTATCTTCCCAAGTTCATACCTTTTCTTTTCCCCTTGGTCTTCTTTTCTTGCAGCTTTAATATCCTTTGTTTGCTATCTACATTTAGTGTTTTGATTATTATGACAGAGGGGTTGCATTTTCTGGAGCTCTCGCACTGTGTCAAGTGTATCTTTATGTAGATTTGGAAATTTTTCTTCTATACTTTCATTGAAAATATTTTCATACTTTTTACCTCAATTTCTTCTTCTTGTGTATATTGAGAATATAGTATATCATATCACATCATACAATCTTCTCAATGGAAACATAGTGCATTTTTTTCTCATATATAGCTCTACAGAGAGATTGAATTAATCAAGGAAACTTTCTGCAAACACTATGTTTAAGTACTTTCTCTTTCTCTCTCTCTCTCTCTCTCTCTTTCTCTCTCTCCCTCTCTCTCATAAATTTATTGAGACAGGGTCTCTCAGTGGTCAGGCTAGGTAAGGTAGCCATCAAGCGCTATGGATATACTTGTTTTATCTCTCCAACACTGGAACTACAATGTCACATCATTATGCTTAGACAAAATATGTTATTTTTAGGGGTCAAACTCAGGTCTTTGTACTTTTACAGACAACACTTCATCAATTACATTATCTTCCCAGCACTTGCATAGATTCTGTTTAATATAGGATTCCAAAAGTTTCCCTATACTATTTTTTCTTTTTCTTTAGTTTTTTTCAATGAGTACAGTATAGCTCTTTTCAGACACACAAGAAGAGGGCATCAGGCCCCATTACAGATGTCATGAGCCACCATGTGGCTCATAGGAGTTGAACTCAAGACCTCTGGAAGAGCAGTCTGTTCTGTTAACCACTGAGCCATCTCTCCAGCCCCACTAGTTTTTCAAGATTTATGGAAAGAGCAGATGCCGAATGGAGAGCTCTATTCTGATTCAGAACCAGAAAACCATTTCCAGAGAAACAAAAATAGCTTTGAAAACAATGTTAAAGAAAAACAAGATTAAGAAAGAAAAAAAAAACTGAGATACCCATTTGAGGATAGGGAAGGAATAAGTAGGCAAGAGATTTCCAAGAAGATCAAAGTATTGAATAAATAGTTGGTTAGGTCCAATGGTTTTCACAAAGGAGCCCAGACAATTTTTTTTCCTAGAGCAAAATGACTGGATCCATATTCTCTTTACTGGTAGACATAAAACAAACAAAATCGTGCTATATTACAAAAAATGTTCTTGTTTTAGAGGCAAATCTCTATGCAGAATAAGTTTTTCTGTTGGTCATAACTCTTTGAAGCTGAAGAATGTTCAGTAGCATAACATGTAGAGACTCCCCCACCTGCTCTTGCCTATTCTTCAGCACAGTCTCAGGTTTCTTAGCTTATTTGCTCCATTTGTGCAGGCTGTCCCAATACTCACCATCCACACTTGACATACTCATCTCTGTGGCTTTGTATATAAGAACTTTTTACTTGGGCTGTCTATCCCTTTATTTTTTTCTACAACTTTATAAAGTTATTTCTTAATTTTCAAATGAAAATTTTCCTCCTTTAGGAAGATCTCCTTGCTATTCTCATCCCTGAAAAACTCCTTTTCCTGGTACATAGTCAATGTTCAAGTTATAATTTCAGGAAGAATTCTTGACTGAATGTCTTAGAGATTTCTACATGTGCTTCTAGAGAGGGTTGACTTGGGCAGCTTTAGAAAGTATTGGAGGGCAGAGTTTTGTAACAGTTATAGACTATAATGAAAAGCATTTGAATATTGGATTAGACAAAGTTATTCCAGAAAGCTTTAGTAGGAACTGGAGAGATGGCTGCTCTCCCAGAGGACATGGGTTTGATTTCTAACACTTACATGGTTGTTTAGAGCTGTCTGTAATTTCAGTTCTAGGAGGATACAACACCTTCTTTGGCCTCTGTGGACACTAGGCACACAAGTGATACCACCCCCCTACACACACCTATTTACATAACATGAAATGAAAAAAGTTTAAAATGATAGTTTAAGTAAGCAAGAGACAATGAAGTGAGCATTCTAATATAAAATCAACTACAAGGAAAGTTTGGATGTACTGCAGTGAGGCATTCAGAAATTGGGAATTCCATTTAATATGTTTTAAAATAGAACAGCTTCAGTTGTTTGTTTAGTCAGTAAGCTATGAAGAAACAAGAGTGGCTATTGCCTATATTTTGTCTCTGAGGTGTTACAGTCTGGTCAAAAGTTGTTGTGGATGGGCCTCGTGCTGTTCTTGAGAACCAGTCCCCTAATGAATAAATGAGCCAATTACTGAGCAAGTAGGCGGGACTTCCAGGTTGGAAGGAAGAAGAGAGGAAGCAGGAGAGAGGTAGGTCTCTTTAGAACTGGGACAGCAGAAGGGTAAGATGTAGCTGCTAGAGTTTGCTGCTATCATGGTGGATCTGCAAGGATTTGCTACCAGAGGGATGAGATTTTAATAAGGCTTACAAGATTAGATTTTAGTTGTTGTGCCCAGAGATTGAATTACCATTGTTTCTGAACTAAGTTTGTGTTGTGTTTTCTGTCACATGGTGGCTCAGATGGTTTCAAGAAAGAAAGGCATGGAGGCCAAGTGTGGTTTGCCTGAGGTGCTCCACAAAGGCCACAGGGGATTTGAAGCCTGGGATTAGCATGGTAGTGACTTGCCAGTGGGAACCTATCAAGCTGGATGGAGAGATTGTGGAGTTCTGAGTCAGAGAGTCTCCAGAAGATAAAAACATGTCAACCAGTACCTGCCAGTGCATGGCCAGCCAGGCCGGTGGGGCAGACACAAGCGTGGGAAAAAGACAGTTCTACAGAGCTAAACAAAGAATTTTCACCAGAAGAAATGCGGATGGCCGAGAAACACCTTAAGAAATGTTCAACATCATTAGTCATCAGGGAAATGCAAATCAAAACAACCCTGAGATTCTACCTCACACCAGTCAGAATGGCTAAGATTAAAAACTCAAGAGACAATAGGTGCTGGCGAGGATGTGGAGAAAGAGGAACACTCCTTCACTGTTGGTGGGATTGCAAAATGGTAAAACCGCTCTGGAAATCAGTGTGGCGGTTCCTCAGAAAATTGGGCATGTCACCTCCAGAGGACCCTGGCATACCACTCCTGGGCATATACCCAGAGGATTCCTCTGCATACAATAAAGACACATGCTCCACTATGTTTATAGCAACCTTGTTTATAATAGCCAGAAATTGGAAGGAGCCCAGATATCCCTCAAAAGAGGAATGGATACAGAAAATGTGGTATATTTATACAATGGAGTACTACTCAGCAATTAAAAATAATGAACTCATGCAATTTGTAGGTAAATGGCTAGATCTGGAAAATATCATCCTAAGTGAGCTAACCCAATCACAAAAGAATACACATGAAATGCAGTCACTGATAAGTGGATATTAATGAGCCCAGAAGCCCTAAATACTCAAGGCACAATTAGCAAGTCAAATGACTCCCAAGAAGAAGAAAGGAGAGGACCCTGGGCCTGTAAAGTTTGGATCCAGTATTGTAGACCCAGAACAGAGAAATCGTGGGGGGGGGGGATGAGTGGGAAATAGCAAGGGGGGAGAGGAATTATGGGACATATGTTGGGGGGTAACTGGGAAAGGGGAAAGCCTTTGGAATGTAAACAGAATATAGAAAATAAAAATTCAAAAAAATACTTCCCCCAACAAAAGGTAGATAATTTTATGGCATCTGACAATCCTACAGGGATGAAAAGACTTGACTGAGGAGAATGTAATAGAATAAATTCTGAGAAATATTCAGGGTCAAATAGGTGACTTAAGTCAAATCTGCAGACCTAGCTTGAGTGAAGTAGGATGGGGAAGGCGGCAAGGCAGACATTCTTAGGATGCATCAAGCTAAACAAGCAATTCATTTCCTTAGAAAGAATTTACGTGGAGGGACAAGAAGAGTAGAGTGGCAAAACCCCACTGACAGGAACTCCTAGAAACGTTATACCTCTTTTTGTTATAAACTTAGGACACTGCCATGAACTAAGTCTTGGTTTCCACATCTACAAGGTGAGAATGGAATAAAGAACCCTAAAATGTGAAACTCTATTATAGACACAAAGGGGAGGAATGAACAAGAGACTATATTCTTACTTAAAAATAATGACCATTTTTAGCATGCTTTTATATACTATCTATACTCTGAAATGCCGAACAGAGTGTCCAACTCTAGGTGAGATGTCTCTGAGATTCTCTTCGGGCACTCAATCTCAGTAGAGGTGCCTGAGGAAGATTACATGAGCTCTCTGCCCAACATTGCCTACCTTCTCTGCACTTGTAGTTTGAGGCTTTACCATTTTATCTTCATAATGATGGATTTATTTTTAATTTAACTGTAAATCACATAAAAGAGTTGTGACTGGGTATGTCAGAAGACTTAAAAACGAAGCTAAGAGTTTATAAAGTCATACATATTTGCCAAGATGATCCAGTCAAGTATGGAGACATTAGAGAGATAATATGGGATGTTATTTAAATTTCTTCAGTAGCTAAAGGATGGAATTGATTTAGCAGAAAGCCTATGCTCTACATTTGTTAAGATGAGGATTTATGGCTATTTAAGATAACATTAGTCAAGGCAAAAATATCTCTATAAAGCAATTAATTAAATATTATACTTATGTTATTTTCTAAGGAACATGCTTACTTTAGAATATGTCTTAATTTAGAAAGCATCAATGTAATGTTTTATTTTGTTCATATTACACAAATGTATAATGGTGGTGATGTGGAAGAGTAAGCCAAATAAACCCTTTTCTCCCCAAATTGGTTTATGGTCAGGAGATTCTTCACAGCAACAGAAACCCTAAGTTAATACTTTTAGAAGTCATGAGTTCTTTGTTTTAAAATACCAACAAAGATTTTTCTTTTTTTAAAATGCTGTTACTATAAAGTTAACATGTACTTAATTAAGCCAGAAAAATATAAAATTCAAAACAATTACCACTACCATTGGTATTCTGATATGTACAGTTTTTTAATGATTTTCTAAAAGTAACATTGGCCATGATATGATAGCTGCTGAAACAAACACCATGAAAAATATTAGTTAAAGAGTAGACGCCATTTTTGTCATTCAGCAGAAGGTCCAGTGAGCTGGTGAGTGTGTGCTGCTCTCTGCCCACGAGTTACTTTGATTGAGAAGGACATGCATATCCAACTTCCAGCCAAAGGAAATGAAGAGGTAAGAAGCTGTGCTAAATTTCAAACTACAGTGGTACTAGGAAATTTGATTTAGCATTGTGTGCTGCCTGTAGGAAAAAGGTTTGTTGTACCTCTTGGAATCACAAGTCATTTTGCTTTGTGATATAATTTTTCTTATAGTCTCACTGATAATGCATGTTTGTAGAAGAATTATTCTTACAAAGTAGAAATACATTTAGTCTTTTTTTTTTTTAACATGGATGAGGTATAGGTATACACAAAGAGACATTAACACATGTTCCATAGAGATCTGAGTGTTTTTATATAGATACTGGAATATCTAAGTTTTAAGGGTAGAGGTTGAATCTAGAAATCAAGGAACTGAAGAAAATAGTCAGAGGTCAAATGCCTTCATGCTTCCATCTTTACTAATATTATTTAGAAGAGCTTGATAATTCATTAGCTTTGGAAGCTACAGAGTGAGTTATCAGCATTAATAAAGTCTCTCCAGACCATTCAAAGTGTGAAATTCATGCAGTTTTTCAAATTTCTATGCATGTATTACAAAACCAATGGAATGAAATCTATATGGAACCTTCAGAGTGTCATGTTTGACAAAGTTTATGATGGTGCCATTTTAGTCAATGATATTTGCAAATATCCTTATGTTGCACATGTCTTTGAGCCCAAGAAGGACTTAAGTGGAACAATGCTATTATAGGGTTTTGTGAAAAGTATTGGTTGTTTACGTCCAGTCTTACCATGTTATATGTGATAGCAGCAGATTTAAATGCAGTTGGGTTTGGGTAGTTTAGCTCGAAGGAGGTTTGAAAGTCCTGAAGGGGCAAATGATCTGAAAAAGCAGCCTGCCATCAGAGGTCCATACATATGTCAACACACTTTCTCCTGGTAGGAGAATCTCCATAAGGGGCCCCCAGCAGCTGGGTTGTAAAGGGCTCAGCTTGAGCAGTGGAAAGAGAAAGTGGAAAGGTCCACTTGCATTAGAATGACGATAAAACTAGGTGTGCCTTGCACTAGGCAATTAAAGAGAAGCAGGAACAGCTGCAGAATAAGGGGCTGATGGGCACACCAAACTCGGTTGCCAAAGAGGCCTGAATAAAGACCTACAGGAAACATATCTATGCATGTCTGGAGATAAGAGACAAATGGTTATGGAGAATTAATGTGTCTAGAATGTTATGAGTAATCATCTGGAGCAATGAAGATTAAGGGCTAGAAGGAATTGTTCTGACAGTTATTTTTTATTATAGAAATGTACTGTGTAAATCTGCATTAAGACACGCTCGGGTTTCTGCACTTGTGCCAGTCAGTTGTGATCTGAGTTTGGTGTATTTAAAAACTCCCTTATCTATTTATGTGTAGGCTAAAGGAAGTCAATTAATCACACCTTACAAATAGTTTGAAACTATGAAAATAGCTTTGTAATTTTAAAGATATTTCTCATAGTTATAATGTACAGGTCTCAGCTAACTTTCTTTTCATTGTGAACAAGGATCATTTAAGACATTACTGCTCAGTATAAGAACACCTTTCTACCTTAACATTGCTGATATGGATTTAAAACAAAATAATGTTAATCCTTTAAATGTTTTTTTTCAAATTATGTAGCATTTCTCTCCCATTTTTTGAACAGCATAATATAGTCTGACAAAAAGTAAGTGTGATTTTAATTGTTAGACTGTTTATTCCAGAGAGCACTTACAGTAATTAACATATTTTCTCTCGTCTTCTCATTTTGTTAATGATATCTTATTGAAGGCTGTGCAGTAATTACTGCCCACTGAGGTACATACACTGAAACAAATTAATGGCCAATGACCAATAATGATTACACTTGTAATTATCTATTGTGAAGTATAAGCAGAAAAAAATGAAATTACAAACAATGTTCTTTGAAGCTAAAATTAAACTGTTTTGTTAAAATGGTAACAATTGTATTAATGACTCAACTGAGAATTGATATTCTCTGACTTTATATCATTCCTATCAGTTTTGTGTAAGCTATCGGAGACTGCCTTTTCCAGTGTTTTCCAGTTTCTCCATGGAGAACAAAAGTAAATATGTTAAGAGTAAAATACATTGTATATTTGCATATATGCTTTAATGTACTTAGGATACTTTTACCTCAGTATCAACAATCTAATTTTTCTGTGACTTTGGGAGAGTAATGTCCCTTTTCATTCTTTAGAAGGAAAATTTCCCCCCTGTTTCTGTACTCTGGGGAAGTGCAAGAATGCCTTACACAATGACAATGACCTTTAAGTCTCTGCTCCACCTGGTACGTGTAAGGCGTATCATATTAGTGCGTAAATAGTGTACTCTTTCCTGTACAACAGGAGCAAGGGGGTGAGTAGATACTCAGGCAAGCCAAGAGACACAGTTTGAAGGTATTGTCAAGTGCCTTGAAGCTCCTCTCTCTTTACACTAAACATACTACACATATGGAAAATAATTATTATAAACTTTGTCTGGAACCTAGTATGATGAGTTGTTGGTATTCACTGGACTGCATTGCAGTAGACCTGGGGCATAAATCTGTTTGGTTACTACACTGGCTTTATTGTCTTTGGACTTTGGCTTTCTGGCTGGACAAGCAGGAGAGTGTACATGCTACAGGTTACCCACAGGCTTTGAACTCTAATAGTGTCTAAACTAGGAGCACAGAAGATTTTATCAGTAGCTAAATTCTTGTGAATAAGTGTCCTATTGATATTTTCAGATGGTTTTGATTATTTGGAGTACAATTCATGGTCAAATTTCTTACATATAATCATCAGATATTATTAAATACCTAGGATATGGAATAGAATAACATATTTATTTTCCTGTGCATAGAAAAGCTAACAACACTTAAGTTGCAATATACATAATACAGTTATGGTACTTCAAATATTCTAGTAATAATAATTATCACTTTGTTGCATAGTGTTATTTTATTTCTTACAAGAAGTTGAGTCTTTGTAAATCAGAATTAGTGTTGTCTATTTGTAACTTGACTCATATTTTAAATACACACTTTCTTGAAAGAAGATAAATGAATGTTAAACATATTCTTTTGGACATTTCAAATAAATATCACTGTGCTGTTTTAAAGTGCTTTGAGTGTAAAATATCTGGCTTGCAACAAATTTTATTGTACAGTGAAGCTATTAAAGCTTGATTCTTTGAATTAAATTTTATTATCTGGATATGAATATCAAAATGGAATTGTTATCTTACTGCTCTGGATTGAATAACATATCCAAGTTACTCTTTTCACATATATGAAAACTGAACATAATAAGGATAAATTTGCTAATTATTAAAATCTAAAATCTTAGCCTTAGAGATTTTAGTTTATCAATCTAAGCTTTTTTATGGTAAAAAAAATAGCTGAGAAAAGTTGCTGCATTTGCATTGAGATTGTTTAGGATTTTGGATAGAGTTTATGTTTTCATTTTTCTTCATAAGAACTGGTCTCCAAAGTACATAGACTTGGGTTAGATATTTGGGTATTTTTTTTAAATTTATTTTTGATTTGGATGTTTTTCAGAATGTCTTGACTACTCATCTCATGTCTGAGTAAGCAATGCCCAGTGATCATGGTATTTCTAATTAATAATATCAGTTTCTTTAGAGTATCTGGAAATAAATGAGACTTTCACATAGAGCTTACTAGATAAGGTACAAGATATTTTAAAAAGAAATGTTTTAGAATAGATTTTGATGGCAACTTTATTGTTTGGTTAAAGTGAGAAAAGATAGGACAGAGGTATCCTCTCCTTTATGACATGCATGTCACCTGGTGTGGTCTCCCATTCCTGTAACTCTAATCAGACCCAGGAGGGCTGACAAACTGAAGTTGATGTGGCAAATACTTTGCAGCTAAGTTAGCCTCACTATTATCAGTAGATTTTAATTATGGCCAACATTGATATGATACCATTAGTTATAATTTGTAAAAGCACAAGTAAGTCTAAGAAAATTATTACCTAGAATTACGATGGAAAAAAGATGTTGTGTCTGGTGCTGAAATCGTGGAGATGTTGGTTTTCATGGCTTGGTTTACTTTCTCAAAACTACTTCAATTAGTTAGAGAGACAAACCATGCAAATACATTTAAGTTTTAAGGTTGTGACTTCAACAAATGGAAGTTGTGGAGAGGGCTGTGAGAGTTGTGTCTGCCTTCTAAGGTTCTTTGTGAACTTCTGTAAAGCTGACCTTTCATTAAGAAGTGCTTTATCTTCTACTAATTTGCTGCATTTCCCATTTGGCAACATTACTAAGGTTCTTCCCAAAACCATCTGCTATCTGTAAATGTCAGTATTAATAGCTCAGTTTATGTCTATAAAATTCCAAATAGTCAGCATTAGGCATAATCTCAACATAAAAATGTTAAATGTGCATATCCTTTGTTCAAGGTGGAGGGACATAAATAATAAATTCCTTTCTCTATGTTGTTCCCATATCCTGAAAACTTCTGATCAAGCTACTTTCCCTCAGAGAATGGGATTCTGTCCACAAAAATACCATTTTTTATTATTGATAGTTTTGGGAACATTTCAGCATCTCTGTTCAAGGACTGGCTGGGTCATGTTTACACAGGATTTTCAAGACATCTGTACTCAGCTACAGCTGAAAATGGTGCCTATGGTGAAGATGGGGAGAATCCACCTAGAATTTGTTGAATTAAGTTCTTGCACCTGGACATAATTGTTGGGCCGCTGTGCTGGGGTTTTCTTAAGCTACTGCTAAAACAAATTAGCTCAATTTAAACTGGCATCCAGTAGAGAAGCAACAACTCACTTCATATAGTGTTTTTCAAATAATTATTTTTGTATTACCATTTTTACCTCATGAATATTTTCCTGGGGGCCAGGCAAGTAAGAAATGTGGGTAAACAAGAGATATGATAAAATTCTGCTGAAGTTGTAAGCACTGATGTTATTGCAATGTAACTAAGACATGGATTAGTATATGGTTATAATTTCTGTCAAGCTGGATTTTTTCCTTACTAAACATGGCATAGATTCATGAAGTACATTTTAGGAAATAATCTCATGTCTTTATGCAGATTCCTGACGGTTGCTATACTTTTTGCCTATGTAATGCCACAACTATCTTTGCAGGTAGACAAAAAGCATGTGGGAATTATTATGCACAGAATAAAAAAATTACTTATGTTTTCACTAGACTTTGTGAATCTCATTTGGTTATGCATTTTTAAGTTATTTATACTTGGCAATGAACTTCACATATTTTCTGGAAATGCAACAAATTCAAGACTTTAGTGATTGGGAAGAGTGAGATCATGAAACCAGAAAAGGCTGCCTCCTGTAGCCAGGTAGGAGCCCCCAGTGGAGGAATAAGAACACCAACCCACCCACCAAACTTTCCACCCCAAATTTGTCATGTCTAAAAGCAATGCAGGAACAAAGATGGAACACAGACTGAAAGAATGGTCAACCAAAACCTAGCCCAAATCGAGATCAATCCCATGGGCAAGCACCAATCCTTAACACTATTAATGATATCCTTGCAGACAGGAGTCTAGCATGACTGCCCTCTGAGAGGCTCTACCAAGGAGTTGACTGAAACAGATGCAGATACTCACAGCCAAATATTGGTTGGAGGTTGGGGCCTCTTATGGAAGAGTTGAGGGTGGGGGAGGATTTAAAGCCCTGAAGGGGATAGGAACTACATAGGAAGACCAACAGATCAACTAACTTGGATCCTTGGAGCTCTCTGAGACTGAGCCTCCAACCATAGAACATACAGGCTGGGCTGAGGTCCCTAGCACATAGAGCTCACTTTTCTGGCCACAGTGGGAGAGGATGCTCCTAACCCTGTAGAGACTTGATGCACTAAGATGAGAGGTGCTCCCACCCTCTCAGTGAAGGGGATGGGGTTGGGGGAGGTACTCTGGGAGGAAGGAAACAGGAAGGCAGTGTCCTGGTATGTTAATTAATTAATTAATTAATTAATTAAAAATAAAATAGCACTACTATCAAACAAACAGATAAGAGGATTCCCCTGCATGCAATAAAGACACATGTTCATAGCAGCCTTATTTATAATAGCCAGAATTTGGAAGGAGCCCAGATGTCCCTCAAAGGAGGAATGGATACAGAAAATGTGGTATATTTACACAATGGAATACTACTCAGCAATTAAAAATAATGAATCATGCAATTTATAGGCAAATGGTTGGATCTGGAAAACATAATCCTAAGTGAGTTAACCCAATCACAAAAGAATACATATGAAATGCAATCACTGATAAGTGGATATTAAAGAGCCCAGAAGCTCTGAATACTTAAGGCACAATTAACAAATCAAAAGATTCCCAAGAAGAAGGAAGGAGAGGACACTGGTTCCAAAAAGACTGGATCCAGTTTTGCAGGAGAGTACCAGAACAGAGAAAGGGTTGGGGGGTGATTGGGGAATGGGCGGGGCAAGGGGGAGAGGACTTATGGGACATATGGTGAGGGGGGAACTGGAAAGGGGAGAGCCTTTGGAATGTAAACAAAGAATATAGAAAATTAAAAGAAAAAGAAAAAGAACCCCCCCCCAAATAAGAAAGAGAGGAGTAGGACTAAGGCATACAAGGTTAGAGGACTCACACACAATTTTCTGTGCATTCATGCATAGCCATCTAATTCAAATTTCACAGACAGCAAGTAGGTGTCAAACAGGATTCTTAGGAAGAAAGGATGGGAAGTTCTTTGTTCCTTAAAGTTTTCAAGAGAAATTTAACTCCTTAAATTTTAACTAGGGAGAAAAACTATACCCCCAGAAAAGGAAACAAAGGAAGAATGTTATTTCAGTCAGTCTTAAGGACTATGAAGAACACAATATGGGCTAGCTTACATACACTTAGGTTTATTGGGAAGGTTTTGTAGGAAGACCAAAGTGTGGATACTTTGGTCCTTCTTAGATGGGGTAAAAAATACCCATGGAGGAAAATACAGAGACAAAGTGTGGAGCAGAAACTGAAGGAAAGACCATCCAGAAACTGCCCCACCTGGGGATCCATCCCAAATTCAGTTACCAAACCCAGACACTATTGTGGATGCCAACAAGTGCTTGCTGACACATGCCTGATATAACTGTTTCCAGAGAGGTCCTTCCAGTGCCTGACAAATACAGAGGGGGATGTTCTCAGCCAACCATTGAACTGAGTACAGGGTCCTTAACGGAGGAGCTAGAGAAAGGACCCAAGGAGTTGAAGGGGTTTGCAGCCCCATAAGGAACAACAATATGAGCCACCCAGTACCCCCCAGAGTTTGCTGGGACTAAACCATCAACCAAAGAGTACACATGGAAGGACCCATGGCTCTAGATGCATACGCAGCAGAGGACGGCCTTGTTGGACATCAAAGGGAGGGAAGCCCTTGTTCCTGAGAAGGGTGGATGCTGCAGTGTAGGTGGGTTAGTGAGCAGTGGGATGGGGGATGGGATGGGGATTTTCAGAGGGGAGACAAGGAAGGGGGATAGCATTTGAAATGTAAACAAAGAAAATATCTAATAAAATGTAAAAAAAAAGAGAAATGTGTCAATATGTATGTTACCAATGTCTACAGAGCTTCTTTCTTTTTTACTCTGAATGCCTTGCCACTGCTTAACATAAAATAAAAAGAAAATGCTATACTTAGTTAAAGATAGAAGGACCAGAATTTATAATCTTATACATGGGTAGATGTTAATCGCTAACCAAATACATAGAACACAAAATATCAACATTGCAAAATAATTAATTCTGAATATTTGAGCATAAATTCTTACAAAACTTTTCACATTTATTTTTCGTCTAAATTTATCACTGATATATTACAATGGTTTGAGCAGCTCTATTTTTACCATAAATTTTATTTTGCATTACCATTAGTAGTACACAAATATATTCTCCTTTTGGATTTTTCTCCCATACAAATCTTCATATTTACAGTCTTATACCATATCTAGAAGTAAATCAGTGTTTCTGCCTGGTGTGTAACAGAGGAGTGTTTACTACTCTTCAGGTGTGAAATTCAGAACCAATGACATGGGGAAATTACACTTGCCTGCTGATGTTCTTTTCTTTTCTTTTTTATTCAATATATTCTTTATTTACATTTCATATGATTTCCCCCGTTCCTGGCTTCCCCTCCCTGAAAGTCCCATAAGCCCTATTCCCTCCCACTGTTCCCCCATCCACCTCTTCCCTCTTCGCTGTTCTGGTATTTCCCTATACTGCTGCACTAAGCCTTTCCAGATTCAGGGGGCACTCCTTGCTTCTTCTTGGACATCATTTGATATGTGGATTGTGTCTTAGGTATTCCAGTCTTCTAGATTAATATCTGCTTATCAGTGAGCACGTACCAAGAGTGTTCTTTTGAGATTGGGTTACCTCACTTAGGATGATGCTCTCCAGCTCCATCCAATTGTCTAAGAAGTTCATGAATTCATTGTTTCTAATGGCTGAATAGTACTCCATTGTGTATATATACCATATTTTTTTGTATCCATTCCTCCATTGAGGGACATCTGGGTTCTTTCCAGCTTCTGTCTATTATAAATAAGGCTGCTATGAACATAGTGGAACATGTATCCTTATTACATGCTGGGGAATCCTCTGAATATATGCCCAGGAGTGGTTGGGTCCTCCAGAAGTGTCATGCCCAGTTTTCTGAGGAACCACGAGACTGATTTCCAGAGTGGTTGTACCAGCTTGCAATCCCACCAGCAGTGGAGGAGTATTCCTCTCTCCATATACTCGCCGATACCTGCTGTCTCCTGAGTTTTTAATCTTAGCCATTCTGACTGGTGTGAGGTGGAATCTCAGGGTTGTTTTGATTTGCATTTCCCTAATGACTAATGATGTTAAACATTTCTTAAGGTGCTTCTCAGCTACCCGAAGTTCTTTAGGTGAGAATTCTTTGTTTAGCTCTGTACCCCATTTTTAATAGGGTTGTTTGGCTCCCTGGAGTCTAACTTCTTGAGTTCTTTGTATATATTGGATATTAGCCCTCTGTCAAATGTAGGGTTGGTGAAGATCCTTTCCCAATTTGTTGGTTGCTGTTTTGTCCACTTGACAGTGTCCTTTGCCTTACAGAAACTTTGTAATTTTATGAGGTCCTATTTGCCAATTCTTGATCTTAGAGCATAAGCTATTGGTGTTCTATTCAAGAACTTTTCCCCTGTGCCTATGTCCTCAAGGTTCTTCCCCAGTTTCTCTTCTATTAGTTTCAGTGTGTCTGGTTTTATGTGGAGGTCCTTGATCCACTTGGAGTTGAGTTTAGTACAAGGAGATAAGAATGCTGATGTTTTGAGTACATGTATTTAAGGTCTCAGAACTGATTCTGAATTCCAAGACTCCAGCTGGCTGACCTATGTTTACTGATGACAGCAAACATACCAGGTGGGTGTGGTTTGCAATGCTGCTGTTGCTGTCATTTGGCAGCTCTTTCTAATGTAGGCAATTCATTGTCACATGCATAGTTTTATCAAATACTGACAA
Organism: Apodemus agrarius; assembly: GCA_964023405.1. Lineage (NCBI taxonomy): Eukaryota > Metazoa > Chordata > Mammalia > Rodentia > Muridae > Apodemus > Apodemus agrarius. The sequence continues at coordinate 94,281,536 of OZ030012.1, read as the reverse complement.
TTAGCACCTGAGTTTAAAACTAGTACGTGACACTCACAGAAATCAACTATACATGCTTTAAATTCTTTCTTTGTTTTGTTTTGTTTTCTCAGACAGGGTTTCTCTGTGTAGCCCTGGCTGTCCTGGAACTCACTCTGTAGACCAGGCTGGCCTTGAACTCAGAAATCGCCTGCCTCTGCCTCCCAAGTGCTGGGATTAAAGGGATGCGCCACCACTGCCTGTATACATGCTTTAGATTGAAATATACTATAATGGTACAGTGCCATATACTTCTATTTATGAAGTATATGGCATGTAATAAAAATAGTACAAAATTCCAAACTAAAAATGCATTACAAGATGATAAAAATGATCAACATGAAATGTGTTTGACGTAACTAGTAAATAGGGAAATGTAAATGTAAATCATTATGTGATATTCCCTTACATCTGTACAACTATAAACAATGACGACAACACCACCAACAACAACAATAACAAAAACAGAGAGAATAAGTGTCAGTTGGATAAAAGATGCCCTAGTTATTATATAGGTGTAAATGATGATTGGTGAAATTATGGGAAATATGTAGAAGGTACTAAAGAAATTAAAAATAGAAGTACCAAAAAGTCAATAAGCAATGTCTTGGGTATATAACAAAAGGAAATGAAATGATCTCTTAAAGGCAGCTGCATCCCATGCTCATTGCATCTTCGAAATGCCTTGTGCAATACACACACACACACTCACACTCACACTCACCCAAAAATCACCCAAAAAACTGCATAGGCAAAGCAACCCTGAACAAGAACAATTCTGGAGGGATTATCATTCCACATTTCAAAATATATTACAGAGCTATAGGAATAAACGCAGTATGGCTTTGAAACAAAAACAGAAATGTAGACCAATGGAACTAAATATTGCTATGTATAACTAAAGCTATCAGATATTGGACAAAGTTTCCAAAATCAGAACTGGAGAAAAATACAGAATATTCAAAAATGTTTCTAAAAACACCCCATATATACAAAAATCAACTCCAAATGGCTCAAGGGCCTCAGTGTTAAACCTGAAATGCTGAACCTGTGAGAGAATGCATAGGCAGTGCCCTACTGGATATAGATGTAGGAAAACACTTCCTGAAGAGGACTCTGCGTGCCCAGGTATTAAGACCAACAATTTCCATGTTGTCCTCATAAAACCAAGAGGTTCTACACAGCAAACAAAACAACCCAGCAAAAAGGAAACCCCCAGAGTAAGAGAAGAATCTATTCTAGCCACACTTCTGACAGATGGTGAATATCCAGAATATACGAAGAACTCATAAAGAACACAGATTACCCAATTAAAATGAGCCAGGGTTCTAAGCAAGGATTCTCATAGAAGCATTAAAAATGACCAAGAAATACCTCAAAATGGGTTCATCGGCCTTACAATTATCATAATGATAATTACAAATATCACCTTATTTCAGTTGAAATGATTAAGATCAAGAAAACAAATGACAGTAGACACTGGTGAGAATATGGTGAAACGGAATCTCTATTCACTATGGGTGGGATTGTAAATTAATGTAGCCACCTTGGAAATCAGTGACGAGAATCTTCAAATATCAAAAAATAAATCTACTGCATGAACTAGATAATCCACCTTTTTGGCATATCACAAATGTGTAGACATCCTACACCTCAGATACTTGCTCATCCATATCCATTGCTGCTTCATTCATAAAAGCTAATAAATAGGGACAACCTTATCCTTTCACTGATTAACTGATAATAACAATGTCATACATGCTTTCAATAGAATACTATGGTAAAAAGATGAAAATTTCAGGTATGTGTATTATTCAATTTATGTACCAGATTTTGCGCATATATGTTTATTAGGGTTGTAGTGTCTTCTTTATTCCTTGTTCTCTCGATTATAGAGAATGTCACCCTCCTTGCCCCTCCATCAGTTAGAAATGTACTTTTACTTTGTGGGACATCAGGACACTGGTTATGGCTTGCCTCCTGTTCTCATTTCCTTAGGTTACCTTTTACCTTCCTTTCATTTTAAAATGGCGCCTGTCTTTAAATCTGAGAAGAGTTCCTTTTCTTTTTAAAGTATTACAACTAATTTTTTTATTGTTTTAAATCTTTTTTTTATAGTCTAGTCATTATTCTCCTCCTGTTCCTCTCATTGGTTCTAGCTGTTGTAGAGGTGGAATAGGAAAAGTATCTCTGGATTGGGGAACTGTGCTTTGCCTTTACTCATAGAGAGTCATCTACACTGCACACTGAATGTGGACTTTGCCTTGACTCAGAGGGGACAGAAGAATTTTAATGAGCTAGTGAAGTGGGATACATGCTACCAGTGAGAGATGTGAGGGATCATATTGTTGTCCTTGTGGGATGTCATGGCTGACACATGTGGTATGATCTGCCATGCTAGCACAGTTTCTACCCGTTGGAGTTACCAAGGCCCATGACATTTTGACTAATGAAATGTTTCTCGTCCAGAGATTTCTGGAAAAAAATAAAGCATGTATTAGAGCAGTATTATTTACTAATACCAGACCTCAGGAGAATAAGATATATAACACTGCTCCAAACTAATGATGGTCCTTGCAAAAGCCACCTGCAGAACTCACAACAGAGTCTGTATCTGTTCAGCTATGCTCTTTCTGAAACTTAAAAGTAAAATCAGCCTCATACCTTGTCCCTCCATATTTGATGACAAATTCATCAGGAAACCAGTTTGCCCCAGTGCATTTCCCCAAGCCATATTAAATTGGAGAAAGACACCTTGAGATTAACTGCTAGAAATATCTTCTTGCATGATCCCATCCAAGATCTTTTGGTTATTTTGTGACACATGCATTTTCTTGAGTTTAGCTGCAGAATGTTTACATTGCTGTGGGTGTTTTATAGGCCACCAGGATGTGGCTGGCAAAAGTCAGACTCTTTTGCATGTGAATACTTTGAAGGTTCTTTCCTTTCCTTTCCTTTCCTTTCCTTTCCTTTCCTTTCCTTTCCTTTCCTTTCCTTTCCTTTCCTTTCCTTTCCTTTCCTTTCCTTTCCTTTCCTTTCCTCTCCTCTCCTCTCCTCTCCTCTCCTCTCCTCTCCTCTCCTCTCCTCTCCTCTCCCCTCCCCTCCCCTCCCCTCCCCTCCCCTCCCCTCCTCCCCTCCCCTCCTCCCCTCCCCTCCCCTCCCCTCCCCTCCCCTCCCCTCCCCTCCCCTCCCCTCCCCTCCCCTCCCCTCCCCTCCCCTCCCCTCTCCTCTCCTCTCCTCTCCTCTCCTCTCCTCTCCTCTCCTCTCCTCTCCTCTCCCCTCCCCTCCCCTCCTCTCCTCCTCCTCTTCTCCTCCTCCTCCTGCTCCTCCTCTTCCTCCTTCTCCTGCTCCTCCTCTTCCTCTTCCTCCTCCTCCTCCTCCTCCTCCTTCTTCTTCTTTCTCTCTCTCTCTCTCTCTCTCTCTCTCTCTCTCTCTCTCTCTCTCTCTCTCTCTCTCTCTCTCTCTCTCTTACATCTAGGAGCCAAGCCAGCCAGTATGCATTAAGATTTCCAAGGTGTCTTCAGACATTGTGATCTTTTCCTTGTCATAGGTCTTAGGTTCAATGATCCCTCTGCTTCCTGTTTTATAACTACTAATATTCACATTAGATAACATTTTCTAGTGTATTCTTCTTTAGCCCGACAAGCTCTAGGGTAGTTTAGGTGGTATCATAACAACTGAGATTAATTTAAGTATTTAATTTTCATCTTTCTTAGATCCATTTGGCCTCACAGCTGAACTGATATTTTTCAAAACAATCAGATGTCATAGTCTTGTCTAGAATGTCTTTCATAAGTCTAAATAGTTATTTATTCATCATAATAGCCATAATCATCTAATTTATCCTCATTAGTTTCTCTCTTCCTAAGAGAAGAGGTAGGGTTATTAAGCTAAGATTATACTACTCGGACCAAATATATCCCATAAAATACAACCCAGAAGGTGAGTTTGTACTGCATTAATTAATTTTTTTTAATATTTGCTATGTATCAGGCAGTGTTTAATAATGGCACTACATTTTACTTCATAAAATTAAGGATAGAATTTCATTAAACAATATGCTATTTTTATTTGATACATTACTTAAGGTACAAATATCAGACCGTTAGAAGGCACAAAATATAAAAAAGGTCACTGTGGAGGACACACATATATACACACATAAACACATCATACACACCTTCATTCAGTTCTAAAGTAAATAATTGTTGCTGGTAGTAGAAACATATTCACAAAGCTTTGTAATACATTAAAACACTCTCACATAAATCACACAAGAATTAAATCCTAAAAGGTCACCTCTGTTACCTGACTGAGGACCTCATCACACACATGTCATCTTTAATATTAGCACAGAGCATGCTTCAGATGCTCAGATGCCTAGCCATTTCTTCTACTGTAAGTCAGCCCCAAGTTGCTCCTCTTTGACATTACACAGTCTCAAGGTACTCCCAGTTTGAAGGTCTTCCAGGAGATCTACTGAATCCTAAAACTTCCCTGACAAATCAATGAGCTGCATAGATTAGGGAACAGCAAGAAAGAAATTTAAGTCAAGATTGGAATTTTTTTTTCCAAGTTGAGCTTGTGAGGATGTAATTTTTAGTCCCACTGATGGCTGCATAGGTTTCTTAGCAGATCCCTAGGGGTACCAGTTTTCTCATTTTTAGTCACACTAATAATAACAATAGTGGTTATATATATATATATTATATATATATTACACTATAATATAGTATACAGGTATATGCAGGTTTGTCCCCAGTGAAGCCATGATGATTAATTAACATACTGTCTAGCACTGAGTAAATCTTAACTAAATATTAGTAGTGTTGCTGCTATTATCACTGTTGGACTGCTGTCCTAAGCCTTAGTAGATAATTGGTCCATAGTTGGAAACAGACTTGGAATTTCTTTTTTCACATGACTGTATAAAATTTTACAGTGTAGTTATGAATATACGTACGGGAAGTTAAGCCTATTGACATGCAATTTGAAATGGCCATAGGGCTCTATTTTTAAAAATACTTGTGGGGCTGGAGAGATGGCTCAGCGGTTAAGAGTGCTGACTGCTCTTCTGAAGGTCCTGAGTTCAAATCCCAGCAACCACATGGTGGCTCACAACCATCTGTAACGAGATCTGACGCCCTCTTCTGGTGTGTCTGAAGACAGGTACAGTGTACTTACATTAAATAAATAAATCTTTAAAAAAATATTTGTAACTGGCATTTAAAGAAATAAAAATGTTTATGTTTTAAGTCAATTTACTCTCAGATATAATATTTAAGAGCATCAATGTATACTTAAAGAAGAAATCAGCTTCTATTTTAAATGTATTTACCCTTGTTTTATGTGCATTCCACACTGAACCACCTGTCCAGTACCCAGAAAGCAGCTTTTGAAGTGAAACATTACAAGTTATATTTTCTAGAGTAACTTTCTGTAAAAAATTAAATTAGATAAATTTTTTTCTGGTGTTACTTTAGCATTTTGTAGTTCTTTCTTATATAAAATACTAAATCCAAACAAAAATCACTTTTTTTAATACATTCTATGCCAAATATAGAAAGCGTCTAAAAGCGTAAAAGCTAATAAGCAAAAAATTACATGTGATCATTTTAAGTTAATATAAAATCTGCCATGACGTTTTACAAAAGCACTGTGCATTACTTTCTGCAATACCTTTTCATTGTATATTTCATTTTCATTACTGTTATAATTACAGTTCTCAGTAATGATTTCTAAATACCAACAAAGCTGAACAAAAGTTAAGCAATGTTAATTTATTCAAGAAATCTCCACTAGAAAGGCAGGAAGATATTTATGTATTATATGCATTATTTACATGGGTCATTTTTACCTGCTGAGAATTCTGGGCATTTGAATAATTATTGTTCTTAATTGTCTCTTCTTGCATTTGTTCAAGCCTACACAAGGACAAGAGGCTTGGAGAACAGTTATGCATCTCAGCTGTCAACGAAAGTGCAGTGGGCAAGTTGATAGTTTCTGGGGAGCCCTGAAGCATCATTCAGGAGATGGGAATGCTCTTTATTAATGTGCCTCTAAGTTTGATTATTTCCTGTGGTCTACTCCTCTCGGGTGTATTTGCTTCTTTTTTTCTAGAGCTTTTATATGTGCTATTAAGCTGCTAGTATATGATCTCTCCAATTTCCTTATGGAGGCACTCAGGGCTATGAGTTTTCTTCTTATCACTGATTTCATTGTGTCCTAAAAGTTTGGCTATGTAGTGCTTTCATTTTCATTAAATTCTAAAATGTCTTTAATTTCTTTGTTTTTTTTCCCATGGCCAAGTTATCAGTGAATAGATAGTTGTTCACTGTCCTCATGTATGTGGGCTTTCTGTTGTTTTTGTTGATACTGAAGACCAGCCTTAATTCGTGGTGGTACAATAGAATACATGGGATTAATTCTATGTTCCTGTATCTGTTGAGGTTTGTTTTGGGTCTGATTATATGGTTGATTTTGGAGAAGGTACCATGAAGTGCTGAGAAGAAGGTATATTCTCTTGTTTTAAGGTAAAATGTTCTGTACATATCTGTCAAATCCATTTGATCCATAACTTCTTTTAGTTTCACTGTGTCTCTGTTTAGTTTCTGTTTCCATGATCTGTTTCCATTGGTGAGAGTGGATTTTTAAAGTCTCCCACTATTATTATGTGAAGTTCAATGTGTGCTTTGAGCTTCAGTAATGTTTCTTTTGCATACGTGGCTACCTTTGTATTTGGGGCATAGATCTTCAGAATTGAGAGTTCATCTTGGTGGATTTTTGCTTTGATGAGTATGTATAGTCTTTCTCCATCATTTTTGATAACTTTTGGTTGAATGTCTATTTTATTGGATATTAGAATGGCCACTCCAGCTTGTTTCTTGGGGCCATTTGCTTGGAAAAAAAATTTCAGCCTTTGAATTTGAGGTAGTATCTGTCCTTGTCACTGAGGTGTGTTTCCTGTATGCAGCAAAGTGCTGGGTCCTGTTTACATATATAGTCTTTTAGTCTGTGTCTTTGTATAGGGGAATTGAGTCCATTGATATTGAGAGATATTAGGGGCCAATGATTGTTGCCTTGAATACTTGGACACAGGGGAAAACATCCTGAACTCCAATGGCTTATGTTTGAAGATCAACAATCAAGATGGGACCTCATATAATTGAAAAGCTTCTGTAAGGCAAAGGACACAACAGCAATCCACAGATTGGGAAAAGGTCTTTGCCAATACCACATCTGATAAAGGGCTAATATCCAAAGATATACAAAGAATTCAAGAAGTTAGACTCCAGAGAACTAAATAACCCTATTAAAAAGTACAGTTCAGAGATAAAGAGAGAATTCTTAACTGAGGAATCTTCAATGGCTGAGAAGCACTTAAAGAAATGTTCAGCATCCTTAGTCTCCAGGGAAACATAAATCCAAACTACCCTGCGATTCCACCTCACACCAGTAAGAATGGCTGAGATAAAAAACTCAGGTGACAGCAGATGCTGGCAAGGATGTGGAGAAAGAGGAACACTTCTTACTGCTGGTGGGATAGCAAGCTGGTACAACCACTCTGGAAATCAGTTTGGTGGTTCCTCAGAAAATTGGATATAATACTATCTGAGGACCCAGCTATATCACCCTGGGCATATACCCAGAAGATTCTCCACTATGTTCATAACAGCCTTATTTATAATAGCCAGAAGCTGGAAAGAAGGGACCCAGATGTCCCTCAACAGAAAAATGGTTACAGAGAATGTGATAAATTTACACAATGGAGTTCTACTCAGTGATTAAAAACGTCATGAACTTTGCAGGCAAATGGATGGAACTAGGAAATATCCTGAGTGCAGTAACCCAGCCTCAAAAGAACACAAATGGTATGTACTCACTGATAAGTGGATATTAGCCCAAAAGCTCACAATGCCTATGAATCAACCCACAGACCATATGGAGCTTAGGAGGAAGACCAAGGTGTATAGATGCTTCAGTTCTGCATTGAGGGGGGAACAGGATGATTGTGGGAGGTAGAGGGAGAGAGGGACCTGGGCAGGGAAAAAAGGATGGGGGAGGAAATAAGGGGGCAGTATAGGCACTGGAGAGGATGGGAGAGAGGTCCAGAGAGTCAGGAAATTGAATAAGAATATGTAGCGAGTGGTGTGTGTGTGTGTGTGTGTGTGTGTGTGTGTGTGTGTTATGAGGAACTAGCATAGCCACTGGAGACACCAGGGAAAAGAGAGGCTCTCAGGTCCAAATGGGGATGGCTTTAGCTGAAATGAGCAGAGAAGGGGGAGATAGAATCTGTAGAGAACAACTCCAGCAGGTAGGCACAGCCCCAGGTTGAGGGATGAGGGCACCCACCAATCTCAAAATTTTTAACCCAGAAATGTTCGTGTGCAAAGGAAGAACAGGGACAAAAACTGGAGCAGTGACTGAAGGAAGGGCCATCCGGGGATTGCCAGACCTGGGGAATCCATCCTGTCTGCAGATACCAAACCCAACACTGTTGCTGTGATCAAGAGGCACTTGTTGACAGAAACCTGGTTTGGCTGCAACTTGGGAAGTCTGGCCAGAAACTGACCAATACAGATGAGGATGCTTAGAGCCAACCATTAGACTGAGCTCAGGGAACCTGGTGGGGGAACTGGCAGAAGGATTGGAGGAGTGGAGGGGATTGCAACCCCATAAGAAGAACAACATGGGCTGGCTGCACCACCCAGTGCTCCCAGAGGCTAGACTATCAACCACGGAACATACAGGAAGGATCCAGGACTCTAGATGCATATGTAACAGAAGATGGCCTTGCCTGACAGCAATGGGAAGGGAGGCCCTTGGTTCTATGGAGGTTTGATGCCTCAGCATAGTGGGATACTGGAGCAGTGGGGTGGGAAAGGGTGGTGGGTGAGCACCCTCATGGAGGCAAAGGGCAGTGGGGAGTGGGTACATGTGGGATGGGAGGGTTTGTGGAGGGGTAACCGGGGTGTGGGAAATCATTTGAGATGTAAACAAATGTAATGATTAATTAAAAAATAAATAATAAAAAAATAAATGTGCCTCTGGCTTCTTGACCCAGAAAAAGTTATTTACCCTTTCCCCATGTCCTCTTATGAATGAGAGAAGGACCTCTTTAAGCTTGTTAGTGGAGATGTTAGAAGCAAAAGGGACAAGCCTTATAAAGTGTTTCCTAAATATAAAATATGGTATGTCATTTAAAGAAAATCTGTCATGGTAGTTAAAAGCATAACTTTACTTTGAATCCTGGTTCTCAAATAAGCTTACTTTTTCCTCATTGTTATTTCAAGGTTGTTCAGAAAGAAACACTGTGTATAAACCGGGTGAGATAATCACCCTGACACACTTTTTATTAGTTGAGAATTTTGTACAATACATTTTAATCATACTTAACACTTCCCCTACTCATCCTAATATCCCTAACCAGTAAATTTTTTGTCTCCCCCACCTTTTAAACCGATCAAGTGTAGCTGGTCCTACCTACACACTCTTGAATTTGTGGCCTTCCACTGGAGCATAAATAACCCTCTGGGGATACACCTTTAAAAATATGATTCTCTCCCTCCCGGCAACTATCAGTTGCCACCGTATCTTTAGTTATGGTAGAATTTATTACTCACCACCCTTCTTCATGCTGGGGGATTTTGTCTGGCTTGAGTTTGTGTGTTGTCACACTGTTGTGAGATTTTATATATATATATATATATATATATGTGTGTGTGTGTGTGTGTGTGTGTGTATACACACACACACACACACACACACATATAGATGTATATATGTGTATATATACAACAGGATAGATGGACTCACCAGCAAGGAGAGAAGGAAGGCAAAGTGCAATAGTTCTTCCTGTGGACATACTTATGTCTTGGCCACCACAGTAAGTGTCACTCATTCTGGAGGAGGCTATGTCTTTTCAGGTAATTGTTTTAGGAATTGCCCTTAAATACCTGCCCAGAAGCACATCTTATAATTGATTCTGGATGCAATAGAGTCGACAACCAAAATTAACCACAACTTTCATATGTTCTTCATGCTTTTCTAGAACCTACAGCCATATAAATGTTAGGCAAGGTCCAATATAACATTGAGTTATTTTGTAGCCCCAAATATTTAACACTTAAATACTGTATGTGTGCAGTGGTAAATTCATTTCAGCTGCAGGACAATAAACATAAAGAAGTAAATTTGATTATTTAGGATTGTGTATGTTCCTTCTACAGTCTTATATGAGAAGAAAATAAAATGGCTTTAGAAAATCTTTGTTTCACTGGAAATGCTTTTAATTGAAGAAAAATTTGTTCTATGTGATGATGTTCAATTTCTGTACCACCTAATAATTAGTGAATGTAACACTAGCTAAATGGAATGTTTCTCAAGTATATTCTCCATTATTTAAGTAAAAATATTGTTTTTTATTATAGGTAAAATATTCAAGCTCATATGCTCATAAAATGTTGGATTGTAGAAATAAGTTTTATATTAGCAAAATTGGATTACTGTTTGTCTTAGTTAGGGTTTTACTGCTGTGAACAGACACCATGACCAATGCAAGTTTTATAAAAGACAACATTTAATTGGGGTTGGCTTACAGGCACAGAAGTTCAGTCCATTGTCATCAAGGCAGAAACATGGCAGCATCCAGGCAGGCATGGTGCAGGAGGAGCTGAGAGTTCTACATCTTCATCTGAAGGCTGCTGGTGGAAGACTGACTTCCAGGCAGCCAGGGTGAGGGTCTTAAGCCCACACCCACAGTGACACACCTATTCCAACAAGGCCACACCTCATAATAGTGTCACTTCCTGGGCCAATCATATACAAACCATCACATTCCACTCTCTGGCCCCCATAGGCTTGTTCAAATGAGTCTATGGGGGCCATACTTAAACATAGCATAATGCAAAATACATTTAGTCCAACTTCAAAAGTCCCTGTAGTCTATAGCAGTCTCCAGAGTGTTAAAAGTGCAAAGTTCAAGGTCTCTTTTGAGATTCATCCAATCATTTAACTGTAATCCGCCAAGCAAGACAGGAAACCAGCTGGGCAAAGTCCAACTCTGCATCTCCATGTCTGATGGCAAAGCAGTCTTCAGATATCCAACTCCTTTTTCATCTTTGTTGACTTCAACAAGGTTCTTTCTCTTGGGCTTGTTCCACTCCCTGTTATCAGCTTTCCTTGGCAGGCATCCTGTGGCTCTGGCATCTTTAACATCTTGGGTACCCCAAGTCAATTTCAGCATCACAGCTTCTTGTTCCAATGTCTGAGATCCACACATGATCTGTGTATCTCCAAAGAGCTGGTATCAATTCTCCAGCTCTGCCCTCTGTAGCACTCTAAGTTCAGATTGATCGACTCCACTACCACTGCTGTTCTTGGTGGTATCTTGCTGTTCTTGGATCCCATGATACTGGCATCTCCAATATGCTAGGGTCTTCCACTGCATCTATGCTTCACCAAAGCCTCTCATAGGCTCTCTTCATGGTACCAAGGCTCAACTCCTTTGCATGACCCCTTCAGTCCTGGGCTGTCAATTACAACTGAGGGTACACTTTCACCAATGGCCTTCCATGACCTCTCACAGTACCAAGCCTCAGCTGTTCTTCATGATGCCTTCATGCCTTGAAAACCACTAACTCTTTTTCTGTATCAATTCCTTCTTTGAGGGATATCTGGGCTCCTTCTAACTTCTGGCTATTATAAACAAGGCTGCTATGAACATTGTGGAGCATGTATCTTTATTGTATGCAGGGGAATCCTCTGGGTATATGCCCAGGAGCAGTATGCCGGGGTCCTCTGGAAGTGACATGCCCAATTTTCTGAGGAACTGCCAAACTGATTTCCAGAGCGGTTTTACCATTTTGCAATCCCACCAACAGTGGAGGAATGTTCCTCTTTCTCCACATTCTCGCCAGTACCTGTTCTCTCTTGAGTTTTTAATCTTAGCCTTTCTGACTGGTGTGAGGTGGAATCTCAGGGTTGTTTTGATTTGCATTTCCCTGATGACTAATGATGTTGAACATCTCTTAAGGTGTTTCTCAGCCATTCGAATTTCTTCTGGTGAAAATTCTTTGTTTAGCTCTGTGCCCCATTTTTTGATAGGGTTATTTGGTTCTTTGTGGTCTAACTTCTTGAGTTCTTTGTATATATTGGATATTAGCCCTCTGTCAGATGTGGGGTTGGTGAAGATTTTTTCCCCACTTTGTTGGTTGCTGTTTTGTCCTTCTGACAGTGTTCTTTGCCTTACAGAAACTTTGTAATTTTAAGAGGTCCCATTTACAATGGAATACTACTCAGCAATTAAAAATAATGAATTCGATATTGCCTGCAGCTTCCCGCCCAGCTGGTGGTGGGGAAGCCGGAGGGTCACCCAGCGTGCCAGGTGCTCAGAACCATCCGGCGGCGGCGGCGGCACAACCAGGTACCCGAGACAGCCCAAGCTTAAGACCTTCGGGGACTCAGGCCTGGAGTGGGAGTTGGGCACAGAATAGCGGGTGCACTCTGCACTCGCGCGGCGGACCCTGAGCTCCCTGCAGGCAGCTGCCATATTGCCTGCAGCTTCCCGCCCAGCTGGTGGTGGGGAAGCCGGAGGGTCACCCAGCGTGCCAGGTGCTCAGAACCATCCGGTGGCGGCGGCGGCAGAACCAGGTACCCGAGACAGCCCGAGCTTAAGACCTTCGGGGACTCAGGCCTGGAGTGGGAATTGGGCACAGAATAGCGGGTGCACTCTGCACTCGCGCGCGGGGCGGACCCCGAGCTCCCTGCAGGCAGCTGCCATATTGCCTGCAGCTTCCCGTCCAGCTGGTGGTGAGGAAGCCGGAGTCAGCCAGTGTGCCAGGTGCCCAGACCCAGCCGGAGGCCGAACCAGCCTCCCATCCAGCCAGTGGCAGGGAAGCTGGAAACCGGACCCAGCCAGCTTCCCAGCAGCTTGGGACCAGCAGGCGGAACCAGATAACTGAGATATCCCAACTTTAAGACCCCTGGGGAAACAGGATATCAGACAGCGAACCCTGAGCAGGAGCAGTGCAGAGCAGCCGCCCAACAGGCGGAACCAAATACCTGGGATATCCTGAGGTTAAGACCTCGGGGGACTCAGGCCACCTGTCAGCAATCTGTGAGCAAGACCCCCGCAGGACAGTGATTCAGGTATCCCAGTCACTGGGAAATAGCCTTACAACCCCACAGGAGGGTCAAGCACCAGCTAGTATCTACAGGACCAACTAACACCAGAGTTAACCAGATGGCAAAAGGCAAACGTAAGATTGCTACTAACAAAAATCAAGGCAATATGGCGGCATCCGAACCCAGTTCCCCAACAGCAATAAATATTGGATACCCCGAAACACCAGAAAAGCAAGACTCAGATCTAAAATCACTGGTCAGGATGCTGATAGAGGAACACTTAGATAAATCTCTTAAAGTAATACATGAGAAAATAGATCAAAAGCTAGAAGCCATTGCAAGACAAACACAATTAAATCCCAGATATCTCAACACACCAGAAAAACAAGACTCAGATCTAAAATCACTGGTAAAGATGCAGATTGAGGATCACTTAGATAAATTTCTTAAAGTAATAGAGGAGAAAATAGATCAAAAACTAGAAGCCCATACAAGGCAGACACAAAAATCACTTAAAGAAATCCAGGAGAATATAGAGCAAAAAGTGAATCCCAATAAGGGGGAGAAACAAAAATCACCCAAAGAAATACAAGAGAACATGGGTCAACGAGTAGAAGTCATAAAGGAGGAAACACAAAAATCCCTTAAAGAATTACAGGAAAACACAAACAAGCAACTGAAAGATCTGAGCAAAACCATACAAAATCTAAAAACAGAAGTAGAAACAACTAAGCAATCGCAAAGGGAGACAATGTTGGAGATAGAAAACCTTGGGAAGAAATCAGGAGTCATAGATGCAAATATCAACAATAGAATACAAGAGATAGAAGACAGAATCTCAGATGCTGAAGATACCATAGGAACCATGGATTCAACAATTAAAGAAAATGCAAAATGCAAAAAGCAGGTAACCCAAAACATTCAGGAAATCCAGGACACAATGAGAAGACCAAACCTAAGGATTATAGGGATAGATGAGAATGAAGATCTACAACTTAAAGGGCCAGCAAATATCTTCTACAAAATTATGGAAGAAAATTTCCCCAACCTAAAGAGAGAGATGCCCATGAATATACAAGAAGCCTATAGAACCCCAAATAGACTGGACCAGAACAGAAATACTTCCCGTCACATAATAGTCAAAACCCCAAATGTACTAAACAAAGAAAGAATATTAAAGGCAGTAAGAGAAAAAGGACAAGTAACATATAAAGGAAGACCTATCAGAATTACACCAGACTTCTCACCTGAGACCATGAAAGCTAGAAGATCCTGGGCAGACCTTATGCAGACCCTAAGAGAACACAAACTTCAGCCAAGACTACTATACCCAGCGAAACTCTCAATTGCCATAGATGGGGAAACCAAGATATTCCACGACAAAACCAAATTTGCAAGATACTTATCTACAAACCCAGCCCTACAAAGGATAATAGGGGAAAAATACCAACACAAGGGGGGAAACAACACCCCAGAAGAAACAAGATAGAAACCCCATCTCATCCAACCCAAAAGAAGAGAACCACTCAAATACAAATAATAATAAAATTCCCAAAATGTCAGGAAGTAATAATTACTATTCCTTAATATCTCTTAATATCAATGGACTCAATTCCCCAATCAAAAGACACAGACTAACAGACTGGATACGGAAACAGGACCCTACATTTTGCTGCATACAGGAAACACATCTCAGTGTCAAAGACAAACACCAACTTAGAGTAAAAGGCTGGAAGACAGTTCTACAAGCAAATGGTCCCAGGAAACAAGCTGGAGTAGCCATTCTAATATCAGATAAAATCGACTTTCAACCTAAAGTCATCAAAAGAGACACAGAAGGTCACTTCCTGCTTGTCAAAGGGAAAATCCACCAAGAAGAATTCTCAATACTGAACATCTATGCACCAAATGCAAGGGCACCCTCATTCGTAAAAGAAACTTTACTAAAGCTTAAAGCACACATCGCACCTAACACAATGATTGTAGGTGACTTCAACACTCCACTCTCCTCAATGGACCGATCAGGAAAGCAGAAACTAAACAGGGACACAGTGAAACTAATTGAAGCTTTGGACCAATTGGATTTAACAGATATATATAGAACATTCCATCCTAAAACAAAAGAGTATACCTTTTTCTCAGCACCGCACGGTACCTTCTCAAAAATTGATCATATAATTGGTCACAAGACAGACCTCAACAAATACAAGAAGACCGAACTAATCCCATGTCTCCTATCGGATCACTATGGAGTAAAAGTGGTCTTCAATAGCAAGAAGAACTACAGAAAGCCCACATACACATGGAAACTGAACAATACTCTACTCAATGACACCCTGGTCAAGGAAGAAATAAAGAAAGAAATCAAAGACTTTTTAGACTTCAATGAAAATGAAGGTACGACCTACCCAAATCTCTGGGATACAATGAAAGCAGTGCTAAGAGGAAAACTCATAGCCCTGAGTGCCTCCAAAAAGAAACTGGAAAGAGCATACACTAGCAACTTAACAGCACACCTGAAGGCGCTGGAACAAAAAGAAGCTAACTCACCCAGGAGGAGTAGAAGAGAGGAAATCATCAAACTAAGGGCTGAAATCAATCAAGCAGAAACAAAGAGAACCATACAAAGAATCAACAAAACCAAGAGCTGGTTCTTCGAGAAAATCAACAAGATAGATAAACCCTTAGCTAGACTAACCAAAGGGCACAGAGATAGTATCCAAATTAACAAAATTAAAAATGAAAAGGGGGATATAACAACAGAAACAGAGGAAATTCAAAAGATCATCAGATCCTACTACAAAGGCCTATACTCAAAACAACTGGAGAATCTGGAGGAAATGGACAATTTCCTAGACAGATATCAAATACCAAAATTAAATCAGCATCAAGTAGACCAGCTAAACAGTCCCATAACCCTTAAAGAAATAGAAGGGGTTATAGAAAGCCTCCCAACCAAAAAAAGTACGGGACCAGATGATTTTAGTGCAGAATTCTACCAGACCTTCAAAGAAGACTTAACACCAATACTCTTCAAACTATTCCACAAAATAGAGACAGAAGGGACACTGCCCAACTCATTCTTCGAAACCACAATTACGCTGATACCTAAACCACAAAAAGATTCAACAAAGAAAGAGAACTACAGGCCAATTTCTCTTATGAATATAGATGCAAAAATACTAAATAAAATTCTTGCCAACCGAATCCAAGAGCATATCAAAACGATCATTCACCATGATCAAGTAGGCTTCATTCCAGGAATGCAGGGATGGTTCAATATACGGAAATCCATCAATGTAATCCACTACATAAACAAACTAAAAGAAAAAAACCACATGGTCATCTCATTAGATGCTGAAAAAGCATTTGACAAAATTCAGCATCCTTTCATGCTAAAAGTCTTGGAAAGAGCAGGAATTCAAGGCCCATACCTAAACATAGTAAAAGCAATCTACAGCAAACCAGTAGCCAACATCAAAATAAATGGAGAGAAACTTGAAGCAATTCCACTAAAATCAGGGACTAGACAAGGCTGTCCTCTCTCTCCATATCTTTTCAATATAGTACTTGAAGTTCTAGCGAGAGCAATCAGACAACATAAGGAAGTCAAAGGGATACAAATTGGAAAGGAAGAAGTCAAAGTATCATTATTTGCAGATGATATGATAGTCTACTTAAGCGATCCAAAAAACTCCACCAGAGAACTTCTACAGCTGATAAACAACTTCAGCAACGTGGCTGGTTATAAAATTAACTCAAGCAAATCAGTAGCCTTCTTGTACTCAAAGGACAAGCAGGCTGAGAAAGAAGTTAGGGAAATAACACCCTTCACAATAGCCACAAACAACATAAAGTACCTTGGCGTAACTCTAACCAAACAAGTGAAAGATCTGTATGACAGGAACTTCAAGTCCCTGAAGAAAGAAATCGAAGAAGACCTCAGGAGATGGAAAAATATTTCTTGCTCCTGGATTGGCAGGATCAATATAGTAAAAATGGCCATCTTGCCAAAAGCAATCTACAGATTCAATGCAATCCCCATCAAAATCCCAAATCAATTCTTCATAGATCTAGAAAGAGCAATTTTCAAATTCATCTGGAGCAACAAAAAACCCAGGATAGCTAAAACTATTCTTAACAATAAAAGGACTTCTGGGGGAATCAATATCCCTGACCTCAAGCAGTACTACAGAGCAATTGTGTTAAAAACTGCATGGTATTGGTACAGCAACAGGCAGGTAGATCAATGGAATAGGATTGAAGACCCAGAAATTAACCCACAGACTTATGGTCACTTGATCTTTGATAAAGGAGCCACAACCATCCGGTGGAAAAAAGATAGCCTTTTCAACAAATGGTGCTGGTTCAACTGGAGGTCAACATGCAGAAGAATGCGAATTGACCCACTCTTATCTCCTTGTACTAAGATCAACTCCAAGTGGATCAAGGACCTCCACATAAAACCAGACACACTGAAACTATTAGAAAAGAAACTTGGGAAGACCCTGGAGGACATGGGCACAGGGGTAAAGTTCCTGAACAGAACACCAATAGCTTATGCTCTAAGATCAAGAATGGACAAATGGGACCTCATAAAATTACAAAGTTTCTGTAAGGCAAAGGACACTGTCAGAAAGACAAAACGGCAACCAACAAAGTGGGAAAAGATCTTCACCAACCCCACATCCGACAGAGGGCTAATATCCAATATATACAAAGAACTCAAGAAGTTAGACCCCAAAGAACCAAATAACCCTATCAAAAAATGGGGCACAGAGCTAAACAAAGAATTTTCACCAGAAGAAATTCGGATGGCCGAGAAACACCTTAAGAGATGTTCAACATCATTAGTCATCAGGGAAATGCAAATCAAAACAACCCTGAGATTCCACCTCACTCCAGTCAGAATGGCTAAGATTAAAAACTCGAGAGACAACAAGTGCTGGCGAGGATGTGGAGAAAGAGGAACACTCCTCCACTGTTGGTGGGATTGCAAAATGGTAAAACCACTCTGGAAATCAGTGTGGCGGTTCCTCAGAAAATTGGGCATGCCACTCCCAGAGGACCCTGGCATACCACTCCTGGGCATATACCCAGAGGATTCCCCTGCATACAACAAAGACACATGCTCCACTATGTTTATAGCAGCCTTGTTTATAATAGCCAGAAATTGGAAGGAGCCCAGATATCCCTCAAAGGAGGAATGGATACAGAAAATGTGGTATATTTATACAATGGAGTACTACTCAGCAATTAAAAATAATGAATTCATGCAATTTGTAGGTAAATGGTTAGATCTGGAAACTATCATCCTAAGTGAGCTAACCCAATCACAAAAGAATACACACGAAATGCAATCACTGATAAGTGGATATTAATGAGCCCAGAAGCCCTAAATACTCAAGGCACAATTAGCAAGTCAAATGACTCTCAAGAAGAAAAAAAGGAGAGGACCCTGGGCCTGTAAAGATTGGATCCAGTATTGTAGACCCAGAACAGAGAAATCGGGGGGGGGGGAAAGAGTGGGGAATAGCATGGGGGGGAGCGAAATTATGGGACATATGGTGGGGGGTACCTGGGAGGGGAAAGCCTTTGGAATGTAAACAAAGAATATAGAAAATAAAAAAAATGATTAAAAAAAAAATAATGAATTCATGCAATTTGTAGGCAAATGGTTAGATCTGGAAAATATCATCCTAAGCGAGTTAACCCAATCACAAAAGAATACACAAGAAATGCAATCACTAATAAGTGGATATTAATGAGCCCAGAAGCCCTAAACTCTCAAGGCACAATTAGCAAGTCAAATGATTCCCAAGAAGAAGAAAGGAGAGGACTCTGGGCCTGAAAAGATTGGATCCAGTTTTGTAGATCCAGAAGAGAGAAATGTTGGGGGGTGATTGGGGAATAGTTGGGGGGAGAGAGGACTTATGGGATGTATGGTGGGGGGAACTGGGAAAGGGGAAAGCCTTTGGAATGTAAACAAAGAATATAGAAAATTAAAAAAATAATTTCATCTAAAAAAAAAGAAAAAAGAAAAAAGAAAGAAAACCAGTAACACCTGGATGATTCTTACAAGTTACCAAGTACAGCTGCAGCATGAGGAACACTTGGCTATCTCTGGAATACAGCTTCTTTGTGCTCTCAGAAAACACTTCCCATATTTCACCTCAGTGATGCTGGTCTTTTCTTAGTCACCACTAATTTCTTAGCTCCAGCTAACCAGCCTCAATTATTTCAGTAGTCTTCTTCTTCTCTTGAATATAAAGCCAGAGACACATGGCTGAAGTTGCTGAGTTCTGTTGCTTGCAGGAGCTGGAACATTGGCCCCCTTGTTCTACTACATTATCACTAGCTTCTTTTTACCCAGCTCCTTCACTGTGTAAGTTGGCTGTCCTGAAACTTGCTCCTTAGACTGACTTTGATCTCAAGAGATCTGCATGCCTGTCTCCTAAGCACTGGGATTAAAGGTGTGGTCCACCAAGCCTGGATTAAAATTTTTCTTCATCTAGAATTTGCTCTGTTCTAGAGTGGCCTTGAACTCAGAGATCTGTTTATCTTTGCCTCCTGGGATTAAAGGCTTGTACGACCATGCCTGGACCTAATGTTAACTGGGTGAATCTTGCCCCCAAGGTCACCACTCTTTTAATTCAATTTAATATCCTTGAATTCAGCTCCATTTCACTTCCTGGAGTCCCTTTAATACTCAAACTATATATTTTGTACTTTTCCTTTCTCAGCTTCCTATGTTGGTTCAAAATTCTCTTCATCAGACTTAATCAGAGAACAAATTCTTTGTTAGGCTTTTTGGGACTTCCTTTGCAGATGCAATTGATATATATCTCTTTACCTTAGCCCTAGGCAGTCTCTTCAGACAATGGCAAAAATCAGCCATGTTCTTCACCAAAACATTACAAAAACAGTTTCTCAGCCACATATTAAAGTTCTTCTCTACTGAAACCTCTTGGACCATCAGGCCTACACAGCTCAAATGACCCTCAGCACCACTGTCTTCCATATTCCTATGAGACTGGCCCATTAAGCCCCACTTAAAGCATTTAGTGGCTTTCCAAATCCAAAGTCCCCAAATCCACATTCTTCCAAACAAAATCATGGTCATGCCTATCACAGCAATACCCCAGTTCCTGGTACCAACTTCTGTCTTAGTTATCGTTTTACTGCTCTGAACAGACACCATGACCAATGCAAGTTTTATAAAAGACAACATTTAATTGGGGTTGGCTTACAGGCTCAGAGGTTCAGTCTATTGTCATGAAGACAGAAACATGGCAGCATGCAGGCAGGCATGGTACAGGAGGAGCTGAGAGTTCTATCTCTTCATCTGAAGGCTGCTAGTGGAAGACTGACTTCCAGGCAGCCAGAGTGAGGGTCTTAAGCCCACACCCACAGTGACACACCTACTCCAACAAGGCCACACCTCCTAATAGGGTCACTTCCTGGGCCTATCATATACAAACCATCACACTGTTTCTCTGATGCTAACAAGTACAGTGAATATAGCAAAATCAACCACAATAAGAACACATGACTGATAGAATTTGAAAAACACTAGGTGGCCCAAAACTCTAGGAGGAGACATTTATTGTAACATTCCTTTGAATCTTCAGTCTATTAGTGTATACTGAGAATCTCAGAGTAGTGTATTATTGTGTTTGCCCTGTGGGTTAAATTTTTTAAATTTTCATTTAGTTTATTTTTATTTATTCACTCCCTCCTGTGGGTCACCCCTTCCCATAATCCTTCCCTCATTCCCAGTTCCTCTTCTCCTCTGAGTGGGTAGGGGCCCCCTATGTATGCCTCTGGCCCTGGCACTTCAAGTTTCTGGGACACTAGGTACTTCTCCCACTGAAGCCAGACGAGGGAGCCCAGCTAGTAGAATGAATGTGTCCTATTTATAGGCAACAGCTTTTGGGATAGCCCCTATTGGGTACAGAACTAAGCAGAATTCTCAACAGAGGAGTTGGTAATGGCCGAGAAGCACTTAATGAAATGTTCAAAATCCTTAGTTATCAGAGAAATGCTAATCAAAACAACTATGAGGATATGGATCAAGGGAAACACTCCTCCATTGCTGGTGGGAGTGGAAAGTTGTATAACCACTTTGAAAACCAATTTGGGTGGTCGCTTCAGCAGCACATATACTAAAATTGGAACAATACAGAGAAGATTAGCATGGTTCCTGTACGAGGATGACATGCAAATTTGTGAAGTGTTACATATTTTTGGCTGCATCCTCTCTCCATATCTTTTCAATATAGTACTTGAAGTTCTAGCTACAGCAATTAGACAACATAAAGAGGTCAAAGGGATTCAAATTGGAAAGGAAGAAGTCAAACTATCACTGTTTGCAGATGATATAATAGTATACTTAAGCGACCCAAAAAAACTCCACCAGAGAACTCCTACAGCTGATAACTTCAGGAAAGTAGCTGGTTATAAAATCAACACTAGCAAATCAGTAGCCTTCCTATACTCAAAGGATAAGGAGGCCGAGAAAGAAATTAGGGAAATGACACCCTTCACAATAGCCACAAATAATATAAAGTATCTTGGTGTGACTCTAACCAAACAAGTGAAAGATCTGTATGAGAAGAAGTTCAGGTATCTAAAGAAGGAAATTGAAGAACTCAGAAAATGGAAAAATCTTCCATGCTTGTGGATTGGCAGGATTAATATAGTAAAAATAGCCATCTTGCCAAAAGCAATCTACAGATTCAATGAAATCCCCATCAAAATCCCAACTCAGTTCTTCATATAGTTAGAAAGAGCATTTCTCGAATTCGTCTGGAATAACAAAAAACCCAGGATAGCTAAAACTATTCTCAACAGTAAAAGAACTTCCTGGGGAATCAGTATCTCGGACCTCAAGCAGTACTACAGAGCAATAGTGTTCAAAACTACATGGTATTGGTTCAGTGATAGGCAGGTAGATCAATGGAATAGGATTGAAGACCCAGAAATGAATCCACACACCTATGGCAACTTCATCTTCGACAATGTAGCTAAAACCATCCAGTGGAAAAAAGATAGCCTTTTCAACAAATGATGCTGGTTCAACTGGAGGTAAGCATGCAGAAGAAAGAGAATTGATCCATTCTCATCTCCTTGTACTAAGCTCAACTCCAAGTAGATCAAGGACCTCCTCATAAAACCAGACACACTGAAACTAATAGAAAAGAATCTGGGGAAGACCCTTGAGGGCATGGGCACAGGGGAAACTTTCCTGAACAGAACACCAATTTTATGCTTAGGATCAGGAATTGACAAATGGGACCTCATAAAATTACAAAGTTTCTGTAAGGCAAAGGACATTGTCAAGAGGACAAATCGGCAACCAACAAATTGAGAAAAGATCTTCACCAACCCTACATCCAACAGAGGGCTAATATCCAATATATACAAAGAACTCAAGAAGTTATACTCCATAGAACTAAATAACCCTAATAAAAATGGGGTGCAGAACTAAGAAACAAAGAACTTTCATCTGAAGAAGTTCGAATGGCTGAGAAACTCCTTAAGAAATGTTCAACATCATTAGTCATTAGGGAATGCAAATCAAAACAACCCTGAGATTTCACCTCACACCAGTCAGAATGGCTAAGATTAAAAACTCAGGGGACAGCAGGTTTTGGCAAGGATGTGGAGAAAGATGAACACTCCTCCACTGCTGGTGGGAATACAAGTTGGTACAATCACTTTGGAAATTAGTCTGGTGGTTCATCAGAAAACTGGGCTTGACACTTCTGGAGGACCCTGCTATACCACCCCTGGGCATATACCCAGAGGATTTCCTGGCATGCAATAAAGACACATGCTCCACTATGTTCATAGCAGCCCTATTTATAATAGCCAGAAGCTGGAAAGAACACAGATGTTCCTCAATGGAGGAATGGTTACCAAAAAATGTGGTATATTTACACAATGGAATACTACTCAGCAATTAAAAACAATGAATTCATGAAATTCTTAGGAAAATGGAACTGGAAAATATCATCCTAAGTCAGGTAACTCATTTACAAATGAACACACATGGAATACAGACACTGATAAGTGGATATTATCCCAGAAGCTCTGAATACCCAAGACACAACTCACATGTCAAATGATTCCCAAGAAGAAGGAAGGAGAGGGCCCTGGTCCTGGAAATGCTTGATCCAGCATTATAGGTGAGTACCAGGACAGAGAAATGGGAGGGGGTGATTTGGAAATGGGCAGAGGGAAAAGGGCTTATGGGACTTATGGGGAGGAGGGAACCAGGAAAGGAAAAATCATTTGGAATGTAAACAAAGAATATAGAATAAAAAAGAAAGAAAAGAAAATCAATTTGGCATTTTCTCAGAAATCGTGGAATAGTTTTACCTCAAGGCCCAGCTATACCACTCCTGGGCATATACCCAAAATATGCTCCAACACCTCATAAAGACTTAATTAAAAAAATAACTTGCTCAATTATGTCCATGGCAACTTTATTAATAGTAATAATAGAAATTAATAGTAATAATAGAAATAATAGAAACTAGGAACAACCTAGATAGCTCTCAACTGAAGAATGGATAAGGTAAATGTTGTACATCTACACAGTGGGTTAATATTTTATCATTGAATCAGTTTCTGGAGTAGCTGTCCTTAGGATTGTATTTTGGAATGTAATGAATTAAAAAATAATTTTCTCATTTATTTTCCATGAGAAGAAAAGCAGTGAAGCAAAGAAGAAAGAAAGAAGGAACTGTAGGATGGTGTAGGGGTTCAGAATATTCTTTAGCATTGCATTATTGGGATACATTTCCAGTTTGTCAAGTATTCTCTAGTGATGATGGGTTGGACTTCTTGTCTTCTTTCTTCATTCCTTGTCCTTTAAAAGTGCAATTTATATTGTGAGCCACCTCAGAACACTTCTGGGTTCCTCTAATTGTGTCTGATCTTGAGGAAGTGGGACAATATGCCATCTGTGGTTTTCCAGTTTGACAGAAAAGACAATACACCAAATGATACTCACTGTCAATAACAGGTATGTACACTGGCACTGCTTGTTCTTACACAGGTTCGATCCACCGTCCGTCAGGAAGAACCATGGTAGAAAAGCAGGATTCCAATCGAGAATGATACTTCTGTATTGTACTGTTTTTGTTTGTCTTAGTTTGGTTTTCCAGTCTTCACAAAATGTATGTTTTGGACTGATCGATAATCTGTAGTTGTGGGGCGGTAACAAGTTGTCCTCTGCAGTTAAGGGTCATCAGCATCATTGTTAACTTCTACCTCTCAGATAACAGCAGCACCTCATCCATTATCTCGAGATGTACAATGTGACTTGTAAAACTCACCCCACTTAGATAACTCTGGCTACATTTTCCCACAAGTCTCCTCCTCTTTTTGGTGTTGAAAAAGGTACAGAAACACACACACACACACACACACACATATACACTTGTGAATATGTGCATATACTCATTAACAGAATTGCACAATAAAACTGCAGATAGTTTAAGGAAGACTAAAAGTCTACAAATTAATTTGGTAATGTTTCTGTCTTTGTGAAGAATAGGTTTGTTGTTGTTTCTATCAGCTGACTTATTTATCATCTTGTCTTGTCTAATTACCATTTCCACGTAAAAGGATATTAGCATAACTTTAGCTTTATGTCTTAAAATATTCAGAAAGAAAAATATTAAAACTGTCTTGAAATCTCTTCTGCATGGATAATTGTTCAGGAATCAACAAATATTAATCACTTAAGTAAAATAAGTCATTTTCAAACTTAATGGATAAAGCATTCAGCCTATCTGTACTTCTGTATATTTTTGGGCTACAAAATCATATCTATTTTCCCTCTCTTAATAATTTGAACCTTTCATATTGGTGACTAGTACTCAGTTCTTTTCCTGAAAAATTAGAAAACTTGTGAGTCTGTGAAAATAACCCCCAAGCTTAAAAAATCAGGATTCCTAGAATATTATCTTAATTATTATATGTTTTGAGTTTTCAGTTCTGAATATTTACTTTTAAAATGAACATGGCAAATTTAAATTTTTGTGATAATTTATACTGGAGTTGAGAAATCAGCTATTTCTTCCAGAGAAGGAGAGAGGGAGAGAGAGAGAGAGAGAGAGAGAGAGAGAGAGAGAGAGAGAGCGCTAAAAGAAAATGGCATACCTCAGGGAAACAGAGCCTCAGCACTCACAGTCAGAGTATATTTATGGCATGATTTAAAATGCTGACATAATACTTCAGTTTAAAAATATTTAAACATATAATTTTAAGTTTAAAACAATCTAATCAACACATAAACAGAAAATGAAAACCTAAAAGTATTGTATTTTAATTTAACTGCAGAAATATTATTTTTACTTTTCAAATTTTTTTGGAAAGAGCTTTAAAATCATATAAAGTATTTCTCTCTATAACCCCTTATTATATGGGGTTGATATTCACCTGGATTGATAAAATGCTTAATATACATTTTTAAAAATAACACAATTTTGTTAATCTTTTTTTTTTATAGAAAGGTGCTGTTACTTCTTTCATTGCATTTAAGAATTTAGGTGACATATACTGGAGTCACTATAAACGCTTCTACAACTATGTATTTATAGAGATACAATGGGCATAATACTTTCTTTTCTCAGAACGAATAAATAGGCTTAAGATAAAATAGCTTTGAAGTAATATATATATATATATATGTATATATATATATATATATTTGTGTATACCCCACCCCCCAACCAATTACTCTAAAAGCCCAGCTACAACATCAACTGGGACTGATAAGGGAGAGGAAGTAGCCAGTTCCCAGGAAGCTCCAGATTGCACATTTCTCCATCTTTGCTCAAAGGTCAAAACCTGAGAATTATTCTGGAATAGGAATGGCAACTATATGACCCGTTGTTTAACATGTGTTTCTAAACCAGCTTGTAATTACCAGATTAATCTCAGGATATATTAAAAACCCATTTGCACAAGCCGTGAGCTTGTAAAGGGAGCCGCACACATTACCTGCATTGACACAAAGCCGTGCATAACAAGTATTTGTTTTTGCAGCTATTGTAGCATCAGGAAGAAATAAATATGAACAGTAGGAAACACAAACACTCAGTGCGGTTGGAGGTTGTCAGAGAGCGGTATTTTGTTTTAGAAGACGAATTCTGCTTGAAACCAGCACTGTCTCTGTATGTGGAGGGGCATTGTTGCTGTATCCGTCTCTGAGTTATCCTCTCAGTAGGTGGATGCAGTGCTTACAGTAGTCTTTGTCTCCCAATTCATGGGCAACTTGCCTTTCTGCCATACCCTTGCATCAATGATCTAATTATTAACATTTTCTTGTGTATTTTCTTTTAGGATTAGGGCTTTGGGCACAAAATATTGAGGAACAAGACAAAGTAACTACTAATAATATAACTGAGTAATTCCTGTTTTCTGTAATGAATTCTTTTATCTATCTATCTATCTATCTATCTATCTACTATCTATCTATCTATCTATCTATCTATCTATCTATCTATCCATCTATCCATCTATCTATCTATCATGCCCCTTTTGAAAATGTCTTAAGGGCAAATTTTATTGTAATATAATTGCTATTCACACAAAGTTCCCAATATATTTCTATACCCGAAAGGAGATGCATTCTTTTTTGTTCTCTGTCTTTGTTTTTTTGGAGGCTTGGCAGGCTTAATTCATTGTAGCTGTGGGAAGATTGTGTGGTAGTGGGAAGCCCATAGTCATTCCAAACCACACCCATCAAAGAGGCAGATTAGCTGAGTGAGGGGGAACAGGAAGCTGTGTATTTCTGCGTCTTAATAAGGCTGAAAATACTGAAGTATTTAACCACCATTGTGGCTTCTAGTAGGAAAGTGTCCGAACCCTTTTGATAATTCACTCACCCTGCAGTTACTATTGAAGTTTGTTTTTGTTTAAGTAGCTTAGATACCTAGAAAATGTAAAATCAAGATCTTATTATGAATAGCACTGCTGGGTAATCAAGGATAAATACATTAGTTCTTCCTGTGTATCTCATTTACACTGGGAGAGGGAGTTGCACCATGGCTAAAGAAACAATAGCAATTGTTTTACGAGCACCGAGAAAGCAGTAAGCTGTGGATTCCTTATGCAAGTCCAAATGCAGCAGCTGGATTTAGCTTTATGAACCATGAAAAATAGTTCCCATCTGGAGGTCGGTGTTGAGTAAAGATGCCACAGTGAGACAGCGTTTTATACACATCTAACCCAATCACTGATGCTTTCTAGTTCTAATTGGAAAATAATTATTGATGGTCCGTGAATTTTAATATCAAATACTCAAATGTTCTCAGCCTTTGTGTATGATGTGTTTTATTCATTTGAAATAAACCATGCTAAAGCAAAAAAAAAAATCATTAAATTTCTTAATAGATAATTAAGCACTTAGTTATACAATTATATACACTTAACTTGAAATAAAAATTCCTTTGTTAATGGGGGCAAGTTTTTTATCTGTGAAAAAATATATAGATGGGTACAATACAAGTCCTCATGATATATAGCATTTTACAAAATATTTTTTTCTTAATAAGCAGTTTGTATGATACTATAATTTTTGAAGTTATATACATACATAGAATACTTTAAGTTATTTTATGGTCTTTTTAAAAGAAGGCATATACTCATCTACAGAGCAAATGTTTAACCATAAATCCAATTTCACAAGATTTAGACAGTACACAACAGCATGTTCCAATCTTTTCCGAATTTGTTATGGAAATTGATCAAATTATTGCTTACTGTCAAGTTTTTTTTTTTTTTAAGCAGAAGTTTTGTACTTAGCAAGGACAAAAACTAACCCCCTCCTTCAGTATGTTTTGGATCTAATAAAATTGAAAACCTGGACAGATGAGTCTGAGGCTGTAAATATTTGTAGGTTGTCATGGACACTGCATTATCTGAAAATAAAAGACTGAAATTTATTTGGTCAAGCATACCAATATTATTGCTTAATGTCTTTGCTTATTACTTCTCTAAGACAGATAAAGACTTTGTTACAACAACTTTAGCTCTATAAAATTTCCTAGAATTTTAGTAAAAGACAGCTAGCTTAATTTTCATTTGACATTCAGTTTCAAAAATGTCATATATGTGTACCATATTTATATCACAATAGAGTATTTTCCCCACTTCTCTTTCCTCTAA
The DNA here is from genome assembly GCA_964023405.1 of Apodemus agrarius. Classification (NCBI taxonomy): domain Eukaryota; kingdom Metazoa; phylum Chordata; class Mammalia; order Rodentia; family Muridae; genus Apodemus; species Apodemus agrarius. The sequence goes on along the minus strand of OZ030012.1, from coordinate 94,253,207 downwards.
CTCCTGTGTCTTCCCTTCTCCAATCACAGCATCTTTTTAAATGTTTTATTGCAGCCGGGCGTGGTGGTGTACGCCTGTAATCCCAGCACTTGGGAGGCAGAGGCAGGCGGATTTCTGAGTTCGAGGCCAGCCTGGTCTACAGAGTGAGTTCCAGGACAGCCAGGACTACACAGAGAAACCCTGTCTCAAAAAAAAAAAAAAACAAGAAAAATGTTTTATTGCTTTACACACACACACACACACACACACACACACACACAAAGAGAGAGAAATACACACAAACACACACACATATACACATATATATACACACACAGAGAAACACACACACATGTGCATGTGGGAGTCAAAATAAAACTTGTAGGGTCCATTTAGTGTCGTTATGCATGTCTGTTTTGGACTGATTACTTGGATTGGATAACCAATTAGGAGGAACATCTCTGGGAAAGACTAAATTTCCTTCTCAGAAGTCATTAATTTCCAGTACTATTTTATGTAAGAGTGGGGCCTTGTGAGATTTCCACCAACCCATGTAGAAATGTCAACGGGTTGTATCATTTTTTTTTTTTAGGACTTGTTTAAGGAACCATATTGTTGAGATTTCATGGGGGCAGCTTGCTTGTCTTACGTATAAGACAATATTGCAGGAGTCATCCTGGTCCTCTGACTCTTAAAATATTTCCACTGCCTCTTAAGTATGTTTCCTGAGTTTTAGATATAGGGTTCTGTTACAGATATATCAACTGAAACTGGGAACTTCATAATAATCTGTTCTCTGCATTTTGCTCAGTTGTGGCACATAGTAGTGGTCTCCACATGCTACGAAAATAAACTTCTTTGGTGACAGTTGAGAGTTACACTTATCTGAGAGCTACACTTATCTAAGCACTAAGAATGCAGTTATATGGTATGTACTGATAAGTGAATATTAGCCCAAAAGCTCAGAATACCCAAGATACAATTCACAGACCACATGATGCTCAAGAAGAAGGAAGATCAAGGTGTGGGTGTTTTGGTTCTTCTGAGAAGGGGAACAAAATACTCACAGGAGTAAATACAGAGATAAAGTGTGGAGCAGAGACTGAAGGAAAGGTCATCCAAAGGCTGTCCCACCTGGGAATTCATTCCATATACAGTCACCAAACCCCGACACTATTGTGGATGCCAAGAAATGCTGAAAGGAGCCTCCTGAGAGGCCCTGCCAGAGCTTTGCAAATACAGAGGCAGATTCTCAAAGTCAACCATTGGATTGAGCATGGGGTCCCCAGTGGAGGAGTTAGAGAAAGGACTGAAGGACCTGAAGGGGTTTGCAACCTCATAGGGAGAACAACAATATCATCCAACCATAATCTCCCCCTCCCCCAGAGCTCCCAGGGACTAAGCCATCAACCCAGGAGTACACATGGCTCCAGTTACATATGTAGGAGAGGATTGCCTTGCCAGGCATCAATGGGAGGAGACATCCTTGGTCCTATGAAGGCTTGATAGATGTCCCAGAGTAGGGGAATCAAGGGCAGAGAGGTGAGAGTGGGGTGGGTGGAGGAACACCCTCATTGAAGCAGGAGGAAGGAAGATGGGATAGGGGCTTTCTGGGAGGTGGGAAATCAGGAAAGGGGATAACATCTGAAATGTAAATAAAGAAAATATCCAATAAAAGAAAAAAGAAGGGAAAAAAAGAATGCAGTTAGAGATTATACTCATTTGGGCAAAGTGGAAGTAGTGGGTTTTGTACAGTTTCTTTTCTCAAGTTCTGAACCTCAGGAGCTAAGAGTAGTTATCTAGATTTTCAGAATCAGACATGAATCTCTTCTACGTCCTGCATGTAAAGAGCTTTGCGTGCAACTGTGTCCCCTGTGTCTAAAGAGCTTTGTGTGTGACAACTGTGACCAAATCTGAGGGTAAGGAAAAGTGTAGGTGAGACGGATCAGACAGAGGTCAGTGTACTGGATAAGAAACTGGGACCAATCTTGGGCCTTGGTGAGGGAGCAGGAGGGAGCACTAAGAAAAAATACTCTTTGTAGTATATTTTTAGTTATAGTGAAAATACCATACAATAAATATGGGCATTGACAAAGCAGAATATTAAAATTTACTACAAGTAATAGTAAAATTTTATTTATGGGACAGTTTACTAGGTAATTATACCTGTGCCATGGGTTTCGTTAAATGCTTAGTTTTGAAACTAATTTACTAAGACAAAGTCAGGTCACTGAATTTCAGAACCCCACGTTTATTATTTGAAGCTAACTTTTCCTCTCCTGAAATTACATGTTATATTTACTTAAAATAGCTCATGTTTCTACAGTTTTTAATCTATCCCAGTGTTTAGAAGATAATATGGATGATTGAGGTTTTTCAATTTTTTAATTTTTTTAAATGTATTTTTATTTTATTATATGTAAGTACACTGTAGCTGTCTTCAGACACCAGAAGAGGGTGTCAGATCTCTTTACGGATGGTTGTGAGCCACCATGTGGGTGCTGGGATTTGAACTCGTGACCTTTGGAAGAGCAGTCGGTGCTCTTACCCACTGAGCCATCTCTCCAGCCCCAATTTTTTAATTTTTTAAAAAATCTTTTTTATTGGTTCTTTGTGAATTTCATATCGTGCACCCAATCCCGCTCATCTTCCCCTCCCTTGTACCTTTCCTCCACCCTTGCGACCCCTCCCCCAACAGAGAAAAAAGTCATTGTGGAAGCTCTGCGTGTCAATGTATCCCCCAGTATACTCCTTTGTCCGTACTTCTTTTCTAGCAAATGTTAATTTCAGTGACTCATTGATCTGGTACAAGGCTTCTAACTTCTGCTACTCTACAGATACACTGGAAACTGTGGACTCCTCTAGGATATGCTGTCCTTGCCCTGTGTAATGGAGATCCTATAGATTAGGATCTAGAGGACTGACCTGTTCATACACTTTAGCAGTTCATTTCTGAGTTAACTCAGAGCCCTAGATCTGGCTCTGAGTGACATCTGAGCTGGTCAGCCCTCCAGTCCTCCTGCTTTTTATGTCCCTGTGGCCATCTCACCAGCAACAGTCAGGGCGAGGGCCTGTTCCACCCTGCTGCCCAGGTGAAGTACAGACCTACGCCCCAGGGGCAGCAGCTGGTGAGGAGCCCAGCCAATTCTTCCGTTCTTACGGCCATCAGGGCCAGATCTCCTGCCTGCTGCAGATGGCATGGCTGAGAGGTGAGGGTCATCTCTCACTTGACAATGTCGCCACAGGGCAGAAAAGCCCTCTGCCAGCCATCGGGGTCTGCTCTTCAAGTGCTGCAGCAGGTGAGGGGCAGGGCCTGCTCTCCTGCTCTCCTGCTCTCGTGACCGACCGACCGACCGACCGAGGTGTTTTATTTAATTTGACTTCTCCATCTGCCCAGTTGTGCTGTCACATAGCAGAGTTGATCCAGCATCCCTGTCTTGTGCCTTTACTGTTTAGAAAAACAGGGTTCCTGGAATATAAAAGCTATGGTAGCAGGCTATGGGCCTGATACAAGACGTCACCGAGAGCTAAACAGGGCACACAGTGAAAACACTGGCAAAGCGGATTTGAGCCATGAGCAGGACGGAGGGAGAGCGATCTGTAAAGTATAGCTCACAAACCTTTTCTTCTGAAATTTCCTATTCAATGTTCTCAGGCTGAGGTTAACCACTGATAGCTAAAACTGGGAAACCTGAAAGCAGAGAGAAGCAGAGACTGCTGGAGGTCGTCCTACACTTGTATTATAATACACTTTTTACATGTGAATGGAGGCAAGGATCTTACGTTTTAACACATCCCTTGTTTTAAAAATCAGAACAATGTTTTCACAATTTAATGGCTTAGGAGCTGCACTCATGTGCATGATAAGCATTTAACAGATACTGGCTGTCCTTAATGCTTAAAGAGGCATTGAGTCAGTGGTTTTATGTCTTTCTGTGGGCCTTTGTCAGGATTTGCAGACACGTGATGCTCACAGCGTCAGGACTCGGTGGAGAAATAGGGAGGGTCATTTAAGAGCAAGAACAAGGCAAGTTCACTGTCCTTGAACCTGGGACGGGCTGTTTGGTGTAGCACGTGGGATTCTTAGCGGCAGAAATTGGCCAAAAGAAGTGGGGATAATAGTTTCTCGTAGCATATAGGTATCAAATTCTCATTATCCATTCATCTGTTGAAGGCCATTTAGGTTCTTTCCATTTCCTAGCTATTGTGAGTAGGGGATCAATAAACATGGCGGAGCAAATGCGTTTGCAGTAGGAGGTTGAGCCTGTTGGCTCGTATGCCAGGGAGTAGTATAGGTAGGTCACGTGGTCAATTTACTTTTAACTTTCTGACGCTTCTCCATGTGGATTTCCACAGTTGAGGTTCGATTTGCAATGCCATCAGCTCACAGATGTAACCATCATTTGTTGGCAGTTTTTTTTTTATTATAATTGCCTCACATTTATTTGTAAAAACAGCTTACTCCTATGCTGGTCATCTGCAACTAGTGTGTGAGCAAGTGTGTCACAGCAGTCCGTCTGTCTTCACACTGGCAGGATCCTCTTCTATGGAGCCTTCACAGGGGCCTGGGCACCTTTAGGAGCCTGGGCTGGAGTTGAAGCCTGGGCCTTCGCTGGAGCTGTGGCCTCTGCCTTGGTTTGAACCTTGGGCTTTGGCTGGCAGAGCCTACGCCCCTTGGCCATGTAGCTTCGAATCTGCTTCCCAAGCTTGGGGTGAGCGATGAAAGCCAGTCGACTGAGTTTGCGTCTGGGGCCCTTTGGCATCTGGGTCTTGATGGCTTGAGGCTTCACAAGGGCCTCGATGGCTTCTGTGTTTGCACTCGCACTCACTGCCTTTGCGTGGTTGGCCTGCATCTTCTTCAGGCCTTTCTTGTGCTTCTTGGCAAAACGCACGTTCCTCAGGAACTTGGGGTCAACCCCCTTAAGAGATTTTTATCTTTGTGACTGGGGTTTCTTAATGCCATTTGAGGGACTGGTTGTGTGTGGTGTGGTTCTTGAACTTGGCCAAGTGACCAGCAGCTTCCTCGGCGTCTGGAACTGGAAGAGAAAGAAGAGCGTCAGTTTCGTTTTCCGGCACTTATTTATTCGCTCTGGGGAAGGATACATCTCAAAGACCTTTAAATTTTCCTAGTTGATGAAGAAGATGAATACTTTTTTGAGGTATTTCTTATCCATTTTTATTTCTTGTAACTAGTATTCTGTTTAGATTCCCTTATGTATTTTTAAATTGTATAGGTTGTTTCCTTGACTTTTGTTTTTTGAGTTCTTTATATATTCTCGATATCAACTCTTCATCAGATGGCAAAGATCCCCCATTCTGAGTTTTTGCTTCATTCAGTTAATTTTTTTCTTAGCTATGCAGATGTTTTTTAGTTTTATAAAGCTTCACTTGTCAATTGATCTTAATTCCTGAAAAACTAGAGTCTTATTCAGAAAGGCTTTTTTCCTATATTATAGGATAATTAATATTATTAGTTAATAATATTAAGTAATATTTAGAAATATGTAAATATTATAGGCTACTACCTATGTTTTTTCTAACAGTTTTAGCATTTAGTGTTTCAAACTGAAGTCTTTAAACCACTTTGAGCTCATCTTCATGTAGGAGAATAAATATAAGCTTAATTTCAATCTTATGCATGTGGGCATCCAATTTTCCCAACACTTTTTTGAAGATGCTGTCTTTTCTTCAGTGTACACTTTTGCCCCTTGGTCAAACACCCAATTGCTCAAGTTTTAAGTTTTACATTTTATATTTACCTAAAAATCATACATTATTCTAACAAAACCTCCAGGACCAGGCACAGGAAATCTCCTTGAGAATAGTTGGTCTTGGTAGTCCACGTGATTTCCAGAACAGTCTGCACTGTGTTATAGATTGTGGATGTGGCTTTCGGTTGCCTCGCAGAGATTTAAAACAAGCCCCTATTACAGAAGCTATCAGACAGACACAAGATTGAGGTTATTTGAGCTAGATTTTGCCTAAACGTTTTCCTGTGGTTTAGCTTTCATATTAACATAAAGTTCTATACAAGCTGCTAAGGCATGGAAGGAATTAATAGTTCTATCCAGACAACGACACCTAGAAATACAACGATGACTAGTAATGACAAGATATTCACAAAGATGCAAGAAGTGGCACTCACATGTCAGTTGTCTAACTAAACTTAAAGCCTGCCCTACTGGAGGGGAATTGTAACTGGTACTAGAAACAACGCCAACTACCAGGGCCAGCAAGGTATGGATCTTAGAGACGAGAATCTACTATCACCACTTTCCTATATCAGTGTCATTCCTAATTAGCTTCTAAATCTTAGCCTTATACCCACAGATAAATGCAGCTACCATTCCTCATCAAAGGAGCTTCTCTTTACAGTCAATGGAGACCCTCACAGAAACCCACATCTGGACACCATGCGGAGGTCTATCGAGTGTGGTACCCAGGCTCAGTGGCCACATCTCCATCACAGCTCTCCTGCCCTTTGCTCAGAAAATATCAGGGAGGAGGGGAGGAAAGATCATACGAACCAGAATACCAGGGAGGCTGCTGTGAAAAGCCTATCATAGGAAGGGCTTCATAAACAAGATCTGAGCAGGAGTAAAATAAATAGACATGCTAACGTGGAATGAGAAATGTCACAGCACTGGGTAGGAACTACAGGACGACAGCTGATGACTGCTTGATAAGGAGAGTTAGCCTCTCCCAGCATGAGCTTCCTCCCATGTATATGAACATGATAATCAGGGAATAAGAACCTATCAGTCTGAGAGGTATGGGGCTATTGGGGGAGTTGGAAAGATGGGACTTGGGAGGGGCTCAAAGGAGGAAAGGAAAGGGAGAAAAGGAAAGGGAGAAAATGAATTTCATTTTAATGAAAAATGTATGAAAATATTTTATTTATTTATTATAGTGTGCACGTGCTGTGTGTGTGTGTGTGTGTGTGTGTGTGTGTGTGTGTGACTGTTGGGACATCTGTGTCCTGGTTTATGTGTGGATGTCAGAGGACAAATTCCATATTACATACATACATGTATATATGTATATATATTTTATATATGATTTTTTGGTGAACATGTACATGCTTACAGGATGTCAAACGTTAGCCTACTTTTCCCTCTTGGAGCCCTTTTATTCTTTTACATGAATATTTCAGAAAGCTCACTTTTTATTATGTATCTTCATTAATCTACCAAGTAACTTCTCATTTGATGGAAGACACGTAGGGAGAATAATATAATAGAAGAATAAAAAACCCATATGCTTTCACCAGTCAGAAAGAAAATAGAAATTCAGGCATTCCTTAACTTTGCCTTTCTAGAATCATGACTGTTTTCCATGGTTTACATGCACACTATATTTCATCTGTCTCCTCCTCTGAGCTCAGTATTTAGACAAGTATTCTTGTGTTGTCTGCTTTACAAAGATGTATCAAAAGTTCCACTCAGTTAGACTGGATTTGTGCCAGCTATAAATTTCAGGCCCTTTCATTTGGATTTTTATTTCTTCTCTGAAGGATTACACATCTCATGGTAAGAGAAATGCTAATCCCATCTAAGGGCAGTGGTAGGCTAAGATTGCAGAGTGTGGTTTGGGGCACATCATGGAGCTTTTAAGCAGCTTGTTCTCAGGTCCAGCCATCCTTTCTATTGGTCCCTTTGTCCCCATTTGTGCCAGAGTCCTGGAAGGGATCTGACATAAACTTGCTCTGTCCAGTAGAGAGTCTCATTTTTCCTTTGTGGAGCACAGTGAGGAAAGGGGCTCAAAGAACATTCACAATTTTATGAGCATCAGTAGATGATGTGTTTCTTCCTAATAGTTAAAGACTCTTCCTAAGGATTTTGAAAGTGTATTTATATGGGGGAGGGGTCTGGAGAAATGGCTCAGTGCTTAAGGTCTCTGGCTATTTTTCCAGAGGACTTAGATTCAGTCTCAGCACATTGCAGCTCCCAACTGCAATTTTTCCAGGGATCCTGATTCTAGACTCTGTGGAGATGGTAGTGTAGACACACACACACACACACACACACACACACACACACGCGCGCGCGCGCGCGCGCGCGCGTGTGTGTGTGTGTGTGTGTATGTATATATATATACACATATATATACATATATATATATACATATATATATATACACATATAGTAATTTTGTAAAACTGGAAATATTGGAAACCAGCATCTAATTTCATTCTTAAAATATTTTTACAATATCTTTCACACTGCTATAAAATGCTAAGAGAAATTTTATTATTGGTAATCTGTTTCCAAAGACCAGGAAAATTTTTGATGTTTTAAAACATCCTCATTTTTTATTCTTAGAAAAAAAATTGTGAAAGTTGTAGTATAGAAGGTTGTTTATAATTTGCATTATACAGTAATTTTAAATTCCAAGAGTTGTATTTTACTCTAGAACATGATGATGTTATTTTACTGGAGACAAAACTGTGTTAATCATGTATTTCAAATTTCAAAATATATATAATAATAGTAGCAGTACTAGTAATAAATTTCAACATAATCTAGATAGTTCTTGATTTTTAAAACAATATAAAAAAAACAAAAACAAAACCCTTTCTCATGGATTGAAAAGTGATGGCTTAGTTGATAAAGTGCTTGCTTTGCCAAAGAGTTCTGATCTCTAGTGCTCTCTTAAAAGCTGAGCTTGAAAGCCAACATCAATAGTCCCAGTGCTGGGGAAGCAGGTTAGGAAGAATCCCTGGGGCTTACAGGCTCAGCCAGTCTAACTGAATCCACAGCTCCATGTTCAATGAGAGTCTCTCTCAAACAGTAAGGTTGACAGTGACTGAGGAAAACACCCGCAGTTGACCTGCCACCTGCAGATACATCCAAACACATAGGAACACATATACACATGTTCACACAGAAGCATGCACGCGCACACACCCCCCAAAACATTTTTCATTTATCTTTTAATCATATTAGGGAACAAAATTTCTTTCCCTGCTAGGCAATTCCAAATGAATTGCATTTGTTCAGATTTAAAACTTTTACGACAATTTTTTTATATTTATTTGCAAAATCCAATCCTGTTCACTCTTCTTTTATCAGGGCTTCATGCTCGCGGGCAAGCACTCTATAACTGACTCACATTCCCAAGCCTTTGGGCACTGCTACATGTTCTCATCCATTTTTTTCCCTAGCTTGTCATAAATGCGTATTCAGTTCTTTGGAAAATGTTTGAACTTACTCAAAAGGGTAATGGCCTCTGAATGAATAAGCGTACAGACACTTCAGAGTGTAATGGCTACAACTTCACAGTCTTGATGGAGAATGGAGACAACAGTTAAATTATAAAGAGTAATGCCTTATTTCTTGTACTCATGGAAATGATTTACCATTCGCAAATTCTTATTCACAGTGAGTCAGGTTTGGCTTAGTCAAGAAAATGTGAATGTGAAAAATATTGTGAGTATATTTAATGCACAAGGATATTGGACTCTCAAAAGAATTTAGCATTTATAACATAAATGGTGAAAGAAGTGGATTATCAAAAGTTATGAAGCTAGGAAAATGATGATAATAAATAGCTAGATATTTTTTTCTACAAGAGATTCAAAGACAAAGAGATAATGCTATCAGTAACAAGTACGAAGCTAGCCCTAAAGTAATTTCTTGGTTGAATTCACTCAGAGGAATTTAGGGTTGTCACATTGTGAATTCCTGAGCATAGGGATTAAATTCCATTCTTCTTACTCCCTGAGTGAATGGTCTGAGGTAGGAAGTTTGTGCATTTAAATAATCAGAAAACATGGTCAATCTATGGAAAGATAGTAGCTCTGAAAGTTTATCATTGAACTTCTAGAACTATTAAAGTCTCTTAAAGCTGTATAACAGTATGGAGATACCATGACAAATGTGTAGGAAACCAACACATGCCTGTTACAGATGTTGACAGATGGCATTTGTATCATATCTTAAATCTGATATACACTAAGGTTTCTGAGATAGGATGTTACTAAGTTTCTCAAACTTACCTTGAACTTAGAATCTTTCCTCCTCAGCCTCCATGTAAAGTTGTAAACATATACACGCGTTCCTTGAGGTACAATTCTCTTTGTTCATTTCATTGCAACGCCATATATTAAACCCTTCTGTGATGCTCAGGTTGTTTTGAGGCTCTCAATTCTATTTCATTGCTCCATTTGTGTGTGTGTGTGTGTGTGTGTGTAAAAATGTGATATTATCTTAACCATTTTGTACCTGTCATTCTTGGACTTTGTTCTTTCAGAGGAAAAGTATAAGTCTAAAAATTTTTATTTATTTATTTATTTATTTATTTATTTATTTATTTATTTGGTTTTTAGCTCAGCAAAGTGACATGTTTTGTCATGGCGTCTTCATGCACACATGTCAAACTTTGTTCTCGTTCATTCTCCTTCCCCAGTGCCCTCCTCCCTCCACTGATGTGATAACTTCCAACTGGCTAATTTTCCTTGCCCAGTTATTCTCTATTTTGTTTTCTAATTGATTTCTTGATCCAAAACTCTCCAAGTATCCCTTTTACACTGCTATTTTTCCAACCCTCAAGATTTCTGACTCTCCTCATGTCACCTTTTCCTAGTTTCATAACCTGTAAGTACACACATATAAATGCACAAAGACTATATATAATTTAAAATTTAGGTCCTGCCAATGAGAGAAAGTAAGTGGTATTTGTGTTTCTCAGTCCGTCTTAGTTTGCTTGGCATGATGATCTCCAGTTCCATCCATTTTCCCTGCATGTGCTGTCATTTGATTTTTCTTTATGACTTCCTAAAATACCCCTTGCATTTGCCACATTTTCTTCATCTGATGAAGAACAAGACTGGCTCTATAATTTCACTGTCTAAACATAGATGTGCTATAATCTCTGTTTGTGTAGTCTTGGTGTATTTCAGCTATACACCTAAGAGTATTCCTAGTAAATTAAAAGTTGATGTTTTTATTGAAACCATCCACAAATGATGAAACAATGGTATCTTCAAGCTATTAAATTTCTATAACTCGTAACATTCCTTTTTTTAAAATTCTTTAATTTTTTTTTAACAGTCCAGTCATTATCCCCCTCCTGGTCCACCCTCTGACCTCCTCCCATACCTCCTCCCCAGTCTCCAGGATGTCACCAGCCTCCCCAACCCACCATAGTGCACTACTCCCTGGGGCCTCCAGTCTCTTGAGGCCTAGGTGAATTTTCTCTCTGTCCTTATGTGAGGTTGATTCCCAACAATCTCACAGACAACTCTGTTTTTGTCAATGGGATTTCCCCTCACACTGTCGAATGATGGGGCTTAGTGATATCCGTATTCTTGATCCAAGCATATACATTTGAATTTTGACTTTATCACTTTTTGTCTCAATTTACTTACCTCTAAGGTGGGAAGAATAATAGCATTTATTCAATAGGATTGTTATGATGAATAGTTGAGATAGAACATAACTAAAAGATTATATTTAATTTATTTGAAATGCTGGTAGCAATATGACAGTTATTTGCTCCTATAAAGTATAATATTTATTTCTCATATTTCCGTTGCTTCTCTTGACTTTTGTTGATAGGAAAGTATCTCATGGGTGAATAGTGACAACAATTCTTACATGGCCTACTTTCTGCTTTATCATCGTGGCAAGGACTATTCTCTTACCAATGGTTAATTGTTATAGGAGTTGTTACCTGCTTGCTTACTTTAGATTATATATTGTATATTACCATGTATACCATATACATACATACATACATATATATATACACACACACACCATAAATCATTCCAGCCCTTCTATACCACAACTTTTTCTTCTTCACGAACCTGTATGTTCTCATACTTTGAAATAATTCTTCCAGTTTCTCACACCGTATCACACCTTACTTGTGTGCCAACTTATATTATGGCTTTATATAGGACCTATCACCCTGCTCATGTCCTAAGCATTTTGAAGTTAAGGTCAGCATTGTCTTTCATTGAACATTTTGTCCTGCTCTGAACTAGTAGAATTTTTGTGTTTAAGTAACAAATAAATACAAGAAAAATAGCATCTGGTATTGTCAAAAGATCTAACATTTAGTAGGGAAGTTAAATAAAAACTATTTTTTGTTACAGTCTGATTTCACTCTTAAAACAATTTAAGTAGACATGGATAAATATATAAATGATTAATATATGCAACAAAGTTTGAATTTGACTATCACTATGGTTCTTGGTTAATTAACTCTACTAGAACTTGTGATAGAATAGAGAGGTAATGCTTCAGTGGGACAGCAGCCAGGTCACACATAGAAATGATATCCATTTATAATAGAAACGTAAGCTATCTAGATTTATTCTCTCTAGCTAAATCCATTCCATTTTGGGAATATTCCTGAGAGAACTATTTTTAAGAAATAAGGTCACTCAGATATTTGTAATATAATGTTATTTTATTTTGTCAATTTTATAAGATTAAAAAAAGGCTAGATGAGAAAGCCTCATATGGAACATATGACTTAGTCATCCCTAGCACCATTCCATCCTTGAGTGTTCCCTAGTTGTTCATCCTAAATGGATTTGTCCCCCGGGGATCTCTAAGTTCTCAGCATATAGTCCAGTTGTCATAGCAACTACAAAATGTCTGGCATAAATGACAGATCATTTCTTCCTGGAGAAGAAATAGAACACATAATTTTATTCTCGAACCACATAGATGCTTTATTAAACATGTTCTAAGTGTAAAGTGGCCTCTAAGTATTTTCCCATTTTTAAAATTACACCATTTTTTTTTGGTTTTGTTTTAGACACTTGATTTCAACTTTAGTTCTCAAAATATACTTGCATAGGTCTGCAGGTTTCCACAGACCAGCACCTGTTCCAGGAAGCAAGGCTTCCAGCCTGCATTGACTTTCAGGATCTTCTTTCATCTAACACCTGGAGGCAATCGGCCACAGATGCCAGTCTGCAGGCAGATGCCTATGAGCAGGACAGCAGCCCTTTACGCCATTAGAACAGCTGGGAGGAAAGGAAAATGAATGTGTTTTGCCTTCTTTTGTGTCATAAAAACCTCCCTGAGAGAATTCTCACCTGGAACCTATTTTTCTGTCTCTTCTGGTCTTGGCTTCTTTTGGTGGAGAAAGAAATTCACCTCACACATTCTTCCAGCTAAGGAGGAAGTTTGCTCTTCCTTGCCATTAGTAGTGGTTTGGATGCTGGCACCCAGCAAGCGTCCATACATTTGCCTACAATATTTCTCTTCCTCAGGGAACATGCTTCTTGAGGCAGTTGCCTAGTGTCACCTCGCCACAGTGAGGACTCTAGCATAAGTCCGAACACACAGAGGCGCTTGAGGGTGACGATGATACCCAGTTTGCATCTCAAATACAGCTGAAAACATGAGAATTTTACTTACCACTTTCAAAAGATGTCTGGAAATTGTTTGAGTGGTCATAGGTAATTTAGAAAAAGCATCCTCTTTAATATACCGTTCGAGAAATACACCAAGAAACACTTCTTGATTCTAGCCCTTTTCATTAATGTTTTGACACGGTAAAGAAATCAAGTAGTGAAAAGCACAGGTACATGCAATATCCTTCCCCACCTTCAGTCTCCTCCCTGAAAAGCAGTCCTTGTAAATACATCTAAGTCTCTCTTTCAGCTTAGCTCAAGCAAAGGTAAATATTAAGTAGGTACCTACATATTCCAACTTCCAACAAAGGACAATGCCAATTGTCTTGCAGCATAAGAGGAGTGAGTTGGCAACCGCCAGCTCTCCATTCCATTTCTCTCTGACCCAATTCATAAATTATCTGATTAGTTTTAATTACTCTATTGGATTTCAGATTTAAAGCAATATGCTGATAGCTCCACTTGATTTGGTTTGGTTTTAAATTTTCCTTTATTAATTCCTCAACAATTTCATACCCCATAATTTGATCATATCCATACCTCCTCCAAGTCCTCCTACATTCGCTCACTCCCATTGCATATCCACCCGACGTGGTGTCCTCCCTTTCTTCATAAACACGAGTTCAATCAGGGTTGCCTATATATGTCTTCTTGGGTGTGTCGCTATCCATGGAACATGGTTGACACATCCCAGGCTATATACCCTTAAAGAACATTAACTCTCCCTCTCTGGGAGGTATCATTTACCAGTAGCTCCTCACTTCTGGGTGCAATGTCGTGCTTTACTCCTACTTGCATGCTGGAATTTTGTCTGACATGGGTCTTGCGCGTGGTGTCACAGCTCTTGAGTTTTGTGTCACTTCCCTGTAAAGTATGGAGACGGGTGTTTCATTGTAGCTAGCTGTCACCTCTGGCTCTTACAATCTTCCTATCGCTTCTTCTGCAAAGATACCTGAGCCTTGGAAAGAAGGAATGTAATGTAGATATGCTAAGCATTCTGCTGTCTCTCATTCTCTGCACCATTATAAGTTGGGTATTTCTATGTTAATCACTATCTGCTGTAAAAAGGTGCTTCACTGATGGAGTCTGAGTCATGTTCAAACTTATGGGTGTATCAATAAGTCTTTAGGAGTTGGTTTAAAATTATGTCCATTTCATAGTTATAAAAACACATTCTCCCCTAGAGACCTGTTTAGTCACAAGTTTTTGGTCTCCAAAACCTTATCAGGTATGAATTTATTCTTGTGGAGAGGGCCTTTCATCAGAAAGTTGCTGGGTATTCTAATGGCACTTGTGCTACTACTGCACCATTAGGCATGTCTGGACAGGCCTGTAATAATTGTTGTTATTTAATATTATTCATTACTTTCCCCTTCTGATAGTGTACAGAGCACCTTCCAGTACTATGAAAGATAACCAAACCAGTAAAAACGAAGCTTCCAGGTCAATAGTAGTTCGAGTTCTCCATGTTCTATGTATGGCTCAAGTATATTGTATTTTTAGCAATAGGGCTTTGCCATCAATTTTTGAAGGGTTACCAAAAGAATTGGCCATAGTCTATAATATGTGGGGATTTATAGAATCTCACTGGCTAGCAACTCCTGTGGAGGTAACCAATTCCTGGTAATGGTTTTTATTTGTTAGCTCGTGGTGTTGTCCCATAGCATAGTAATTCCATTTAAACTCTTTTGTATACACACACACACACACACACACACACACACACACACATACACACACACACACATATACACACACACATAAGCCCACATCTATATGTATATATACATATATGCATATATATGTATGCATGTATGGAATAGACATGTATATATACATGATATATGGAAGCTTTAGCAGTGTAGAGTGTCATCTTTAGTATCTTGAATCTGTATATGTAAACTAACACCAATAACCCTTCCTTCAAAACCATCACAATTCTGTCTTCCATATTCTCTCAGCCAAAGCTATTCATATTTCTTTCTGTTTCAAAAATTCTATTAATCTTAGCACCAGTTTTTCAAAGTTTTTAACATATACACTCATAAGTGAATTTTATGTTTGGATTATAGACATAGTCTAAAAATAAACGCTGAAAATAAAAAAAGCACATTCACTTTGGTACAGTGAAAACAGTTTTCTACAGCTTTAGTTTGGGGCAGGATGATGAAATGGTTCTTGACACCTAATAACAGTAAGTTATCAAGTTTTATTTTTCAATCTAAAATATTGTTTACAGGTAAAATATAGATATAATAAAATGTACAAAATTAAATGCATTATATAAAGTTTTGACAAATTTATATACACAGGGAGTGTATGACCCTATTAGAATATAAACCAGTTTAGGTAGCACAGAAATTCCCTCTCTAAGCTTGTTTTCATTACTGGAGGCAACCACTTCTCAGATTTTCCTCACAGTGGTTTAGTTTCTCTGTGTTTTCTAGGACTTCATGCAAATGAAGCCAGAGCACCATTCCTTTGTATCCTGGTTTTTTACCTCAGCATGATGCATGTGAAACTCACCCTTGCTAATCCATCTATAAGCGGTTCATATTTTTCATATATATATGAATATATATATTTTCATATATAATATATATGATATATTCTTTATTTACATTTCAAATGCTGTCCCTTTTCCTGATCCCCCCTCTAGAAAATCCCATAAGCCATCTCCACTCTCCCTGTTCCCCAATCAACCCTCTCCCGCTTCCCTGTCCTGGTGTTCCTCTACACTGCTGTATCAAGCCTTTCCAGGACCAAGGGCCTCTCCTCCCTTTGGTGTCTAACAAGTCCATCCTCTGCTGCCTATATGTCAGTTTATATTTTTTATGATCCACCTTGTATATACATTGACTAATAGTCTTCTCTTATTGAACATGTGGGTTTTTGAGACAACTACAATGAATAACTTATGATGGTGTTTCAGGACATTCCTGTTAATTTTCCTTGGCTAAATGAGCAGGACTGGAATTGCTGGATGTTGTGTTAAATAACGATGTATTCCTTTTGTTTTTAAATTTTTATTTAAAAAAATTTTTTACAGTCCAGATTTTATCCTCCTCCCTGTTCACCCTCTGCCTGTTCCACATTCCATACCTCCTCCAACCTGTCTCCGTGCAGATGTCCTTCCCCACTAGAACTCCCCACTCCATGGGGCCTCCAGTCTCTTGAGGCTTAGGTGCATCTTCTCTGACTGAATCTAGAGGCAGAAGTTCTCTGCTGTGTATGAGTTGGGACCTTATATCAGCTGGTGGATGCTGCCTGGTTGGTGGCCCAGTATCTTAGAGATCTCGGGGGTCCAGGTTAATTGATGATATTGCTGGTCCTCTTACAGGGTCCCTCCTCCTCAGCTTCTTCCAGCTTTTCCCTAATTCAACCACAGGGGCCAGCAGCTTCTGTCCATTAGTTGGGTATGAATATCTGCATCTGACTCTTTCAGCTTCTTGCTGATATGTCCCTTTTTGTGAACACACCATAGCCTCAGTAATAGTGTCAGGCCTTGGGGCCTCCCCTTGAGCTGGATCCCACTTTGGGCTTGTTACTGAACTTTCTTTTCCTCAGGCTCCTCTCTATTTCCATCCCTGCAGTTCTTTCAGACAGGAACAATTATGAGTCAAAGTTTTTGACTGTGGGATGGCAACCCCATCCCTCACTTGATGCCCCAACTTTCTACTGGAGGTAGGCTCTATAAGTTCTCTCTCCCAACTGTAAGGCATTTCATCTAAGGCCCCTCCCTTTAAATCCTCAGAGTCTCCCACATCCCAGGTCTTTGGTACATTCTGGCTGGTCCCCCCACCTTCTACCTTCCAAAGTTGACTGTTACCATCCTTCCTGCTGGCCCTCAGGGCTTCAGTCTTGTTTCTTCCACCTAATACCTGATCATGTTTCCCTCTTCCCCTCCCTGTTCCCTATCCCATCCAGGCCCTCCCTCCCTCCTCCTCCTGTGATTACTTTCTTCTCCCTTTCAAGTGGGATTGAGACATCCTTACTTGGGCTCTTTGGCTGTTAACCTTTTTGAGTTCTGTGGTTTATATCTCAGGTATTTTCTACTTACTGGCTAATATCTACTTATTAGTGAGTACATACCAAGCATGTCATTTTGGGTCTGAGTTACCTCACACAGGATGATATTTTCTAGTTCCTTCCATTTGCCTGCACAACTCAGTTCTTAATAGCTGAGTGATATCCCATTGTACAAATGAACCACATTTTCTATATCCATTCTTCTGTTATGGAATATCTGTGTTGTTTCCAGTTTCCATTCTTTTATATCTCAAATGATATCACACTTCCGAGTTACCCCTCCACAAACCTTCCATGCCACATTCATCCTCTACCCCATCCCCTTTGCCTCTATAAGGCTGCTCCCTGACCCACCAACCCTCTCCTGTCCCACTGCTCCAGCATACCCCTACTTTAGGGGATCAAACCTCCACAGGACCAAGGGCTTCCCCCTCCCATTGCTGTCAGGCAAGGCCATCCTCTGCTACTTATGTGTTTGGAGTCCTGGATCCCTCCCTGTGCACTCCTTGGTTGTCTCTGGGAGCACTGGGTGGTCCAACCCGCCTATGTTGTTCTTCCTATGGGGTTGCAATCCCCCTCTGCTGCTCCAGAACTTCTGTCAGCTCCCTGACCAGGTTCCCTGAGCTCTGTCTGATGGTTGACTTCAAGCATCCACATCTGCATTGATCAGTTGCTGGCCGGACCTCCCAAGGAGCAGCCACACCAGGTTCCTGTCAACAAGTGCCTCTTGACCATAGCAACAATGTAGGGTTTGGTGTCTGCAGACAGGATGGATCCCCAGGTGGGGCAGTCCCCAGATGGCTCTTCCTTTAGTCTCTGCTCCATTTTTTCTTGTTCCTTTTATTCTTTTGGAGAGGAACATTTCTGGGTTAAAAACTCTGAGATGGGTGGGTACCCCCATCCCTTGACCTGAGGCCATGTCTATCTTCTGGAAGTCTTCTCTACAGGTTCTATCTCCCCCTTCTATGCACATTTTGGCTAAAGTCATCCCTGTTGGGTCCTGGGAGCCTGTCATTTCTCTGGTGTCTCAGACCCTCCAGTAGTTACCCCCAGTTCCTCATCCATCCTGCTACATATTTTTATTTGATTTCCTGATCCTCTGAACCTCTCTCCCACCGCCTGATACAACCCCTATATTTCCTCCCCTTCCTCGCTTCCTCCCAAGTCCTCCTCTCCCTCCACTTCCCTCAATGATCCTGTTCCCACCCAAGGTGGGACTGAAGCACCCATACCATGGGATCCTTCCTCCTAAGCTCCACATGGTCTGTAGGTTGAATCATGGGCAGTGTGAGTTTTGGGGCTAATATCCACTTATAAGTGAATACATACCATGTGTGTTCTTTATTGTCTGGGTTACCTCACTCAGGATGACATTTTCTAGTACAATCCATTTGCCTAAGAATTTTATTGTTTTTATTTACTGAGCAGTACTCCATTGTATAAATATACCACATTTTCTGTATCCATTCTTCTATTGAGGGACATCTGGGTTGTTTCCACCTTCTGGTTATTATAAATGGGCTGCTATGAACATAGTGGAACATGTGTCCCTATTATATGTTGGAACACTCTGTGGATATATGTCCAGTAATGGTATAGCTGGATCTTCTAATTTTCTCAGGAACCACGACTTCTTCTCTTCTCTTTTCTTTTTTCTTTTCTTTTCTTTTCTTTTCTTTTCTTTTCTTTTCTTTCTTTCTTTCTTTCTTTCTTTCTTTCTTTCTTGCTGTTTTTGGAGTTTCAGTCTTTGTTTTGTTTTGTTTTCTTATCTGGTTGTTTTTTTTTTTTTATTCAATATATTCCTTATTTACATTTCAAATGATGATTTCCCCTTTTGTGGATCCTCCCTTCCCCAAAAGTCCCATAAGCCCTCTTCCCTCCCTCTGTTCCCCAATCAACCCCTTCCACTTCCCTGTCCTGGTATTCCTCTACACTGCCTCACTGAGCCTTTTCAGGACCAGGGGGCCTCTCCTTCCTTCTTCTCAGGCATCATTTGATATGTGTATTGTTTCTTGGGTATTCTGAGCTTCTGGGTTTATATCCACTTATCAGTGAGTGCATACCATGTATGTTCTTTTGTGATTGGGTCACCTCACTCAGGATGACATTCTCAAATTCTACCCACTTGCCTAAGAATTTCATGAATTCATTGTTTTTAATAGCTGAGTAGTATTTAATAGTATAAATATACAACATTTTCTGTATCCATTCCTCCACTGATGGACATCTGGGTTCTTCCCAGCTTTAGCTATTATAAATAGGGCTGCTATGAACATAGTGGAGCATGTGTCCTTATTACATGCTGGGGAATCCTCTGGGTATATGCCCAGGAGTGGTATAGCCGGGTCCTCTGGTAGTATCATGCCCAGTTTTCTGAGGAACTGCCAGACTGATTTCCAGAGTGGTTGTACCAGTTTGCAACCCCACCAGCAGTGGAGAGTGTTCCTCTTTCTCCACATCCTCTCCAGAGCTTCGTTTGACTCTGGAGTCTAACTTCTTGAGTTCTTGAGTATATCTTGGATATTAAGCCCTCTGTTGAATGTAGGGTTGGTAAAGATCTTTTCCCAATTTGTTGATTGCTGTTTTGTCCTTTTGACAATGTCCTTTGCCTTACAATAACTTTGTAATTTTATGAGGTCCCGTTTGTCAAGTCTCGATCTTAGAGCATAAGCTATTGGTATTGTGTTCAGGAAAACTTCCCCTGTATCCATGTGCTCAAGGCTCTTCCCCATTTTCTTTTCTATTAGATTCAGTGTGTCTGGTTTTTCCAAAGTGATTTACCAGCTTGCAGTCTCAACAACAATGGAGGAGTGTTCCACTTTCTCATTGTCCTTGCCAACATCTGCTGTCATCTTTGTTTTTGATCTTAGCCATTCTGATTGGTGTGAGGTGCAATCTCAGGGTTGTTTTGATTTTTTTGCATTTCCCTGGAGACTAAGGATGTTGAACTTTTCTTTAAGTGCTTCTCAGTAATTCGAGATTCTTCAGTGGAGAATTCTCTGTTTAGTTCTGTACTCCACCTTTTAATAGGGTTATATGGTTCTCTGGAGTCTAACTTCTTGAGTTCTTTGTATATTTTTGATATTAGCCCTCTATTAGATGTAGGATTGGTAAAAATCTTTTCCCAAACTGTGGGTTTCTGTTTTCTCTTTTTGATAGTGTACTTTGCCTTACATAAGCTTTTCAGTTTTATAAGGTTCCATTTATTGATTCTTGATCTTAGAGCATAAGCCATTGGTGTTCTGTTCAGGAAGTTTCCCCCTGTGCCCAAATATTCTAGACTCTTCCCCACTTTCTCTTCTATTAGATTCAGTATATCTGGTTTTATTGATACACTTGGACTTGAGATTTTTACAAGGAGATAGGAATGGGTCAATTTGCTTTCTTCTACATAAAGAAAATCAGTTTGTTGAAAAAAGCTATCTTTTTTCCACTGGATGGTTTTAGGTTCTATGTAAAAAATCAAGTGACCATAGGAATGTGGGTTCATTTCTGAGTCCTCAATTCTATCCCATTAATTTACCTGCCTGACTCTGTACCAACACCATACAGCTTTTTCTACCTATTGCTCTATAGTATAGCTTGAGATCAGGGATAGTGATTCACCCAGTTCTTTTATTGTTGAGAATAGTTTAACTATAGTTTACTATCCTGTTTTTTTTTTGTCATTCCAAATGAATTTGAGAATTTTTCTTTCTAACTCTATGAAAATTTGACTTGGAATTTTCATAGGGATTGCATTGAACCTGTAGTTTGTTTTCGATAAGATGGCCAGTTTTCCTATAATAATCCTGCCAATTCACACACATGGGATATCTTTCCATCTTCTGAGGTCTTCTTTGAAAGAAGAAAGTGTTTACGTAGAAGAATGCTTCTCATTAGTTTGAGTTAATTTTATATCCAGTCACTTTGCTGAAGTTGTATATCAGCTGTAGGAATTCTCTGGTAGAATTTTTCATATCGCTTATGTATGCTATCATATCATCTGTAAATAGTGATATCTTGACTTCCTCCTTCTCAATTTGTATCCCTTTTATCTTCTTTTGTTGTCTAATAGCTCTGGGTATAACTTTGAGTCCTTGAATGGGTAGGGATAAAGTGGGCAGCCTTGTCTTGTCCCTGATTTTAATGGGATTCCTTTGAGTTTATCTCCATTTAGTTTGATGTTGGCTATTGGTTTCTTGTATTCTGATTTTATTATATTTATGTATGAACCTTGATTTCCTGATATTTCCAATAATTTTAACATGAATGGGTATTCTATTTTGTCAAAGGCTTTTTCAACATTTAATGAGATATTCACTTTTTTTTTTAGTTTATATACATAGTGGATTACATTGATAGATTTCTATATATTAAACCATCCCTGCATTCCTGGGATGAAGCCTACTTGATCATGGTGACTTTTTAATGTGATTAAAAAATACTAGAAAATTAATCTTTAGATGAGTGGATAGAGATCACACCATACTGTCTCAATGATAGAGGGAGAATAAATTGAAGAACCTGTTGTTGTTGAAGGACCAAGTCATTGCATCTAGGAAATATAAAATTCACTACTTGCAGAGTAACTGACATGATGCCTAGCAGGTTGTAGATGCTACTAATTGATTGCAGACATGCTCTTTCTCTAACACAGGCTTTTTTCTTGTAGCCTTGGCTGTCCTAGAACTCATTATGTAAAACAGGCTAACCTGGAACCACTAAATTTGTGCACCTGCGTCCAGCTCATTACAGATCATTTAAAAATTTTGCTGTGAAATTCATGAATTTCTTGCCTATCTGAATGACTAATAGAAAATTCTTGTACTTTGAGGGTATCTTGGACTTTTGGACATTTTAGAGGTTGTTTTGGACAGGATTTTGGAAAGAAACTAATATATAACAAAAATAAGTTGTCTTAACTATCCCGATCTTATCTCAGATTTTTTGGGGACACATGAAATCATTTTTATAACTTAAAATTTTATAAAATTTTATACTCAAAATTTCAACATCTAAAATATAATCTTCAGCCAGGTTTGGTAGTGTTAAGTTCAGAATTCTAGAGTTTGAGGGAAGGTAAGTTGAAGGCCAGCCTGTCTCCAAAGAACACTGTCTTAAACAAAAACAAGCATCTGATCTATCACATTAAAAAAAATCAGTTTTAAATCTATATGTATTGAAGAATTCTTTATTCTTACATCTTTGACTCATTTTAATTTAGTTAAATTATTTAGTTGTACATTTAAAATTTTTTATTAAAAATATTCTTCATTTACATTTTAAATGTTATACCCTTTCCCTGTTTTCCCTGCTCCCAGAAAACCCCCAACCCATCCTCCCACTCCCTACCTCCCAGAAGATACCCCTCTGCCCATCTCACTCCCACTTACCCCCCTCAATTTCCTGGGGCATCTATGGAGGCTTCATAAGACCAAGGACCCCTCTTCCCACCAATTCCCCAACAAGGTATTCCTCCACCACAATTGCTTCTGGAACCATGTGTACCCCTTGGTTGATGGCTTACTCCCTGGGAGCTCTGGGGGATCTGGTTGGCCAACATTGTTGTTCTTCCCTTGGAGCTACAGACCCCTTCAGCTTCTCCAGTCCTTCGTCGAGCTCCTCCATTGGGGACGCAGTGCTGAGTCCAGTGGTTGGCTGCTAGCATCTGCCTCTGTAAGGCTATGGCAGAGCCTCTCAGGAGACAGCCATAACAGGCTCCTTTCGGGAAGCACTTCTTGTCATCCATAATAGTGTCAGGGTTTGGTGACTGTTTATAGGATGAATCCCCAGGTAGGACAGTTTCTGGGTGGCCATTCCTTCAGTCTCTGCTCCACACTTTGTCTCCATAATTGCTCCTGTGAGTATTTTGTTCCTTTTCTCAGAGAAACTGAAGCACCCACACTTTGGTCTTTCTTCTTCTTGAGCTTCTTGTGGTCTATGAATTGTATCTTGTTTATTCTGAGCTTCTGGGCTAATATCCACTTATTAGTGAGTTCATACCATGTGTGTTCTTTTGTGAATGGGTTACCTCACTCAGGATGACACTTTCTAGTTCCATCCATTTGCCTAAGAATTTCATTAATTCATTGTTTTTAATAGCTGAATAGTACTCCATTGTGTAAATATACCACATTTTTCTGTATCCATTCCTCTGTTGAGGGACATATGGGTTCTCTCCAGCTTCTGGCTATTATAAATAAGGCAGTTATGAACTTAGTGGAACATGTGTCCTTATTACATGTTGGAGCATTTTCTGGATATATGCCCAGGAGAGGTATAGCTGGGTCCTCAGGTAAGACTATGTCTAATTTTCTGAGGAACTGCCAAACTGATTTCCAGAGTTGCAATCCCACCAACAATGGAGGAGTGTTCCTCTTTATCCACATCCTTTCCAGCATCTGCTGTCCCCTCAGTTTTTGATCTTAGCCATTCTGACTGGTGTGAGGTGGAATCTCAGGGTCATTTTGATTTGCATTTCCCTCAAGACTAAGGATGTTGAACATTTCTTTAGGTGCTTCAGAGCCATTTGAGTTTCCTCAGTTGTGAATTCTCTGTTTAGCTCTGTATCCCATTTTTAATAGGGTTATTTGACTCTCTGGAGTCTAACTTCTTGAGTTCTTTGTATATATTAGATATTAGGCTTCTGTCAGTTGTGGGATTGGTAAAAGTCTTTTCCCAATCTGTTGGTTGCTGTTTTGTCCTATTGACAGTGTCCTTTAGTTTTGCAATTTTATTAGTTCCCACTTGTCAATTCTTGATCTTAGAGCATAAGCTATTGCTGTTCTGTTCAGGAAATTTCCCCCTGTGCCCATGTTTTCAAGGCTCTTCCCCACTTTCTCCTCTATAAGCTTCAGTGTATCTGGTTTTATGTGGAGGTCCTTGATCCACTTGGACTTGTGCATTTGCATTTTTGTACATGCTGGCCTCCAATTAATCCAGCATCATTTATTAAAAATCCTGTCTTTTTCCCACTGGATGATTTTAGCTCCTTAGTCAAATATCAAGTGACCACAGGTGTGTGGGTTCATTTCTGGGTCTTCACTTCTATTCCATTGATCTACCTGCCTGTCACTGTACCAATACTGTGCAGTTTTTGTCACTATTGCTTTGTAGAAGAGCTTGAGGTCAGGGATGGTGATTCCCTGAGAAGTTCTTTTGTTGTGGAGAATAGTTATCACTATTCTGAGTTTTTTGTTATTCCAAATGAATTTGCAGATTGTTCTTTCTAGCTCCGTGAAAAATGGATTTGAAATTTTGATGAGGATTACTTTGAATCTGTAGATTGTTTTTGGCAAGATGGCCATTTTCACTATATTAATCCTGCCAATTTATGAGTGTGGAAGATCTTTCCATCTTGTGAGATCTTCTTTGATTTCTTTCTTCAGAGGCTTGAAGTTCTTCTCATACAGATCTTTCACTTGCTTGTTAGAGTCACCACAAAGTATGTAATATTATTTGTGACTATTGTGAAGGGTGTCATTTCCCTAATTTCTTTCTCAGCCTGTTTATCCTTTGAGTAGAGGAAGGCTACTGATTTGCTTGAGTTAATTTTATATCCAGTCACTTTTCTGAAGTTGTTTATCAGCTTTACCAGTTTTCTGGTAGAATTTTTGAGGTCACTTAAGTATATGATCATATCATCTACAAATAGTGATATTTTGTCTTCTTCCTTTCCAATTTGTATTCCATTGACCTCCTTCTATTGTCTAATTGCTATAGCTAGAACCTCAAGTACTTTATTGAATAAATATGGAGAGAGAGAGAGAGAGAGAGAGAGAGAGAGAGAGAGAGAGAGAGGACAGCCTTGTGTAGTACCTGATTTTAGTGGGATTGCTTCAAGTTTCTCTCCATTTATTTTGATGTTGGCTACTGCTTTGCTGTAGATTGCTTTTAAGTATGGTCCTTGAATTCCTGATCTTTCCACGACTTTTAACATGAAGTGGTGTTGGATTTTGTCAAATGCTTTCTCAGCATCTAATGAAATGGTTATGTGTTTTTTCCTTGAGTTTATGTAGGGGATTACATTGATGGATTCCCGTATATTGAACCATCCCTGCATCCCTGGGATGAAGCCTACTTGATCTTGGTGAATTATCATTTTGATATATTCTTGGATTCAGTTAGCAAGAATTTTATTCAGTGTTTTTGCATCAATGTTCATAAGGAAAATTGGTCTGAAGTTCTCTTTCTTTCTTTGGTTAAGGTATAGTTGTTATTATGGCTTCATAGAACGAGTTGGGTAGTATTCCTTGTGTTTCTATTTTGTGGAATAGTTTTAAGAGTATCAGTATTAGGTCTTCTTGAAGATCTGACAGAATTCCCTACTAAACCCATCTGGTTCTGGCCTTTTTTTGGTTGGGGGACTGTTCCTGACTGCTTCTATTTCTTCAGGATTTTTGGGACTATTTAGATGGTTTATCTGATTCTGGTATGTGTCTAGAAAATTGTCCATTTTGTCCAAATTTTCCAATTTTGTTGAGTACAAGCTTTTGTAGTAGGCTCTGATGATTTTTTTTTAATTCCCAGAGTTTCTGTTGTCATGTCTCCCTTTTAATTTCTGATTTTATTAATTTGGGTAGTGCCTCTGTGTCCTCTTGTTAGTCTGGCTAACGTTTTATTTATCTTGTTGATTTTCTCAAAGAACCAGCTCCTGGTTTGGTTGATTCTTTTTAATAGTTCTTTTTGTTTCAATTTGGTTGATTTTGGCCCTGGGTGTGATTGTTTCCTGCTCTCTACTCCTCTTGGGTGTTTTTGCTTCTTTTTGTTCTAGAGCTTTCAGGTGTGTTGTCAAGCTGCTAGTGTAAGCTCTATTTTGTTTTTGGAGGCATTCACAGCTATGAGCTTTCTTCTAAACACCATTTTCATTGTGTGCCTTAAGTTTTGATATGGTATGTCTTCATTTTCATTAAATTCTAAAAAGTCTTCTTTCTTTATTTCTTCCTTGACCAAGTTATCATTGAGTAGAGCATTGTCCAATCTCCATTTGTATGTGTGCTTTCCATTGTTTTTTATTGAACTTAAGACCAGCCTTAGACTGTGGTGATCTGATAGGGTGAATAGAATTATTTCAATATTCCTATATTTGTTGAGGCCTGTTTTGTGACCAAATATATGGTCAATTTTGGAGAAGGTACCATGAGGTTCTAAGAAGGTATATTCTTTTGCTTTAGAATGGAATGTTCTATAAGTATCTGAAAGATCCATTTAATTCATAATTTCTGCTAGTCTCACTGTGTCTCTGTTTAGTTTCTGTTTCCATGATTTGTCCATTGCTGAAAGTGGGGTGTTGAAGTCTCCCACTGTTATTGTGTGGGGTGCAATGTGTGCTTTGAGCTTTAGTAAATTTTCTTTTATGAATGTGGGTGCCTTTGCATTTGGAGCATAGATGTTCAGAATTGAGAGTTCATTTTGGTAGATTTTTCCTTTGAGCAGTATGAAGTGTCCTTCCTTATTGTTTCTGACAACTTTTGGTTGAATGTCGATTTTATCTGACATAGGAATGGCCACCGAATCTTGTTTCTTGGGACCATTTGCTTGGAAAATTGTTGTCCAACCTTTGTCTCTGAGGTAGTGACTGTCTTTGTTACTAAGGTGGGTTTCTTGTATGCAGCAAAATGTTGGGTCCTGTTTACATATCCAGTCTGTTAGTCTATATCTTTTTATTGGAGAATTGAGTCCACTGATGTTAAGAGTTATTTAGGAAAAGTGTTACTTCCTGTTATTTTCATTGTTAATGGTGGAATTCTGTTTGTGTGGCTATCTTCTTTTGGGTTTGTTGAAAGAAGATTATTTTATTGCTTTTACTAGGGTGTAGTTTCCCTTCTTGTGTTGCTATTTTCCACCCATTATCCTTTGTAGAGCTGGGTTTGTGGGAAGATATTGTGTAAATTTGGTTTTGTCATGGAATATCTTGTTATCTCTGTCTATGGTAATTGAGAGTTTTGCTGGGAATAGTAGCCTGAGCTGACATTTATGTTCCCTTAGGGTCTGTATGACATTTGCCCAGGATCTTCTAGCTTTCAAAGTTTTTGGTGAGAAGTCTGGATTAATTCTGATAGGTCTGCCTTTATATGTTACTTGACCTTTTTCCCTTACTGGATTTAATATTCTTTCTTTGTTTAGTGCTTTTGGTGTTTTGATTATTATGTGAAAGGAGGAATTTCTGTTCTGGTCTAGTCTGTTTAGACTTCTGTAGGCTTCTTATATGTTCATGGGCATTTCTTTCTTTGGGTCAGGGAAGTTGTCTTCTCTAATTTTGTTGAAGATATTTACTAACCCTTTAAGTTATAAATCTTTGCTTTATTCTATACATATAATCCTTAGGTTTGGTCTTCGTATAGTGTCCTGGATGTCCTGGATGTTTTGGGTTACAAGCTTTTTGCATTTTGAATTTTCTTTGACTGTTGAGTCAATGCTCTCTATTTTATCTTCAGCACCTGCCTTTATTCTATCTCTGTTTTCTGTTGTTGATTCTTCCATCTATGACTCCTGATTTCTTTCCAAGATTTTCTACATCCAGACTTGTCTCCCTTTTTTATTTCTTTCTTGCTTCTACCTCCATTTTTATATCCTGGATGGTTTTGTTCAGTTCTTTGAATTGTTTGTGTTTTCCTGTAATTCTTTAAGGGATTTTTATGTTTGGGCTTTAAAGGCTTCTACCTATTCACCATTGTTGTCCTATGTTCCTTTAAGGGATTTTTGTTTTTCCTCTTTAAGGGCTTCTACCTTTTGACCCATTTTCTCCTGTATTTCTTTAAGGGGTTTTTATGTTTCTTTTTGAGGGCTTCTACCTGTTGACCCATATTCTCCTGTATTTTGTTAAGGGAGCTATTTATGTCCTTCTTGAAGTCCTCTATCAGCATCATGAGCTGTGATTTTTAAATCCAGCTCTTACTTTTCAGGTGTGTTGGGGTATCCAGTACTTGCTGCTGTGGGAGAACTGGGTTCAGATGGTGCCATGTTGTCTTGGTTTTTGTTGGTAATACTCTTGCATTTGCCTTTTGCCATCTGGTTATCTCTGGTGTTAGCTGGTCTTACTGTCTCTGACTGTGGCTTATCTGAACTGCTAGCCTGTGTATCTGTACTTCTGGGATTCCCATTCTCTCTATGCCCACAGGTATGTAGGCACTCCTGGGAGACCAGTTCTCTTGTGGTATTTGTGTATGTAGCTCTGTGGCCCAGGATCAGCTTTGTGCTCTCAGATGTCTCCACAGTCCTGGCAGGTTAGCTATCTCCCTATGCCACCTGGATATGTTACACTGTGGCAGAGGATTGTCCCCAGCAGAGACAGAAACCAGAAAGCTCCTGCCTGAGGGTTTTGGCTGGATTCCTCGGAGCAGTAGGGGTGGTCCCACCTGTACTCTCAGGCCTCCTTGAACTTCACCTGCTCTGAGTTAAGCTGGTTCTCAACTACTCTGAGTGTAGCAGGTTCTCTTGGATGGATCAGGAGATGGTGTCTTCACTGTAGCATACCTGCCAAGAGTCTGCCCCAGCAGAAAGGACAGGTCACTGAAGGGCTGTTCAATTTTACTTGATTTAAAAATATTTAGTTGCCTACAGTTTATAGTGAAAAATAATATTCTCATGCTTGTTTTTTGTTCTCTCTCTCTCTCTCTCTCTCTCTCTCTCTCTCTCTCTGTGTGTGTGTGTGTGTGTGTGTGTGTGTGTCTGTGTGTCTGTGTGTGTATGTGTGCATGTGTGTATGTTAGTTTTGTTTTGAGAAAAAGTCTAAAAATACAGCCCAGGATGAACAAATGCATGTTCTTCCTGCCTTAGCCACCCAAGTGTTAAGATCTTGTGTTGCCATCAGGCCTGGGTTGACCTTTTGTTTTAATATTTTTAAAAGCTGCAACTGCTTTTGAGATAATAATATGTATAGCTTTAACTTTTTATAAATAAAATACCCTTAAAAATCATCAGTGAGGGAAAGAAAAGAATGCTTACAGCAAGTAATTGAAGAATTTTGTTATATTTTGCTTGCTATACTTTATGCTTGTTTCTTCTTAATGACTTAAATATCTCACATGTAAGTAATATTTTCTATCAATAATGTAAAGGTTATTGATAACTAACAGGTGGTACTTAAATGAGTGTATATTTACAGATGGTTCATAATCCAGCATTTCTTTCATTCTAGGAAGAGATTTAGAAGTCAGAAGATGACTTCCCATGGATAAGCTGAGCATTTCAGTTCTAAGATGTTTCTGTGAAGACAGCTGTTTGCTTCTCAGTAGTAATTCAGGTGAGAGACTACGAATGCTGTATCTCTTAAACACACTTGAGCTGCATATTCCCACATGTCTCATAAGATTAGTCTATGTGAGCTCAACTTATCTTTGTTGTCCTATCAATTTAAAGGCTCCACTGACTTTTGCCTGGTTATAGGTTTCATGTTGATTCATTGAAGGTTGGGGTTCAGTATTTAAGAAGATGAAAGTCTATCATCTCTGGAGCCCTTTTCTCTTTTGTCTGGTGAAATAAATATTCACTCTCTATATTATGTTTCTCAAAACCTACTTCAAAGCCAGTGAAATAATGTTTCAAGGAACTATTTTTTCTGTTACAGTTTCTTGCATTATTTCTCCAGACAAAGTTCTTGGCATAGAACACCAAAACCTGTAGTGAATTACATCCTTATTTTACTACCTTCATTTCTTGTATTAGGACCCTGCCTATCAAGATTATTATAAAGTTAAACTGATGTCTTTCTTCTTCATTTCATTATAGGACACCCAGTGGACATGTAGCAGAGGCTATTTTGTCTTTTAAATATGGATATCTGGTACTTTCTGCCTATTAAACTATACCTCTTTTATTATGATATTCTTATCTACTCTTGTAACCCAACAACTTTTCTTTTTATTTAAAAGTTATGGCAAAATACATAAATAAATAAGCCAATGAAATGACTCCTAATGATACTAAATGACCAGTGCCTAGCATAATTGTCATCAGAGAAGCTTCATCCAGCAACTGATGGGAACAGATGCAGAGACCCACAGCCAAACATTAGTCAGAGCTCAGGAAATTCTGCCAAAGAAGAATTGAAGGAGCTGGAGCGGCCAAGGACACTACAAGAACATAGCCCAGAGAATCAACTAAGCAGGATTTATAGGGGCTCACAGATAATGAATAGACAGATAATCTAGAAGCCTGCACTGCTTTGACCTATGTTCTCTGCAAATATGAAGTACTGAATATAGATTGAGTTTCACTGGATTTAGAAACAAAAACAACCTGACGTGCAAGAACAGCATTTGTAATAACTTTATGTGCATTATATTCATTAATTAACCTATATAATACTTCATTAAATAAGTCATTAGTGAATTTTAAGTATGTGAAAAAAAACACCACTGACTTACAATTAATTCAAACCCCATGAATAAATATGTACCCGAAAGGAACCCTCATGTGGAAGATAGAACTCACAAATCAGAATTTTTCATATTCAAGAAGCCCCTCCCATCTCCATTCTCAAGGGCATTAGTTCTTAGAAAATGGTCACTGATGCAAACAAGTTAGTGATGTTTTTTATGTAAGTCAGTTTTAGTTAAATCATCCATTTTGTAAGTTTATTGATGATGCGAGACGTTATAGTTATTCAGAATTTTATTATCCAATGTATTTTTCAATATAAAACTAACCATGCCTTGATAATGAAATAAAGTAAAATAAAAGTAAGATAATCATCACTTAATTATTCTGCAGTGTTTCAGTTTGAGAATAAAGCAAGTTCAACAAAGACTGACATTTATTTTGATATAAGGACATAAAAAGAGGAGGAATAAAAAATGTTTTTACCTGCTAAACTAAGCTGAGTGTGTGCACCTCCTTTTCCTAATTGAGGTGAATGATCAAGCGAAAGCAGGTTAGAAAGAGAGGGAGGAGCCATTCTAGCTGGTTTGTTCCGATATCATTGCAGACGTAGGAAATAATGAAGCCACTTTGAGCCTGAAAGTAACCATCAACAATGGCAGAGAGGTGCGAGTTTTCCTTTGTACATTTTGATTTTGTCAGTGCTTTCCAGGAGTATTTTTGGAAACCAGGAAGAGAAGCTGACAGTTTTGCCGCTTCTGTCTGGTTTAAGAAGATGAAAACTGATAACAACCTATGCAGTTCTTGCCAGGATCTCAGGCTGATGACTTAAGATCAGATAAAAGTCAATAGCAGAGTGAGGTATAGAATGAGTCATAGTACAAAGGTAAACAATCACTGACCTTTGAAGTATTTAAAAATCCTTGATAATGGATAAAAGAAAAACCTCATGATTATCAGAACCCAGTGTTTCCTTCTGATGATTTCAGCTTGAAGGAGATAGCATAAAGAAAATGGGGGAAGAAGTTTCTGCAGGTGCAAATCCAGAGCCTGTGATATCTCTTGACTGGCCTGTGAGATGGATGAAATGATATCACTCTGTCTTTGGGATATTACAAGTATCAATTTGGCTATCAGTGCTATTTGTGAAAGTTGTAGGCAAGAGACAAGTACATAGGGCTGTGAAGAAAAATGTAGTCAAAACAACTGCAGAAAACGGAGAGTGATGCCTTCAATTGTGAAATACTTTAAAAAGTTGAAAATGGAGTCACACATTTCTTGTCTTTAAAAATTGCCTGTCAAGTTACTAGTGAGGAGGTGTGAATGAAATAAGCTAATTTGAAAGTAACTCATTCAAAACACCACGCAGGGCAACTCAGTGCAACGAAGGTCTTGTCATGTTTCACAACGGAGAGCTTCTGGTAGCTGTGTTTGCACACTGCTTGTCTAGCCTTTTAAAAATTAGATTTCATAATTGCCTGAGAAAAACATTAACCAGAATATTTATTTTAAACTTCACGAAACAAGCGAGAGCAGGGGTAGCTCATGGGAGCATTATCTTCTATGTTTAACCAAACTAAAGAAGCTGAACATTCCCTCACCAAAACAGGAAAAAAAAAAGAAAACAAATAGGAAATTTCAAGATAAGCACAAAAGAGCAAATTGAATTGTTGGATTTTCCTGTGGTTGAGCTCAGGATCTAACAGCTGTTGTATTCCCATAAGTTTGAAAACTTAGCAATATTTATAGAAAACATTGAATTCTCAATTAATAGTGTAGGATGATTTTGCATTAATTCTTTATAACTATCTATCTATCTATATATATATCTATCTATATATCTATATATATCTATATATATATCTATATCTATCTATCTATCTATCTATCTATCTATCTATCTATATATATATATATATGTATCTTCTATTTGTCTTTTCAAGACAGGGTTTCTTCATGTAACCCTAGCTGTCCTGGAACTTGCTCTGTAGACCAGGCTAGTCTTGAATTCACTGATATCTGCCTCTTTCTGTCTTCTGACTGTTGGGATTAAAGGCGTGTGCCACCACCACCTGGTTATAATTTTATAGTATTAACACATGGAATCTAATATTCAACAGGCAGTGAATACTTCTTACTGTAAATGAAAGTTCTGTCTAGGTGAAATGATAAATACATCATGAATATGTAGAGTATATCACTTCCTTCACTGGACAGTTTAATTTTCAATGGAAAACAAAACAAAACAAAAATCCAAGTACTCTTCAGATTATATTTCATTCCTCTAATAAAACTCATATGATATCAACTTATACTGAAGAATAATGGACAATCATATAAAAGAAAACAATTTGAGGCAAATTACTATTCATGAGGTAATGGCATCAACCAGTAATTTATATTTTAATGTTTCTTGGAATTTTAAAAACATTTTTGGATGAGCTTTTCCTTCCAAATTCTTTATATGAAGAGGTTCTTATTAACTCTGGATTGATGATATATTCTTTATTCTATTTACACAATAGTCACTTCTTTCTAAATATTATATATAGATTTTTTAATGGAAAGGATATTAATTGTCACATGATTAGACTGCTATAAAAATATATAAGTGCTCTGCCTCTGCTTGTCAGTAATCCTCTCTCTCCCCACTACTTGCTGTGGTAATAAGAATTGAACTTAGGGCTTAGGGTTGTCAAGCCGATGTTCTATCCTGAGTTCTATCACTGGCCAGAGTAACTGATTGACATTTGTTAGCTAACTAGCAAGAAAAAGTCAAACATTTGTAAAAGCTCAGTTTGTTAATTGACATGAAATTGAATGAGATGAATTAACAAAAGGTTAATTAAGCATCAGTATTAGAATATAAAGTTGTTGGAGTAGCTTTCTTCTCCTATGAAGGGGATGCCTATTCATCAGAGAAGTGAGTAACCAGTTTGGGCTGTCTTTTCATTTCCCAGGATAAAATTATTCTGCAGGGTCAAGTTTTTCTGTAGACACTGGAATAACTGTAATTTAGAGAACTGTCTTTGGTTTGTATCCCTTAAAAAGCTTCTATAAATCACACAAAATCACAACAAAGCAATCTATTTTAATAGTATATTGCATAGTGTTCATGTTTCTCTTTGAGAGAAAGCTCTAAGGCACTGGTGGAGCTCCAGGAGTAACATTCTGCTCCCTTCTGTTTCTTGTATGGATCTAATGGTTGATGTTTGTTGACATAGACTTTTTGGGACAGTGTATATTACTTTTCTAAATCTTCCAAATGTGTGTGAAAACTGTGGTCTATGATTCTACAATACAATGCCCTTGGATCAAAATTGTTGATCACATCTTAGCCTCTTTTATGGACTCTTTCCCACCCATTACTAATACAGTAGCAATTTTAGAATTATCCATCCTTTTGGAACTTTTGAATTCTTTTACTAGGCTATGTATTAAGTAGTATACAAATAGAAGAATTTTCAAATTTTCCTTCTGAGAGATTTATTCTGCCTTGCCTTTCACTACATCTTCTATGCTTAGCATGTTGTGTCTCTGGTTTCAGGGTTCCAGATGTTATTCCAAGGTCTCTTTCATGTTACTAGATTTCATGATGTTACTATTATGTGTGATTTGCTACCAAACATGCCCACTGGGAATATTTTTAATTTAAACATTATTTTGTGTACTTTATTTTATCATATGGTTTATTTATAATGTTTTAAGTGCAATGTAGTTTTATTATATTTTTTCATCTATTTTAATTTAGATTCTTTTAACAGTATTTGGCTATTTTTCAAAACCCACTTCAGTTAATCTAGCTTTATTAGGCTACCAAATCCTGCAGCCAGCATTTGAGGTTGTTGCATATTTCTTCATGACTTATAAGCATTGCCTGATGTGGAAATTCCTGGTTTCTTTGGGGACTCAGTTATGTCATGTGATGTTTTGCTGAAGCAGACACAGGCAAGAGGATGTTCTGCTAAAGCAGACACATGAGTGGACATGTAGTGATTAGGAAAAAATACATGCAACCCCACAGACAGTATGAGGATGCTATTGCATTTGTTCACCTTGTACCACATTGCAAATCTTCACTTGTTATAACTTTGTAGAGAGTCACTCACCAGAGAAGTTCTGATGATATTTTGTGAACTCTTGCTGATAGGCAGAGGGTCACAGTTTCTTCAGGATCATAGTGCTGCTGATTATCAGTATTTGGTGTTTTGCCAGTAGACTGGACTGATGTCAACAAAGATTGGAATAACCCCAACGAACTATTTCTAAACAGGTTCATAATCCATGTTTTCTATTAACCTTTCTTTTCCCCTACCTCTGGTAGGTGGTGGGCTAAAAGGGAGGTGGAAGCATTAAAGAATCCCAATTAAAGCAGGTTTAGGAAAATCTAAGCCATCAGTAGTCATTTGTAATCTTTTTGTGATAATGATAATATATGGGTCATCTTTTTTCTGTAGGTTATTGCAAATGTTTTTTTTTTCTTTCTCGTTTTGTATCTGGTGATCTAGGCTCTTATTACTCTTAAAGTCACATAATGTAGAGAGTTCAGTTACCTTTTCTTTTGAAATAACTTGTTTATACCTCAGTGGGTTATAACTAAGATGATTTTAAACAAGTTTTGGAGTTTAAAGTTAGAAATATGCAAAAAAGTCAGGGCAGAGACTTTGGAGTAATAGATTTCTTACTGTTTATAACATATTGGTTTCCTAAAAATTAACTTTAAAAAGCAAAATAATGAACTGACAAGAGCTTTCTGGAAAGATGTCTTTCTTTCCAATGGAGAGATAACATTCAAAAAAGCATTTTTAATAACAGAAATATTTATAAAAGGACTCATTGTATCTAGTGTACAACTAGCCTGTGCCAGGTACTGTTACCCACCCAATGAATATTATATCTCTTAATGAATGTAACACAGGTCTTTACCAGCCTCTACATTTTGCTATTAAAGAGACAGGCTATAAGGTTACGTAACCTGTCATCTCAGTCTGCTAAATGTAGAGCTGAAATATTTCCTTATAATCCACAAAGACTCCATTATTTTACAGCAGGAGTGAGTGATATAAATGTAAGAGAAAAAGACATATTCCATATATATATGAAACATGGAGAAAAACATTATAATATTGTCATTGGCATTTTTCCATAAAACACATTAGCATTAAAGTATTAAGAGGGTTATTGGATGGGAAACATCAAAGCTCAGGTCTGTCCGGCTGTCCTACTTATCATCCCCAAGTCTCAAGTTTGCATTATGGTATAATAAGGTTTTCGAGAGAAAAGGTCATAATATATGTTCAAGCACTAATGTTTTTAAAATACAAGGATGGGGGTTAGAGAGATGGCTCAGTGGTTAAGAGCGCTGACTGTTCTTTCAGAGGTCCTGAGTTCAATTCCTGGCAACCACATGGTAGGTCACAACCATCTGAAATGGGATCTGATGCTCTCTAAATAAATAAACAAACAAATAAAAAACACATAAATAAATCTTAAAACAAAAAAACAATACCCCTTACAAAATGCCTATTGTTGTTGTTTATGGCATCACTGATAGCATTTGGAAAGGATACAAATTGCATTTACATTTTTTCTAAGAAGAAAAGAACAATAGAAAATTTTACTTGAAAATTTCACAGTTAATTTTCTGTTTTTCTGAAATAGGAAGAATAACCAATGAGGTTAAAAACCTAGTTTTCCTTAATAGATATTGGTATTTTTTGAACCCTTTGCTCTATCTAATCAGAGTTAGAGATACACTTTTGTTTTTATTATTATTATTATTTTTTTACCTCAAGCAATACTACAGAGCAATAGTGTTAAAAACTGCATGGTGTTGGTACAGTGACAGGCAGGTACATCAATAGGATAGGATTGAAGACCCAGAAATGAACCTACACACCCATGGTCACTTGATCTTTGCAAGGAAAAAAGATAGCCTTTTCAACAAATGGTGCTGGTTCAGCAGGAGGTCAGCATGTAGAAGGATACATTGTTTTAAAATGCCACCATCTTCTCTATGGGATGGACCAGACAGGCAGCACCAGGTACACAGAGCTATCCCAAGTTTAACATCACTCCAGAAACATTCTGCCAGGGTTCTGCCTGTGCCCAAGACCTGCAGGTCATCTGTGTACCAACCCTGTTGTGGAATGTTTTTCCTGCAGAGTGACCAGCACTTGGAAGGATTCCCCGCAGCCTCCACTATCTTTGCTCCAGGTTGGACCAGATAGGCAACACCAGGTACACAGAGACAACCCGAGTATAACATTACTTGGGGAAAGGCACAGCAGGGCTCCAACAGCACCCAAGCTTAGGGCAGCCCATCAGCAATCTGTGCCAGGGGAACCGCAGTCATCCAGAGGTGCTGAATTAGCCTTAGAGGCTCACAGGAGGCTCAAGCACCAGCCAGTGACAACAAGACCAATTAATGCCAGAGATAACCAGATGGCAAACGGTAAATGTAGGAACTTTACTAACAAAAATCAAGGCAATATGGCAGCATCTGAACCCAATTCTCTGTCAACAGTAAGTCCTGGATTTAAAATCACATCTCATGATGCTATTAGAGGATTACAAGAATAAAAGGATTTAAGAATAAAATTCTTAAAGAAATACAGGTGAACATGAATCAAAATGTAGAAGCCCTTACAAAGGAAATACAAAAATCACTTGAAGAAATTCAGGAGAATATGGATCAACAGATAGAAGACAATAAAGAGGAAATGCCAAAATCACTTAAAGAAATATAGGAGAACTTGGGTCAACAGGCAGAAGTCATGAAAGAGGAAACACAAAAATCTCTTAAAGAATTACAGGAAAACGCAAAGAAGTGAAGGAACTGCGTAAAACCAACCAGGACCTAAAAACAGAAGAAGAAACAACTAAGAAACCACAAAGGGAGACAACTTTGGAGATAGAAAACCTTGGGAAGAAATCATGGGTCATAGATGCAAATATCATAAACAGAATACAAGAGATAGAAGAAAGAATCTCAGATGCCGAAGATACCATAGAAAGCACTGACTCAACAGTCAAAAAAAATGCAAAATGCAAAAAGCTTGTAACCCAAAACATCCAGGAAATCTAGGACACAATGAGAAGACCAAACCTAAGGATTATAGGTATAGAGGATAGTGAAGATTTACAACTTAAAGGCCAGCAAATATCTTCAACAAAATTATGGAAGAAAACTTCACTAACCTAAAGAAAGAGATGCCCATGAACATACAAGAAGCCTACAGAACTCCAAACAGACTGGACCAGAACAGAAATACCTCTGATCACATAATAATCAAAATGGAAAATGTGCTAAACAAATAAAAAAATATTAAAAGCAGTAAGAGAAAAAGGTCAAGTAACATATGAAGGAAGACCTATCAGAATCACACCAGACTTCTCACCAGAGAGCATGAAAGCTAGAAGATTCTGGGCAGATCTCATGCAGACTCTAAGAGAACACAAATGGCAGCCAAGACTACTATACCCAGCAAACTCTCAATCACCATACATGGAAAAGCCAAGATATTCCATGATAACAACAAATTTACATAATATCTTTCCACAAACCCAGCCCTACAAAGGATAATAGGGGGAAAACACCAATATAAGGAGGGATATTACACCCTAGAAAAAGCAAGATAGTAACCTTCTTTCATCAAACCCAAAAGAAGATAACCACTCAAACACAAAAATAACACCAAAAATAATAGGAACTAATAATCACTATTCCATAATATCTCTTAATATCAATGGACTCAATTCCCCAATGAAAAGACATAGACTAACAGACTGGATATGTAAACAGGACCTTACCTTTTGCTGAGTACAGGAAGCACACCTCAGTGTTAAAGACAAATACTACCTCAGAATAAAAGGCTGGAAAACAATTTTATAAACAAATGGTCACAGGAAACGAGCTGGAGTAGCCCTTCTAATATCAGATAAAATTGACTTTCAACCTAAAGTCATCAAAAGAGACATGGAAGGACACTTCTAACTGGCCAAAGAAAAATCCACCAAGAAGAACTCTCAATTCTGAATACCTATGCTCCAAATGCAAGGGTATCCTCATTCTTAAAAGAAACTTCATTAAGCTCAAAGCACATATTGTACCTAACA
The DNA here is from genome assembly GCA_964023405.1 of Apodemus agrarius. Classification (NCBI taxonomy): domain Eukaryota; kingdom Metazoa; phylum Chordata; class Mammalia; order Rodentia; family Muridae; genus Apodemus; species Apodemus agrarius. The sequence continues at coordinate 94,214,404 of OZ030012.1, read as the reverse complement.
CAATAAATTTAGGAGACTTCAAAACTCCACTCTCCTTAATGGACTGATCAGGAAAACAGAAACTAAACAGGGACACAGTGAAACTAATTGAAGCTTTGGACCATTTGAATTTTTTTTGGTATAGAATAGAGTTTATTTAGAGAGTAAGATGAGAGTAGGAGAGAGAGAGAGAGAGAGAGAGAGAGAGAGAGAGAGAGAGAAAGAGAATAGTATTTTTTTGGTATAGAATAGAGTTTATTTAGAGAATAAGATGAGAGTGAGTGAGAGAGAGAGAGAGAGAGAGAATAGCATTTGAATTTAATATATATATGTATATATATACATATATATGTATATATATATATATATATATATATATATATATATATATATATATATAAAACATTTCATCCTAAAGCAAAAGAATATACATTTTTCTCAGCACCTCATGGTACCTTCTCCAAAATCAACCATATAATTGGGCACAAGACAGACTTCAACAGATATAAGAAGATCGAAATAATCCCATGCCTCCTGTCAGATCACTATGGAGTAAGAGTGGTCTACCATAGCAACAAAAACAACAGAAAGTCCACATACACATGGAAGCTGAACAACACTCTACTCAATGATACCTTAGTCAAGGAAGAAATAAAGAAAGAAATCAAAGACTTGTTAGAATTTAAGGAAAATGAAGGCACAACATGCACAAATTTATGGGACATAATGAAAGCAGTGCTAAGAGGAAGACTCAGAAGCCTGAGTGCCTCCAAAAAGACATTGGAAAGAGCATACACTAGCAGCTTAATGGCACACCTGAAAGTCCTGTCACAAAAAGAAGCTAATTCACCCAGGAGGAGTAGAAGGCAGGAAATCATCAAACTCGGGGCTGAAATCAATCAAGTAGAAACAAAGAGAATCATACAAAGAATCAAAACCAGGAGCTTGATTTTTTTTGTTTTCTGTTTGTTTTTGAGACAGGGTTTCTCTGTATAGCCCTGGCAGTCCTGGAACTCACTCTGTAGACCAGGCTGGCCTCGAACTCAGAAATCCGCCTGCCTCTGCCTCCCAAGTGCTGGGATTAAAGGCATATGCCACCACTGCCCGGCAGGAGCTTAATTTTTGAGAAAATCAACAAGATAGATAAGCCTTTAGCCAGACTAACCAGAGGGCACAGAGACAGTATTGAAATAAACAAACTTAGAAATGAAAAGGGAGATATATCAACAGAAACTGAGGAAGCTCAAATAATCATCAGAAATTACTTCAAAAGCCTATACTCAACACAACTGGAAAATCTGGAGGAAATGAACAATTTCCTAGGCAGATACCAAATATCAAAATTAAATCAGGATCAAATAGTTCATTTAAACAGTCCTATAACCCCTAAAGAAATAGAAGTGTTCATTGAAAATCTTCCAACCAAAAAAAGCAAAGGACCAGATGGTTTTAGAGCAGAATTCTATCAGACCTTCAAAGAAGAGTTAACACCAATACTCTTCAAACTATTCCACAAAATAGAAACAGATGGAACACAACCCAATTCATTCTACAAAGCCACAATTACACTGATACCAAAACCACACAAAGATCCAACAAAGAAAGAGAACTTCAGGCCAATTTCCTTTATGAATATCAATGCAAAAATACTCAATAAAATTCTTTTCTTTATTTTTTTTATTTTAACTGTATTTTATTTTATTTTATTTGTTTTATTTTCTATATTCTTTACTTATATTCCAAATGCTTTCCCCTTTTATTTTATTTTCTTTTTTTAAATTTTTTTAAATTTTGTATATTCTTTGTTTACATTCCAAATGCCTTCCCCTTTCCCGGTTCTTCCCTCCCCATAAGTCCCATAAGCCCTCTTCTCTCTGCCCATTCCCCAATCAACGCCCTCCCATTTCTCTGTCCTGGTACTTCCCTACAATGATGGATTAAGCCTTTCCAGGACCAGGAACCTCTCCTTCCTTCTTTTTGGGAATCATTTGATACATTAATTGTGTCTTGAGTATTCATAGCTTCTGGGCTAATTAATATCCACTTATCAATTACTGCATTCAGTGTGTATTCTTTTGTGATTGGGTTACCTCACTTAGGATGATATTTTCCAGTTCCAACCCTTTGCATCAAAATTTTATGAACTTCAGGAATTCATTGTTTGTAATCGCTGTGTAGTATTCCATTGTGTAAATGTACCACATTTTCTGTATCCATTCCTCCATTGAGGGACTTTTGGGTTCTTTCCAGCTTCTGGCTTCTTCCCAAGAAGAAGGAAGGAGAGGGCCCTGGTCCTGGAAAGGGTTGATGCAGTATTGTAGGTGATTACCAGAACAGATAAGTGGGAGGGTGTTGATTGGGGAATGGGGAGAGGGAGGAGAGGGCTTATGGGACTTATGGGGAGGTGGGGGGAACTGGGAAAGGGGAAATCATTTGGAATGTAAACAAAGAATATATAAAATAAAAGATACTAAAAACATTACTTATTTGTACTGCATTTATTTGTGTTCTTACAATTTAAAATAAAATCATCCTAGAGAGTTAAATTGGCTGTTTTTACATTTGTTATATTTTAAAAACTAACAAAAATTTCACTTTATATATTCAGACATGTTTACCCTTATAATAGATCACACACATGCACACACACACTTTTTTTTTGTTTTTCTTTCTTTTTATTGGATATATTCTTTATTTACATTTCATTTCCCTTTTCCTGGTTCCCTGCCCCCCAAAGGTCCCACATGCGCTCTCCCTGTTCCCCCATCCACCCCTTCTACTTCCCTGTCCTGGTATTCCCGTACACTGATGCATACCATACACTTTGGACACAGGATTGAGAAGAATCGATCTGGATTTGACCTAAAAGCCTTGTCCCTGAGAACTAGTCCTCATTGTCTTAGAAGGTGACACACAAAATGCTAATGGAATAAAAGAACCAATAGACCTATACAGCTATAATGCTACAGCAACATTTACCAGGGCAAGCTACTCTGACAGGTGCAGTAGTGGCATTTATTCCCTGGAGGCAACCAACAGACACATAATTGGACTTACGATAGAGAGGAATTCATGCACAATACCTTTAGAACACACAACACATAACACCTTACCTGTGGAAGGTAAGGACGTGGAATCAAGAGGATTACCTAGTACTTCCACTTGCCTAAATGAGCATAATTCCTAATTGTACTATAAATACCTAAATACTTAACTCTTGACCCTCATTAAAGAAACTTCCTTTTTTCAGCCACCAGAGACCACTTTAGAAAGCCACAACTGGTCAAAATATAGAGACCAACTGACTGTGGGTGCCCACCCCCAACTGATATATCTGCAACATGGACCTTACACTTACAACTCAGAGAACATCACAGAAGAAGGGATAGAAAGACTGCAAGAGCTCAAGGATCAGAACATCCACTATGAGATAGTTTCTTCTTAAAGAATAAGAATAGGAATAAGAATAAGAATAAGAATAAGAATAAGAATAAGAATAAGAATAAGGAAAAGAATAAAAATAAGAATAACAGGAAGAGGAGGAGGAGTAGAAGGAGGAGGAGAAATAAACATGAAGTAGAGTAGAATGGATCTGAATGAATTTAGAGAAGTGAGGGATGAATATGATCAAGATGTTTCATTTGAAATTCTCTAGGAATTAAAAATATATTGTTTTAATAGAATAATACTAAAATAATATTTATGTAGTATGTATGGGCATATTTAACATACTTTTGAACAGACAAAATTAGCTTCAGCCCACCCAATCTGAAAATCTCTGATCTACAATTTTTCCTGCCTGCATATTATGCTAGGGCAAGGATGTCATTCTTTATGGGAGTAACCAACTGATGCTTGATTTGACTTAGACCACACTCCTTGAGATGGTACCCATACCTGAGCCTGATTGGTGACCAACAGAGTCTAGATAGAACAGAGACCTAGAGTAAAACCAAATACTACTGGTCAAAAAAAAATAATAACACTAAAATGACTCCTAATGTCATTCTGCTATACTCATACTTACTCAGCCATCATCAGAGAGGCTTTATCCTGTGACAGATGGGAACAAATACTCAGAACCACATCAAGGTATCATGCAAAGAGACACCATGAAATACACAGCTCTAAATGTTATATCTCCATCAAATCCCTCCCCTCAGAGTTGAGGTGACCCTCAGAACAGGAGGCAGAAGGAGTCAGGGAGACAGAGGGAACAGAGGACAACAGGAGAACAAGTTCCTGAGCAAAGCACATGTGAGCTCAGAGAATGAAGCAGCAATCACAGAGCCTACATGGGTTTCTGCATGGGTCTGCATATTAGTGTGTGTGTGTGTGTGTGTGTGTGTGTGTGTGTGTGTGAACAAGTGGGTCTCTGCTTCTTTTGCTTGCTCTTGGGGCTCTTTTGTTTTTCTATTGGTTTGGCTTGACCAACTTCACTATGATGGTTTTTGTTTTATCTTATATTTTACTTTTTTTGTTTTCATATCTTAGAAATCTGTTCTTTTTCTAGTGAGAGTCAGAAATGGAATAGATCTGGATGGGAGAGGACGTAGAAGTGGGAAGGAAATGGGAGGAGTAGAGGGAGGGGAAACTGTAGTCAGATTATTTTGTATGAGAAAAGAGTTTATGTTTAATAAAAGGGAAAAATAACTGGAGGATTATAGACCTCTGCAGTTAGAAGTTCAGCACTACTCTGGGTCTCATAGATTAATTCCTTTTTTTCTGCATAATTTGGTGACATTGCACTCAGAATTATTTCCAATTCATAAATCTGAACAAGGAAATGTTTTACTTAAATACATTTATTAACTTTACCCACAAAACAGAACAACACATAGAAATGCCTGAGCTACCAGGCATTTTTTTCCAGTTTTGACCTCCAGAAAATTCTCCAGTTTTACATTTTCTGGGCTCTGCACTTCCTATGACCTTCATGAACACCAAATTGTATTCTTTTGACAGGTCATGCTGTTCCAGCTATACATGCTTTATACATGCTTCTGGATCTGTCTGTAATGCCCTTTCTTCCTGACTTCCAGCAAGTTCCATCCTTTCTAACTCCACTCAATTATCACCCCTTCCTTGAGTGCTCTCAGCAGACATACCCAGTAAAATGTGGCCCTGTTTGAGGGTCACTAGGCCTCCTGGAACCTCATCTTGCTCTTGCAGGAGCTGCTCTTATTATTGGTATCATTATTTGCATGTTTAATATATTTCCGTAGCTGGAATTGCAAAAATATTTTTTGTTCAGTAAAAGCAGCATGACTGACAATAACATGAAGTTATTTCAAAAACAGGTAAAGTTACAAATACAAAACTTATTATAAGCATATACATACCATACAATTGCTAACGAATCATTAATCTATCCTAATACCCAGTAAGCAAGCCAGGTCAGACCTTTTTATATAAGCATTTTTGAAGAATGTTATAAATTATTTATTTTAATAATAAGTTATTACATCTATGTATGTGTGTGTGTCCCATGCAAATTATGGTGTGTGTATGAAAGTCAGGGTACAACTTGAAGGAATCCATTCTACTGTTTCACCATGTAGGTCCCAGGGATTAAATTTATGTCCTCAGGCTTGGAAGCAAGGATCTTTATCCATGCTCTTTAGAAAATTTTATAAGTAAGCCTGTATGATCTCTAAAACTATAAAGAATTCTAGGGGCTTAAAGATTGTCTCTGACATTGGAAAGTTTATCATCTACAGTGATATAAGACATCTAAAATCAAAATCTTTGAAGAGCATATGATGTAGGATTGTCTAGGAATGACTGGGTATTTGATACCACTAAAGTTACTAAAGTGTACCAAATGTAGGCAAGATCATAATAAAGACACTGGTTTTGTCCTGTGTCTCTGATAGGAAGATTTATGCATGAAGACTCAGGGCCTTTTAATGGAGGGTATGTGTGCCAAACTCAGCAGGAAGCTGCTGTGCAGTTTCCATTAAATTTGATATACTGCAAATACAACTTGATCTTTAAAATCTTCTTCATGGAGTTCTGTAGCACTTACCCTATTATAAAATACTATTTAATCTTTTCGATTTAGCTCAGACGCTACTAAAATATCCTATAAAAGTGTTTATTTCTTCTCTCTAAATTTTAATAGTAGCATATCATTTAGGATCAGGTCAGAGTCCTGTAACGGAATCACACTTCCTTGCTACCCTGTGCTAATAGTCAAGCTAAGCAATGTCAGTGTTTATTTTTTTTCAAACAGTATGGACTTAGCTGAAAAAGGTTTATTTTATTTTATTGGTATTTTAAGCTGTCAGTTTTGATTGACTCACCATCTAAAAGAGTTGCTTATAATCCTGACCATCTTGCTCAAATTCTACAAGTTAAAGAGGAAGCACAAGAGCCTTCCTAAGAATTTACCATAACAGCTTTCATCAACAATAATATCACACACACATATTAGCTGAAAAGTCATTTCTAATGCTATATGTTGAGAACACTGAAAACCCATGAAAAAGGTAGATGACATTAGGAAGAAAAGAAACCTAGGTACATCATGGGTAGCTGTCAGTCTCCAACACAGCACTGCTTTGCATGTCATGTGGGATATTCATTATTATCTTCTTCTGGTGGTTATTTGTCTTACTGGTCTTTAATCTTCTGATGGTCAGTCACAGACTGTAAATGTTTAAAAGGAAAAGAGTTAAATAAGTGAGACCATAATAACTTATCAACTCCTGTAGGCTTAGATTTTTCAAAATATACTTTAACCAGAGTTCTTACATACTTCAACCTTTCTTCTAGCTTGATGGTCAAAGGTAGGGGAGAAAGATGCTTAATAGGACAAAAGGGCCATGTACCTGTTTAGAAGTAGTTCTTTGGGATGATACCAATCTTCATTGTCAGAATATCAACAGTCCAGTCCAAAACATCAAACACGAATCAGTAGCAGCAGTCCAATTCAATTGTTGAACACCAAACACAAAGCAGTAGCAGAGGCCAAATCTGGAGGAAACCGTGAGGCTCTGCAAAATTGGCATGAGTCCCAGGAAGTGGGAAGAAGTAGCCAAGTTAACAGGAGAAGTTCTTTGGCATGTTTCTTTCTACAAAATCATGATAAGCAAAGATCAGTAAAGACCATCAAAGTGTTGCAAGGTGAACCAATGCTAGAACCTCTTCTAACTGTCTTTGGGGTTATATTTATATTTGTTCTAAACATCATGCACCCTCTCAAAGTGTCTGTTTCAGTAAAACACCCTCTTATAAGACTGTTTCCAGAAAATCATTACATGACAGAACTGAGTTGTTAGAGAAACCAGGCATTTACACTTCAAATCCCCCAGTCTGCTTTTTAAAAATTATCTTTATCTTTAACATTAGCAACCTACAAACTCCAACCTGTATTGTCCATATACTTTTGGGTTTATAGTCAAATCAGCAGGGTCACACCGTTAAAGAATGCTGACTGTTCCTATTCTAAAAACCATCAATTGTCTATATCTATGGGTTATTATGGTTGGGATAAAAGAGGCTGCACTGGAAGACAAGAAAGCAACCTAAGTCCAGCACTAGAACATAAACACAAAGAATGAATTAAAATACTATTAAACTCTATCAAAATATTGGTGAACCTCTCAGATCTTCTCAGAGAAGGCTTTTTTTTTGTTTTGTTTTTGCAGTGGAAGGGGGTAAATGCAGAAAGTCATACATGGTCCAAATGTAGAGATGAAGGGAATGTGCAATACTCAACCACAAAGCAGGTATATATATATCCCATTCCTCTTCAAGGCTCTAGTCCCATCATGGATGAGGAGGTGTAATGATTATAAAAGCCAGAGGTTGGAGAGGGCCAAGTTAAAGAGTGTCTTTTGGGTATGACAAGAGCATCAAACTTATGAACTCACAGAAGCTGTAGCTGCCCCCAACGGGACCTGTAAAATATCAAGACAGTCAAATTTTAGCATGGAGTAAGAAACAGGTTTATGCAACTTCACCCCTCCCTAACTGAAGATCTGTAGACAGTGGGGAGCCATCCCATATACAGCCACCAAATCCAGACACTATTGTGGATGTCAACAAGCACTTGCTGACAGGAGCCTCTTATACATGTCTCCTGAGAAGCTCTGCCAGTACCCGACAAGTACAGAGGTGAATGAGCTAAGCCAACCATTGGACTGAGCATAAGGTCCCCAATGGAGGAGCCAAGGAGCTAAAGGAGTTTGTTATAGCTGGGTTCTCGGGTAGCACTATGTCCAGTTTTCTGAGGAACCACCAGACTGACTTTCAGAGTGGTTGCACCAGCTTGCAATCCCACCGAAAATGGAAGAGTGTTCGTTCTCCTCACATCCTGGCCAGTATCTGCTGTCACCTGAGTTTTTGTTCTTAGCCATGCTGACTGCTGTTAGGTAGAATCTCAGAGTTGTTTTGATTTGCATTTCCCAGATGACTAAGAATTTTGAACATTTCTTTAGGTGCTTCTCAGCCATTCAAGATTGCTCAGTTGAGAATTCTCTGTTTAGCTGTTCTACATTTTTAATAGGGTTATTTGGTTCTCTGGAGTCTAACTTCTTGAGTTCTTCTTGGATGACCTCTTGAATTCTCTATTGGATGTAGGATTGGAGAAGATCTTTTTCCAATCTTCTGGTTGCTGTATTGTCCTATTGACAGTGTCCTTTGCCTTACAGAAGCTTTGCAATTTTATGAGGTTCCACTTGTCAATTCTTGATCTTAGCGCATAAGCCATTGGTGTTCTGTTCAGGAAATATTCTCCTGTGCCCATGTGATCTAGGCTCTTCCCTACTTTCTCCTCTATTAGATTCAGTGTATCTGGTTTTATGTGGAGGTCCTTGATCCACTTGGACATGAACTTTGTACCAAGAGATAAGAATGGATCTATTTACATTCTTCAACATGTTGACTGCCAGTTGAACCAGTACCATTTGTTGAAAATGCTGCCTATTATGCACTGGATAGTTTTATCTTTTTTGTCAAAGATCAAGTAGCCATAGGTGTGTGGGTTCATTTCTGGGTCTTCAATTCTATTCCATTGATCTACCTGCCTGTCACTGTACCAATACCGTGTAGTTTTTATCACTATTGTTCTGTAATACAACTTGAGTTCAGTGATTGTGATTCCCCCCAGAAATTCTATTATTGTTTAGAATAGTTTTCACTATCCTGGGTCTTTGGTTATTCCAAATGAATTTGAGAATTGTTGTTTCTAACTCTATGAAGAATTGTAGTAGAATTTTCATGGGCCTTGCATCGAACCTATAGATTGCTTTTGGTAAAATGGCTGGCCATTTTACTATATTAATCCTGTCAATCCATGAGCATGAGAGATCTTTCCATCTTCCGAGATCTTTGATTTCTTTCTTCAGAGATTTAAAGTTCTTGTGATACTTTCACTTGCTTGGTTAGAGTCATACCAAGGTATGTAATATTATTTGTAACTATTGTGAAGGGTGTTGTTTCCCTAATTTCTTTCTCAGCCTGTTTGTCCTTTGAGTAGAGGTTTGAGTTAATTTTATATCCAGCCACTCTGCTGAAGTTGATTATCAGGCTTGCGAGTTCTCTGGTGGAGTTTTTGGGGTCCTTGACTAGTCCCTGATTTTAGTTGAATTATTTCAAGTTTCTCTCCATTTAGTTTGATGTTGGCTACTGGTTTGCTGTATATTGCTTTTGCTATGTTTAGGTATGGACTTTGAATTCCTGTTCTTTTCAAGACTTTTATCTATGAAAGGGTGTTGAATTTTGTCAAATGCTTTCTCAGCATCTAATGAGTGATTGTGTGATTTTTCTTTGAGTTTGTTTAGATAGTACATTATGTTGTTGGATTTCCATATATTGAACCATTACTGCACCCCTGGGATGAAGCCTACTTGATCATGGTGAATGATCATTTTGATGTATTCTTGGATTCAGTTGGCAAGAATTTTATTGAGTATTTTTGCATCAATGTTCATAAGTGAAATTGGTCTAAAGTTCTCTTTATTTGTTGGGTTGTGTGCTTTATGTATAAGCATTAATTGTGGCTTCATAGACTTAATTGGGTTGTGTTTCCTCTGTTTATATTTTGTGGAATAGGTTGAAGAATACTAGTATTAGGTCTTCTTTGAAATCTGATAGAATTCTGCACTAAATCCATCTGGTCCTGGGCTTACTTTGGTTGGGGACATTTAATGACTGCTTCTATTACTGTAGGGATTATGGGACTGTTTAGATGGTTTAACTATTCCTGATTTAAGTTTAGTAACAGGTATTTGTCTAGAAAATTGTCCATTTCTTCCAAATTTTCCAGTTTTGTTGAGTATAGGTTTTTGAAGTAGGAATTCATGATTTTTTGAATGTTCTTTGTTTCTGTTCTTAGGTCTCCCTTTTCATTTCTGATTTTGTTAATTTGGATACTGTCTCTGTCCACTCTCATTAGTCTGGCTAAGGGTTTATCTATCTCATTGGTTTTTTTTCAAAGAACAGGCTCCTGGTTGTTGTAGTTGTTTTAAATTCTTTGTATTGTTCTTTTCATTTCTACTTGGTTGATTTTAGCCCTGTATTTGATTGTTTTCTGCCATCTATTCCTTTTGGGTGTATTTGTTTCTTTTTTTTCTAGAGCTTTCAGGTGTGTTGTCAAGCTGCTAGTGTAAGCTGTCTCCATTTTCTTTTTGGAGGTACTTAGAGCTGTGAGTTTTCCTCTTAGCACTGCTTTCATTGTGTCCCTTAAGTTTGGTATGATGTATCCTCAGTTTCATTAAATTCTGAAAAGTCTTTGATTTCTTTCTTTATTTCTTCCTTGACTAAGGTATCATTGACCAGATTCAGCATCCATGTGTATGTGTATTTTCTGTTGTTTTTGTTTGAACTTAAGACCAGCCTTAGGCTGTGGTGCTTTGATAGCGTGCATGGAATTATTTCAACACTCCTGTATCTGTTGAGGCCTGTTTTGTGACCAATTATATGGTCAGTTTTGGAGAAGGTACCATGAATGCTGAGAAGAAGGTAAATTCTTTTGCTTTATAATGGAATGTTCTATAAATATTTGTTAGATCCATTTGGCCCATTATTTCAGTTAGTTTCACTGTATCTCTGTTTAGTTTCTGTTTCCATGATTTGATCATTGCTGAGAGTAGGGTGTTGAAGTCTCCCATTATTATTGTATGTGATGCAATGTGTGCTTTGAGCTTTAGTAAAGTTTCTTTTATGAATATGGGTGTCCTTGCATTTGGAGCATAGATGTTCAGAATTGAGAGTTCATCTTGGTAGTTTTTTCCTTTCACCATTATGAAGTGTCCCTCCTTATCTTTTTTGACAACTTTTTGTTGAAAGTTAGTATTATCCAATATAAGAATGGCCACTCCAGCTTGTGTCTTTGGACCATTTGCTTGGAAAATTGTTTTCTAACCTTTAACTCTGAGGTAGTTACTGTCATTGACACTGAGGTGGGTTTCTTGTATGCAGCAAAATGTTGGGTCCTATTTATGTATCCAGTTTGTTAGTCTATGTTTTTTTTATTGGTGAATTGAGACCAATGATGTTAAGCGATATTAAGAAAAAGTGATGGTTGCTTCCTGTTATTTTCATTGCTAAAGGTGGAATTCTGTTTGTGTAGCTATCTTCTGTTGGGTTTGTTGAAAGTAGATTACTTTATTGCTTTTTCTAGGATGTTGTTTCCACCTTGTTCTGGTATTTTGTACCCATTATCCTTTGTAGAGCTAGGTTTATGGAAAGATATTGTATAAATTTGGTTTTGTCATAGAATGTCTTGTAATTGAGAGTTTTGCTGGTATTGTGCCCTGGGCTGACATTTATGTTCTCTTAGGGTCTGTATGACATCTGCCCAGAATTTTCTAGCTTTCATAGTTTCTGGTGAGAAGTCTGGTGTAATTCTGATAGGTCTGCCTTTATATGTTACTTGACCTTTTCCCCTTATTGCTTTTAATAATTTTTCTTTGTTTAGTGCATTTGGTGTTTTGATTATTATCAAAACAGGAGGAATTTCTGTTCTAGTCTAGTCTGTTTGGGGTTCTGTAGGCTTCTTGTATGTTGATGGGCATCTCTTTCTTTAGGTCAGGGAAGTTTTCTTCTATAATTTTGTTGAAGATATTTACTACGCCTTTAAGTTGTAAATCCTTCATCTCTTCTAATACCTATAATCCTTAGGTTTGGTTTTCTCATTGTGTCCTGGATTTCCTGAATGTTTTGGCTTACAACCTTTTTGCATTTTCCATTTTCTTTGACTATTGAGGCAATGTTTTCCATGGTATCTTCAGCACCTGAGATTCTTCTATCTCTTGTATTCTGTTTTGGTGCTTGCATGTATAACTCCTGAATTGTTTCCAAAGTTTTCTATCTCCAGAGTTGTCTCATTTTGTGATTTCTTTATTGTTTCTACTTCCATTTTTAGATTCAGGATGGTTTTGTTCATTTCCTTCACTTGTTTGTTTGTGTTTTTCTGAAATTCTTTAATGTATTTTTTGTGTTTCCTCTTTAAGGGCTTCTACTTGTTGATCCATGTTCTCCTATGTTTCCTTAAGGGATTTTTGTGTTTCCTCTTTAAGGACTTCTACTTCTTTACCCATGTTCTCCTGTATTTCTTTAAGGGATTTTTCTGTTTTTTCTTTAAGGGATTCTACCTGTTGACACATGTTCTCCTGTATATCTTTAAGGGAGTTATTTATGTCTTTCTTGAAGACCTCTATCAGCATCATGAGATGTGATTTTCAATCCAGCTCTTGCTTTTCCAGTGTGTTGGGGTATCCAGGATTTGCTGTTGTGGGAGAACTGGGTTCTTATGGTGTCATGTTGCCTTGGTTTCTGTTGGTAATGATCTTACATTTACCTTTTGCCATATAGTTATCTCTGGTGTAGCTAGTCTTGCTGTCTCTGACTGTGGATTATTTGTTCTGCAAGTCTGTGTATCTGTACTCCTGGCATTCCTGTTTTTTCTGTGCACACAAGTATGTTGGCACTCCTGGGAGACCAGCTCTCCTATGCTCCCAGGCCTCTCTGCACTTCAAATGCCCTGAGTGTGGCTGGTTCTCAAATGCCCTGAGTGCAGCTGGTTCTCAAATGCCTTGAGTGCTGCTGGTTCTCTATGAAGGATCAGGAGATGGTATTTTCACTGTGGCAGACCTGGCAAGATTCTGCCACAGCAAAAAGGGCAGGCAGCGGTGGAATGGGCAGAAGGAGAGGAAGGGAATTGGTATTCAGGAGGTCAGGGGTTTTGGTGGTTTCTGGGTAGATTCCTGCCAGACCCCCAGCAGCAGCTCTGGACCTCCAGAGGTAGGAGGGGGTTCTTATAAAATGCCCCAAGTGCAGCTGGTTTTTTAGGAAGTGTCAGGAGATGGTGTCTTCACTGTGGCACACCTGGCAAGCATCTGCCACAGCAGAAAGGGCAGGTGCTCCTGTATTTCTTTAAGGGAGTTATTTATGTCCTTCTTTGTTGTTGTTGTGTTTTTTTTTTAAATTTTTATTGGTTATATTCTATATTTACATTTCATTTCCCCTTTTCTGGTTCCCTGCTCCCCAAAGGTCCCACATGCTCTTTTCCCTCCCCAATCCCCCCACCCACCTCTTCCCACTTCCCTTTTCTGGTATTCCCCTACACTGATGCTTTGAGCCTTTCCAGCACCAGGGTCCACTCCTTCCTTCTTGTCAGACATCATTTGGTATGTGAATTGTGTCTTTGGTGTCCCAAGATTCTAGGCTAATATCCACTTATCAGTAAGTGCATACCATGGGTATTCTTTTGAGACTGGGTTATCTCACTTAGTATGATGTTCTCCAGCTCCATCCATTTGTCTAAGAATGTCATGAATTCATTGTTTCTAATGGCTGAATGGTACTCCATTGTGTATACATACCACATTTTTTTGTAACCATTCCTCCACTGAGGCACATCTGGGTTCTTTCCAGCTTCTGGCTATTATAAATAAGGCTGCAATGAACATAGTGGAGCATGTATCCTTATTGCATGCTGGGGAGTCTTCTGAATATATGCCCAGGAGTGGTATGGCTGAGTTTTCCAGAAGTATCATGTCCAGTTTTCTGAGGAACCGCTAGACTGATTTCCAGAGTGGTTGTACCAGCTTGCAGTCCTACCAGCAGTGGAAGAGTGTTCCTCTTTCTCTACTTCCTCGCCAACACCTGCTGTTTCCTGAGTTTTTAATCTTAGCCATTCTGACTGGTATAAAAGTCCTCTATCATCATCATGAGAAGTGATTTTAAATCTGAATCTTCCTTTTCCAGTCTGTTTGGATATCCAGGACTTGCTGTAGTGGGAGAACTGGGTTCTGTAGCCTTGGTTTCTGTTCCTGTGTTCTTGTCCTTGCTTCTTACCATCTGGTTATCTCTAGTGCTACTTCCCCTGCTGTCTCTGAATGGAGACTGTGTTTCCTGTGTTCTTGGTTGTGTCACAAGTCTTCTGAGTCCAGCTGTCTCTGTGATCTTGTGATCCTGAGATCCTGGTTGTATCAGAGCTTCTGGGAATTAAGCTTTCTCTAGGTGTTGCAGGGGTAGGTGGGGAGCCAGAACTCTGGGTTTTCTCTGGTCACAGGTGCAAGATTGATGGAACCTATGGTTCTGACAAGGTGGGGGCTTGTTTTTCCTGTTTTTTGTGGGGCATAGTTACTTTTGGTGTTGTGGCCTCAACTGTGATCTTGAGTGTGTCAGATCTCCAGTGCTCCTGGGTGTGTCCAGTATCCTGGGAGTAGAGCTTACTCTGTGATCCTGGACATTTCAGAGCATCTGGGAGTCAGGCTCCCTCTGGTTGTTGTAAGAGTGAGTGCAGAGCCACCACTCCAGGTCTGCTCTGGGTACAGGTTCAAACTAGAAGAAACCTTTGCCACAGGCAAAGGCAGGGGTTCCTGTGTACCTGGATACTAGGGGTTCCCAGTTACTCTGGGTCTTGGGGCAGATGTTGTGGTCTCTCCTGTGATCCTGGGCATTTCAGAGCAACTGGTAGTCAGGCTCCATAGGTGTTGTAGGAGTGGGTGGGTTCAGAGTCAGTGCCCCAGTTCTGCTCAAAGCACAAGTTCAGACAGGAAGGAACCCATGAAACTGCCTGGGTGGAGGTTCCTGTGTCTCTGGATTCTGGAACCCAGGTGTTGGGGCAGATGTTGTGGCCTCCTCACCTGTGATGTTGGACATGTTAGAGTAGCTGGGAGTCAAGCTTTCTCTGGGTGTTGTAGGACTGGGTGAAGAGCTATCACCCAAGGTCTGTTCAGGGCACAGTTTCAGACCAGAAAAACGAGGTTAATATGCTTATCTATGTTTTCAAAAATTAAGGACTTTAAGGAGATTGGTGATATTGCAATTTATTAAAGTCTTTTAAAACTGAATAGCTAAGCCTACACACTTGTGTCTGTCTCCAGTCTTTTGGGATATATTACATTGAGGATTAAGAAGGAAGTCTGATCTCACATTGATGCACACATGGAAAGAGGAATCTCATTGAACCTTTCTGTACAAGACCCTGAAGGACCCATGGGGTCCATATTTTGAGAATTGTTAAGATGAAGTAATATTTAGCTATAAAATATTCAAAGCCAATAATAGAAACTAAGATTTCTTCTACTTATTAAAGGAAAATGCCATTTGCCTGCATACATGTTTGTATGCTTGTTTGGAATACTCAATTGCTCCTTTGGTTTGTTCCAGGAACATTTATCTCTGTATGAAAATAATATGGAAAACGCAACTCTTCTTTATGTAGTTTACAAAGTAGAGAGTTGATAGGATACTAAACACACACACACACACACACACACACACACACACACACCTGTATTGAACATCTGCTGCACACTTAATTTAGAAAAGAAAAAAACTTATAAAAATGTCATTTCACATATAATTGTGCTAATGAATGGGAAACGACTAGCATTTCATTTCCCTTGAGAAAAGTATTCAAGAAAACATAGTATTTTAAGGATAAGTTTTCTCCATTATTAAAAAATGTGAATATATACAAATTGTCATGGTTTGAATAAAAATGACTCCCATAAGCCTCTTAGGTTTAATGCATGGTTGGAGGAGAAGTATCACACCTTGGGGTGGACTTTGAGGCTTCAAATGCCCTTGCTACTTTGGGTTAATTTATAGGGGGTTGTGCTATACTTTTTGGCTAATATCCATTTATAAGCATGTCCTTTTGGGCATGAATTATATCATTCAGGAGAATATTTTCTAGTTCCATCCATTTGCCTGTGAAATTCATGATGTCTTTGTTTTTAATGGCTGAATATTATTCCATTGTGTAAATGAACCACATTTTCTTTATCTATTTTTCAGTTGAGGGACATCTAGGTTGTTTCCAGATTTTGGCTATTACGAATAAAGCCAAACATAGTTCAGTAAGTGCCCTTGTGTGATAATGGAGCATCTTTTGGGTATATGCCCAGGCGTGGTATACCTGGGTCTTGAGGTGATATACTCAGCAGGGGAGTGGGGAAATCTAAAAGAGGCTCCCCCTTCCTAAAGAAGGAGAGGGAGGAACTGTAGGAGGTTCTGCATTAGAAGGTACTGATAGGAGAATGCTGCTTGCATTGTAATGTTAGTTAGAGTCCCCAAAACTGCTTTCATAGTCTCTACAAGTAGCTTCTTGGAACCAGCCTTCAGTTGGTTCTGATTGATAAATAAAAATGCCAGCATCTAACAGTTGGGAATGACAGACAGTGTTGGGTTTTTGGAATTTCCTGGACTTTGGACAGGGAAAGAGGGAGAGGAGGAGGGAGACCCGACATGTTCAGAGAGTGTGGAGGAGAGGAGGTACCCAAGTTGGGCTAGCGCAGCCAAGATAAAATATAAAGTTTAGTGAATAATAAGTTGGGATTATTGGCAGGTGGTAGATTAGCAATGGGGAGGTTAGGGAGTCACCCAGCTATTGTGATGTTTAAGAGACATCAAAATGTATAAAGTCTTAGTGTGTGTCTTAAATACACACCATTCAGGAACTCAAACCATTGAGGCAGGTATGAACCTGTGTTAGGGATTTATTTATTAATTATTTAATTCTACAATGGGGAGCTGATATTGGGATGTATAGTGAATTTTTAAAAAGTCCTTGCAAGGTCCATTTTTTATGTCTCTGCCTTCTGCCTTTGGATCAGGATATAAAGCCCTCAGCTATGTTCTAGCACCATGCCCGAATGCTTTCTTCTATGATTATCAAGTACTAATGCCAGAGAACTGTAAACAAGACCCTTCTGAACCTCCAAAACAGCATCAATCTGCAGTGCTTCTCATCATGTCTATAACTGATATTAGCAGAGAAAGGGGTTCTGCTCATAAGGATTAGGCAACTCTATTTGGTCTAAAATAGTGCAAGACAATCTTCCTTCTCAATGTCTCTTCTTCACAGTTACTTGCTGTATAACATAACATCTTTCTGGGTTTCAGAGTTAAACCAGAGATTTAGAAAACTTTAAGGGGAAGCCTCATGGATACCATATTCAATTTAAACAAATCTGATTGGTGTAAAAGTTAAGACTTTCTTCTTGATGTCCCATACTCCCAGAAATAAGACCCAGACTAAAAATATATTTAAAAATACCTTGACAATATAGCTAGGCTCTTCTCTGACTAAATCACAACGTAAATTAACCAATTTGTTCTAATCTACATTCTGCCATGTGGCTGGTGACCTGTGCTCGGGGGCCATGCATCTGTCTCTTCACATCTTCTTTGTGAATCTCCCATGACTCATTCTATCCCAGAAATCTTTCTGCCTCCCAGATGTCCCACCTTCTATTCTACCCTTTCCTATAGAGGCTATAGATTTTATAAATTAATTGGTGATGCATCCATACAATATATAAGCTATTCTTTATACAGATTGGCTTTTTTATGTTACCCCTTTTGGCAAAGTTACCAAATCTGTATATCCACAAGAAAGTATAGCTACCACCCCTCATCAAAGAAGCTTCAATGCGCAGTAGACAGAGACCACAACTGGTTAAAATAACAATACCAAGGTGCCAAATCCTTATTGATAAATCTACAAGGAAATCTCTACATCTAAGCCTTCAAGAACATCATGGAAGGCAGGGGATGGGGTGGAGGGTTGTGGGGTTGTGGGTGGGGGGTGGGGATGGGAATTGTAAAAGTCAGAGGAATCAAAAACCTGCTGGAGGATTGCGCCTCCTAGAAATGGCAAAGAAGCTTCACCCATGATACCTCAATAATATCCCTGCCTAAAAAAGACACAGAGAAGTACAATAACAACAGATACATTAATGTAAAAGGAGAAAGTACCCCAATGGGGTTCTACCTAGACAGGAAGTGCTACAGACAATTAATGACTGCTGAGAGAATATGTCATATACTATATATTATATAATGCATATATATATATATATATATTTCATTAGCTAGTCATCAGGTGATATACATATATATGCACATGCACACACACACACACATATATATATACATATATACACATATATGTATGTATATACATATATACACATATATGTGTGTATATATATATATATGTATATATATATATATACATATATACATACATATACTTAGAGAGGCCTAACCAAGATTTCTGTTGCGCTATTAACCTTCAAATATTTGATCAAAATATATTTATTCAGTTTGCAAAATTTGTTACACTAACCATCTAAGATATATGGGAAGATGGCTATATATTTTATAGACCAATTAAATGTTTACTTAAAAATTAGAGGCACAGGTGTCTGACTTACATTACAGTTGTATTGTGATTCTCTGTAAAAGAATTCCACGGTTGAATAATTTGATTAACAATGCTGCACATTAGTGTTAATTTTCATCAATTGGACCCCACACAATCTCATGAAGTCTAATGAAAATTGTATTACACCAAGAAAACTGGTTTAAAATTGCAGAATGTGCCCTGTGGTAGATTACTGGAGAGTTCCTAATATCTGGAGATTCCAGTCTCTGTACATAAATTTCAAACTCAAGCCAAGAAAAATGCTTTCTTGACATTAAGTTAATTTTTTGGGGGACAGAAGACCTTTTAAGAGGATTCCAGTTCACCCAATGAATGGCCAAAGTGTTTGTTCAGCTGAAGTTTGGACAAAAGCCACATCAATGTCACAGTGTCTCAGCACATGTAAAGAAAATGCATGTGGTACACAGCAAATTAAGTCCTTGCTCTGAGGCTTGTGGGATGGGGTTGACTTGTACTCGCAGCAATGCCCTTTCGCTGTCAGTTGTGACTTTGAGAAGAGCCTTAGAGAGCTTCATTACAGATGTTTCTTTCATAAAGTTTTGTGGGAGAATGACATTTTGCAAGAAATGGTTGGCTGTTCTTTTTTTTTTCTTCTCTTGGAGAAACAAAGTATGCCCACAATCCTGGCCAAATGCTCTCAAGGAATGATCTTCATTTATCCCACAATAGCACTAAGGATCATGACATTTACAAAGTTGGTTTTAGAACTCTGTTGGTAAATGGAATGTGTTGAGGCATTTGTTCACCCTATGTAGCCTTGAGGAAGTTTTGCAAGACTTGTTATGGAGGAGAGTTAGAAACTAGCCCATTTAATGCTATAATTTTTTTAAATGCACAATTTTTAGTTAATCATTCACGGGCTTTTAAAGTCGTTACCCTCTTTCCCTCTTTCACACATTGTACTACATACAAAGGGCTAAATTCTGAGAACTTAAACATTCTTTCAGCTCTGTTATTTTTACTAAGATGATGAGATTTGTGATGAAATTGTGTGTTGAGAATATTCCAGATGGCCATGAAAAATGAATGGAAATCTGTAAATGATGGGAATGAGAAGGTAGGGATGATCTCTAAGACAACAGAGAGACCTGGGCAAAGGGAGTCAGCCAAGAATCAATGGAGATGACCTTAGCTGTGACTCACTGCATTGATGACATGAAACCTGAAGAGGCCACTTCCTGTAGCTCCTCAGGAACCCCCAGTGGAGCAATAGAGACATACCCACAAAATTTTCAGCCCAAACTTTATCCTATCAACAAGAAATCTAGGCATGGAGGATGAAGCAGAGACTGAGGGAATGGTTAACCAATAACTAGCCCAACTTGAGACAGATCCCACAGGCATGCACCAATCCCTGACACTATTAATGTTACTCTTATGTTTGCTGACAGGACCCTGTTGTCTTCTGAGAGGCTCCTGCCAGCAGCTGACTCAGATGCAGATACCCACAGCCAAACAGTGGATGAAGCTTGAGGACTCTTATGGAAGAAAAGGAGGAAGAATTTTGGGTCCCAGAGGGGATAGGAACTCCACAGGAAGATCAACAGAGTCTACTAACCTGGACCCTTGGGGCTCTCAGAGTTTGAACCACCAACCAAAGAAAATACACTGGCTGGACCTAGGCCTCCCCACACATATGTAGCAGATGCAGCTTGATCTTCACATGGACCCTGAACAAGTGAAGTGGGGCCTATCCCAAAAACTCTTGCCTATTTGCAGGATATGTTCTTCTTGTTGGGCTGCCTTGTCTGGCCTCAGTAGGAGAAGATGTGCTTAACCCCACTGAGACTTGATATACCCAGGGTGTGGGGACATGGGGGGAGGGCTTTACCCTATCAGAAGAGAAGGGGATGGGGAATGAGGGGAAGGATTGTGGGAGGGGGTGATGAGGAGGGGGCCAGTGAGTGAGATGTGAAGTGAATCAGAAGGAAAAAGGAAAATATTCTGGATATGGGAGCGAGGGGAAGGGAGAATCTCTAGGAAGTTCCAAGGATCTGACAGTGACCTTAGACAAGATGCCGAACAGTGGTGACACGGAAACTGAAGAGGCTACCTCTTGCAGCCAGGCAGGATCCCAAGTAGAGGAATAAGGACATCATTCCACCCACAAAACCGTTGTTCCAAAATTAATACTATCTAAAAGAAATGTAGGGATGGAGCAGGGACCAGAGGAAAGGTCAATCAATAATCATCCAAATTGAAAACCCATCTCATTGACAAGCACCAATTGCTGACGTTGTTATTTTATTTTATTTTATTTTTTATTTTCTACATTCTTTGTTTACATTCCAAATGATTTCCCCTTTCCAAGTTCTCATCTCCCCATAAGTTCCATAAGCCCTCTTCCCTCCACCCATTCTCTGATCAATCCCCTCCCACTTCTCTGTCCTGATAATCCCCTGCATTGCTGCAACAAGCCTTTCCAGGACCAGGGCCCTCTCCTTCCTTCTTCTTTGGAATCATTTGATATGTGAATTATGTCTTGGGTATTCAGAGATTCTGGGCTAATATCCACTTATCACTAACTGCATTCCATGTGTGTTCTTTTGTGATTGGGTTACCTCACTTAGGATGATATTTTAGAGTTCCAACCATTTGCCTACAAATTTCATGAATTATTGTTTTTAAATGCTGAGTAGTATTCCATTGTGTAAATGAACCACATTTTCTGTATCCATTCTTCCATTGAGGGACATCTGAGTTCTTTCTAGCTTCTGGCTAGTATAAATAAGGCTGCTATGAACATAGTGGAGAATGTGTCTTTACTGAATGCCAGGGAATCCTCTGGGTATATGCCCACAGTGGTATAACAGGGTCCTCTGGAAGTGTCATGCTCAGTTTTCTGAGGAATTGCCAGACTGATTTCCAGAGTGGTTGCACCAACTTGCATTCCCACCATCAGTGGAGGAGTATTCCTCTCTCACCACATCCTTGCCAGCACCTGCTGTCTACTGAGTTTTTAATCTTAGCCATTTCGGCTGATATGAGGTAAAATTTCAGGGTTGTTTTCATTTGCATTTCCCTAAGCTGAACATTTCTTAAGGTGTTTCTCAGCAATTGGAAATTCTTCAGGTGAAAATTCTTTGTTTAGCTATGTACTCCATTTTTTAATAGGGTTATTTGACTCTCTGGAGTCTACCTTCTTGAGTTCTTTGTATATACTGGATATTAGGCCTCTGTCAGATGTAGGATTGGTGAAGATCTTTTCCCAATTTGTTGGTTGCCAATTTGTCCTTTTGACAGTGTCCTTAACCTTACAGAAACCTTGTAATTTTATGATGTCCCATTTGTCTATTCTTTATCTTAGAGCATAAGCTAATGGTGTTCTGTTCAGGTAAATTTCCGTAGTGACCATGTCCTCAAGGGTCTTCCCAGTTTCTTTTCTATTAGTTTCAGTGCATCTGGTTTTATGTGCAGGTCCTTGATCCACTCGGAGTTGAGCTTAGTACACGGAGATAAGAATGGATTGATTTGCATTCTTCTGCAAGCTGAACTCCAGCACCATTTGTTGAAAAGGTTATCTTTTTCTATTGGATGGTTTTAGCACCTTTGTGGAAGATGAAGTGACCATAGGTCTGTGGGTTCATTTCTGGGTCTTCAATTCTATCCATTGATCTACCTGCCTGTCACTATACCAATACCATGCAGTTTTAACACTATTGCTCTGTAGTACTGCTAGAGGTCCTGGATACTGATTCCCCCAGAAGTTCTTTTAGCTATCCTGGGTTATTTGTTATTCCAGATGAATTTGAGAATTGCTCTTTCTAACTCTATGAAGAACTGAGTTGGGATTTTGATGGGGATTGCATTGAATCTGAATATTGCTTTTGGCAAGATGGTCATTTTTACTATATGAATTCTGCCAATCCATGAGCATGGAAGATTTTTCCATTTTGTGAGGTCTTCCATTTCCTTCTTCAGAGACATGAAGTTCTTGTCATACAGATCTTTCACTTGTTTGGTTAGAGTCACAGCAAGACACTTTATATTGTTTGTGGCTATTGTGAAGGGTGTCATTTCCCTAATTTATTTCTCTGCCTGCTTATTGTTTGAGTATAGGAATGCTACCGATTTGCTTGAGTTGATTTTATAACCAGCCACTTTGCTGAAGTGTTTGTCAGCTGTAGGAGTTCTCTGGTGCGTTTTTTGGGTCACTTAACTATACATTATATCATATGCAAATAGTGATAGTTTGACTTCATCCTTTCCAATTTGTATCCTTTGACCTCCTTATGTTGTCTAATTGCTGTAACTAGAACTTAAAGTACTATATTTGTCAAAGGCTTTTGCAGCATCTAATGAAATTACCCAAGTGTTTTTTCTTTGAGTTCCTTTATGTAGTGGATTGCATTGATGTATTTCAGTATATTGAACCATCCCTGAATCCCTGGGATGAAGACTACTTGATCATGGTGAATGATTGTTTTGATGTGTTCTTTGATTCAGTTGGCAAGAATTTTTTTGTTTTTTCTTTTTTTTTAATTTTTTTATTTTCTATATTCTATGTTTACATTCCAAAGGCTTTCCCCTTTCCCAGTTCCCCCCTCCCTATGTCCCATAGTTTCTCTCCCCCCAACTATTCCCAATCATTCCCCCTTCCCCCACAGTTTCTCTACAAAACGGGATCCAATCTTTCCAGGCCCAGGGTCCTCTCCTTTCTTCTTGGGAATCATTTGACTTGCTAATTTAATTGTGCCTTGAGTATTTAGGGCTTCTGGGCTCATTAATATCCACTTATCAGTGATTGCATTTCATGTGTATTCTTTTGTGATTGGGATACCTCACTCAGGATGATATTTTCCAGGTCTAACCATTTACCTACAAATTGCATGAATTCATTATTTTTAATTGCTGAGTAGTATTCCATTGTATAAATATACCACATTTTCTGTTTCCATTCCTCCTTTGAGGAATATTTGGGCTCCTTCCAATTTCTGACTATTATAAACAAGGCTGCTATAAACATAGTGGAGCATGTGTCTTTATTGTATGCAGGGGAATCCTCTGGGTATATACCCAGGAGTGGTATGCCAGGGTCCTCTGGAAGGAACATGCCCAATTTTCTGAGGAACCGCCATACTGATTTCCAGAGCGGTTTTACCATTTTGCAATCCCACCAACAGTGGAGGAGTGTTCCTCTTTCTCCACATCCTCGCCATCATTTGTCGTCTCTTGAGTTTTTAATCTTAGCCATTCTGACTGGTGTGAGGTGGAATCTCAGGGTTGTTTTGATTTGCATTTCTCTGATGACTAACGATGTTGAACATCTCTTAAGGTGTTTCTCAGCCATCCGAATTTCTTCTGGTGAAAATTCTTTGTTTAGCTCTGTGCCCCATTTTTTGATAGGGTTATTTGGTTCTTTGGGGTCTAACTTCTTGAGTTCTTTGTATATATTGGATATTAGCCCTCTGTCAGATGTGGGGTTGGTGAAGATCTTTTTCCACTTTGTTGGTTGTCGTTTTGTCCTTCTGACAGTGTCCTTTGCCTTGCAGAAACTTTGTAATTTTATGAGGTCCCATTTGTCAATTCTTGATCTTAGTGCATAAGCTATTGGTGTTCTGTTCAGGAATTTTCCCCCTGTGCCTATGTCCTCCAGGGTCTTCCCAAGTTTCTTTCCTAATAGTTTCAGTGTGTCTGTTTTTATGTGGAGGTCCTTGATCCACTTGGAGTTGATCTTAGTGCAAGGAGATAAGAGTGGGTCAATTCGCATTCTTCTGCATGTTGACCTCCAGTTGAACCAGCACCATTTGTTGAAAAGACTATCTTTTTTCCACTGGATGGTTGTGGCTCCTTTATCAAAGATCAAGTGATCATAAGTCTGTGGGTTAATTTCTGGGTCTTCAATCCTATTCCATTGATCCACTTGCCTGTTGCTGTACCAATACCATGCAGTTTTTAACACAATTGCTCTGTAGTACTGTTTAAGGTCAGGGATATTGATTCCCCCAGAAGTCCTTTTATTGTTTAGAATAGTTTTAGCTATCCTGGGTTTTTTGTTGCTCCAGATGAATTTGAGAATTGCTCTTTCTAGATCTATAAAGAATTGAATTGGGATTTTGATGGGGGTCGCATTGAATCTGTATATTGCTTTTGGTAAGATGGCCATTTTTACTATATTGATCCTGCCAATCCAGGAGCAAGAAATATTTTTCCATCTTCTGAGGTCTTCTTCAATTTCTTTCTTCAAGGACTTGAAGTTCCTGTCATACAGAGCTTTTGCTTGTTTGGTTAGAGTTACGCCAAGGTACTTTATGTTGTTTGTGGCTATTGTGAAGGGTGTTATTTCCCTAACTTCTTTCTCAGCCTGCTTGTCCTTTGAGTACAAGAAGGCTACTGATTTGCTTGAGTTAATTTTATAACCAGCCACGTTGCTGAAGTTGTTTATCAGCTGTAGAAGTTCTCTGGTGGAGTTTTTTGGGACACTTAAGTAAACTATCATATCATGTGCAAATAATGATAGTTTGACTTCTTCCTTTCCAATTTGTATCCCTTTGACTTCCTTATGTTGTCTAATTGCTCTCACTAGAACTTCAAGTACTATATTGAAAAGATATGGAGAGAGAGGGCAGCCTTGTCTAGTCCCTGATTTTAGTGGGATTGCCTCAAGTTTCTCTCCATTTATTTTGATGTTGGCTACTGGTTTGCTGTAGATTGCTTTTACTATGTTTAGGTATGGGCCTTGAATTCCTGCTCTTTCCATGACTTTTAGCATGAAAGGATGCTGATTTTTGTCGAATGCTTTTTCAGCATCTAATGAGATGACCATGTGGTTTTTTTCTTTTAGTTTGTTTATGTAGTGGATTACATTGATGGATTTCCTTATGGTGAACCATCCCTGCATCCCTGGGATGAAGCCTACTTGATCATGGTGAATGGTCGTTTTGATGTGCTCTTGGATTCGGTTGGCAAGAATTTTATTTAGTATTTTTACATCGATATTCATAAGAGAAATTGGCCTGTAGTTCTCTTTCTTTGTTGGATCTTTTTGTGGTTTAGGTATTAGCGTAATTGTGGCTTCAAAGAATGAGTTGGGCAGTATCCTTTCTGTCTCTATTTTGTGGAATAGTATGAAAAGTATTGGTGTTAGGTCTTCTTTGAAGATCTGGTAGAATTCTGCACTAAAACCATCTGGTCCCGTACTTTTCTTGGTTGGGAGGCTTTCTATAACCCCTTCTATTTCTTTAGGGGTTATGGGACTATTTAGCTGCTCTATTTGATGCTGATTTAATTTTGGTATTTGGTATCTGTCTAGGAAATTGTCCATTTCCTCTAGATTCTCCAGTTGTTTTGAGTATAGACCTTTGTAGTAGGATCTGATGATCTTTTGAATTTCCTCAGTTTCTGTTGTTATGTCTCCCTTTTCATTTCTAATTTTGTTAATTTGGATGCTGTCTCTGTGTCCTTTGGTTAGTCTGGCTAAGGGTTTATCTATCTTGTTGATTTTCTCAAAGAACCAACTCCTGGTCTTGTTGATTCTTTGTATGGTTCTCTTTGTTTCTATTTGATTGATTTCAGCCCTGAGTTTGATGATTTCTTGTCTTCTACTCCTGCTGGGTGAATTAACTTGTTTTTCTTCCTGGGCTTTCAGGTGTGCCATTAATCTGCTAGTGTATGCTCTCTCTAGTTTCTTTTTTGATGCACTTAGAGCTATGAGTTTTCCTCTTTTTTTTTTTAATTTTTTTTTATTTTCTATATTCTTTGTTTACATTCCAAAGGCTTTCCCCTTTCCCAGTTACCCCCCACCATATGTCAATCTTTACAGGCCCAGGGTCCTCTCCTTTTTTTCTTCTTGAGAGTCATTTGACTTGCTAATTGTGCCTTGAGTATTTAGGGCTTCTGGGCTCATTAATATCCACTTATCAGTGATTGCATTTCGTGTGTATTCTTTTGTGATTGGGTTAGCTCACTTAGGATGATAGTTTCCAGATCTAACCATTTACCTACAAATTGCATGAATTCATTATTTTTAATTGCTGAGTAGTACTCCATTGTATAAATATACCACATTTTCTGTATCCATTCCTCCTTTGAGGGATATCTGGGCTCCTTCCAATTTCTGGCTATTATAAACAAGGCTGCTATAAACATAGAGGAGCATGTGTCTTTGTTGTATGCAGAGGAATCCTCTGGGTATATGCCCAGGAGTGGTATGCCAGGGTCCTCTGGGAGTGGCATGCCCAATTTTCTGAGGAACCGCCACACTGATTTCCAGAGTTTTCCTCTTAGCACTGCTTTCATTGTGTCCCATAGATTTGGATAGGTTGTACCTTCATTTTCATTGAATTCTAAAAAAGTCTTTGATTTCTTTTTTTATTTCTTCCTTGACCAAGGTGTCATTGAGTAGAGTATTGTTCAGTTTCCATGTGTATGTGGGCTTTCTGTTGTTTTTGTTGCTATTGAAGACCACTCTTTCTCCATGGTGATCTGATAGGAGGCATGGGATTAGCTCGGTCTTCTTGTATTTGTTGACATCTGTCTTGTGACCAATTATATGGTCTATTTTGGAGAAGGTACCATGTGGAGCTGAGAAAAAGGTATATTCTTTAGCTTTAGGATGAAATGTTCTATATATATCTGTTAAACCCAATTGGTCCAGAGTTTCAATTAGTTTCACTGTGTCCCTGTTTAGTTTCTGCTTTCCTGACCAGTCCATTGAGGAGAGTGGAGTGTTGAAGTCACCCACAATTATTGTGTTAGGTGTAATGTGTGCTTTAAGCTTTAGTAAGGTTTCTTTTACGAATGAGGGTGCCCTTGCATTTGGAGCATAGATGTTCAGTATTGAGAGCTCTTCTTGGTGGATTTTCCCTTTGGCCAGCAAGAAGTGACCTTCTGAGTCTCTTTTGATGATTTTAGGTTGGAAGTCAATTTTATCTGATATTAGAATGGCTATTCCAGCTTGTTTCCTGAGACTATTTGCTTGTAAAATTGTCTTCCAGCCTTTTACTCTAAGGCAGTGTTTGTCTTTAACACTGAGATGTGTTTCCTGTATGCAGCAAAATGTAGGGTCCTGTTTCCATATCCAGTCTGTTTATCTATGTCTTTTTATTGGGGAATTGAGTCCATTGATGTTAAGAGATATTAAGGAATAGTAATTATTACCTCCAGCCATTTTTGAAATTATATTTATTTATTTTATTTATTTTTTATATTCGAGAGGTTACCTTCTTTTGGGTTTGATGAGAGGAGGTTTCTATCTTGCTTCTTCCCGGGTGTAGTTTCTGTCCTTGTCTTGGTGTTTTCCCCCTATTATCCTTTGTAGGGCTGGATTTGTGGAAAGATAACTTGCAAATTTGGTTTTGTCATGGAATACCTTGATGTCTCCATCTATGGCGATTGAGAGTTTTGCTGGGTAAAGTAGTTTTGGCTGAAGTTTGTGTTCTCTTAGAGTTTGCATTATATCTGCCCAGGATCTTCTAGCTTTCATGGTCTCAGGTGAGAAGTCTGGTGTTATTCTGATAGGTCTTCCTTTATAAGTTACTTGGCCTTTTTCTCTTGCTGCCTTTAATATTCTTTCTTTGTTTAGTACATTTGGAGTTTTGATTATTATGTGACGGGATGTATTTCTGTTCTGATCCAGTCTGTTTGGGGTTCTGTATGCTTCTTGTATATTCATGGGCATCTCTCTCTTTAGGTTGGGGAAGTTTTCTTCCATAATTTTGTAGAAGATATTTGCTGGCCCTTTAACTTGTACATCTTCATTCTCGTCTATACCTATAATCCTTAGGTTTGGTCTTCTCATTGTGTCCTGGATTTCCTGGATGTTTTGGGTTACAGCTTTTTTGCATTTAGTATTTTCTTTGACTGTTGAATCAATGGTTCCTATGGTATCTTCGGCTTTTGATATTCTGTCTTCTATCTCTTGTATTCTATTGTTGATATTTGCATCTATGGCCCCTGATTTCTTCCCAAGGTTTTCTATCTCCAATGTTGTCTTCCTCTGCTATTTCTTAGTTGTTTCTACTTCTGTTTTTAGTACCTGGATGGATATGCTCAGATCTTTCGCTTGCTTGATTGTGTTTTCATGTATTTCTTTACTAGATTTTTGTGTTTCCTCTTTCATAGCTTCTACTTGTTGGCCCATGTTCTTCTGTATTTCTTTAAGTGATTTTTGTCTTTCTTCCTTATTGTCTTCTTCTTTTTGATCCATCTTCTCCTGCATTTCTTGAAGTGATTTTTGTATTTGCCTTGTAAAGGCTTCTAACTTTTGATCCATTTTCTCCTCTATTTTTTTACGAGATTTTTCTATGTGTTCAGCTACCAGCATCCTGACCAGTGATTTTATATCCAAGTCTTGTTTTTCTGGTGTTTTGGGGTATCCAGGGCTTCCTGTTGTTGGCGAACTGGGTTCAGATGCTGTCATGTTGCCTTGATTTCTGTTAGTGACGTTCCTTCGTTTACCTTTTGCCATCTGGTTATTTCTGGTGTTAGTTGACCTTGTTGTCACTGGCTGGTGTTTGAATCTCCTGTGAGGCTGGGCTTACCTGTTGTTTCTCTACTGGTGGTTATGCGTGATTGCTGCTCAACAGGATCACGAGCTGGCTGCCACCTGCTGACTTTGTGCACGGCCTGGGGTCTCCGGGAAGTGTGGGGGAGTGCAGCAGAGCCTCGGCAGGTGCTGCTGGGCCTGCCTAGTAGCGAGAGCCTAGCAGATCCCTCCACGCGGTAGCCCCTGATGGAATCTGTCTACCTGTGCCTTGCCAGCTGTGTTCTGGTTGCAATATGGAGGCCTGCCGCTATTGCTGGTCCGGGGTCCTGGGGAGCTGGGTTGCTCCGGCTGCCTCGGTGCAAGGCCTAAGCTCGCAGGGACATGCAGTGGAGCCTAGGCGCCTGGGCCCGCCTGGGGGCGAGAGCTTAGCAGATCCCCCTGCTCTAGCCCCAGACGGAGTCTCTACCTGCACCTTTCCAGCTGTGTCCTGGTTGCAATATGGAGGCCTGCTGCTATTGCTGGTCTGGGGTCCTGGGGAGCTGGGTGGCTCCAGATGCCTCGGTGCAAGGCCTAAGCTCGCAGGGACGTGCGGCAGAGCCTAGGCGCCTGGGCCCGCCTGGGGGCGAGAGCTTAGCAGATCCCCCTGCTCTATCCCCAGACGGAGTCTCTATCTGCACCTTTCCAGCTGTGTCCTGGTTGCAATCCAGTTGGCAAGAATTTTATTGAGTATTTTTGCATTGGTATTCATTAGGGAAATTGGTCTGAAGTTCTCTTTCTTTGTTGGATCTTTGTGTGGTTTTGGTATGATCATAACTGTGGCTTCATAGAACTAGTTAGGTGGGGTTCCTTCTGTTTGTATTTTGTGGAATAGTTTGAAGAGTATTGGTGTTAGGTCTTCTTTGAAGGTCTGATAGAATTCTGCACTAAAACCATCTGGTCCTGTGCTTTTTTTGGTTGGAAGACTTTCAATGAACTCTTCTATTTCTTTAAGGGTTATGGGACTGTTTAGATGATCTATTTGATCTAGATTTTATTTTTGGTATTTGGTATCTGTCTAGGAAATTGTTCATTTCCTCCAGATTTTCCAGTTGTGTTGAATATAAGTTTTTGTAGTAGGATCGGGTGATTTTTTGAATTTCCTCGGTTTCTGTTGCTATATCTCCTTTTTTATTTCTAATTTTGTTAATTTGGATACTGTCTCTGTGCCCTCTCATTAGTCTGGCTAATGGTTTATCTATCTTATTGATTTTCTCAAAGAACCAGCTCCTGGTTTTGTTGATTCTTTGTATGGTTCTCTTTGTTTCTACTTGATTGATTTCAGCCCTGAGTTTGATGATTTCCTGTCTTCAACTCCTCCTGGGTGAATTAGCTTCTTTTTGTTCCAGGGCTTTCAGGTGTGCTGTTAAGCTGCTAGCATATGCTCTCTCCAGTTTCTTTTTGGAGGCACTCAGGGCTATGAGTTTTCCTCTTAGGACTGCTTTCATTGTTTCCCATAAATTTGGGTATGTTATGTCTTCATTTTCATTAAATTCTATCAAATCTTTGATTTCTTTATTTATTCCTTAACCAAGGTATCATTGAGTAGATTATTGTTCAGTTTCCATGTGTATGTCGGCTTTCTGTTGTTTTTGTTGCTATTGAAGACCACTCTTACTCCATAGTGATCTGATAGGAGGCATGGGATTATTTCAATTTCTGTATATCTGTGGAGGTCTGTCTTGTGACCAACTATATAGTCAATTTTGGAGAATTGATGTGAGAAAGGTATATTCTTTTGATTTAGGATGAAATGTTCTCTATATATCTGTTAAATGCAATTGGTCCAAAGCTTCAATTAGTTTCATTGTGTCCCTCTTTATTTTCTATTTTCCTGATAGGTCCATTGAGGAGATTGAAGTGTTGAAGTCACCTACAATTATTGTGTTATGTACAATGTGTGCTTTCCGCTTTAGTAAAGCTTCTTTTAAGAATGAGAGTGCCCTTGCATTTGGAGCATAGATGTTCAGAATTGAGAGTTCTTCTTGGTGGATTTTTCCTTTGACCAGTAAGAAGTGTCCTTTCATGTTTCTTTTGATGATTTTAGGTTGAAAGTCAATTTTATCTGATATTAGAATGGCCACTCCGGATTGTTTCCTGAGAACATTTGCTTGTAAAATTGTTTTCCAGCCATTTACTCTGAGGTAGTGTTTGTCTTTAACACTGCTGTGCGTTTTCTCTAGGCAGCAAAATGTGGAGTCCTGTTTATGTATAGTCTGTTAGTCTATGTCTTTTCATTGGGGATTGAGTCCAATGTTAAGAGATATTAAAGAATAGTAATTATTACTTCCTGTTATTTTTGATGTTATTTTTATGTTTGAGTGGGTATCTTCTTTTGAATTTGATGAAAGAAAGTTACTAACTTGCTTTTTCTAGGGTGTAGTTTCCCTCCTTGTATTGGCGTTTTCTACCTATTGTCCTTTGTAGGGCTGGGTTTTTGGAAAGATATTGTGTAAATTTGGTTTTATCTTGGAATATTTTGGTTTCTGTTTTGCTGGGTATAGTAATCTTGGCTGGCATTTGTGTTCTCTTAGAGTCTGTATGAGATCTGCCCAGAAACTTCTAGCTTTCATGGTTTCTGGTGAGAAGTCTGGTGTAATTCTGATAGGTCTTTATGTTATTTGGCCTTTTTCTCTTACTGACTTTAATATTCTTTCTTTGTTTAGTACATTTGGGGTTTAGATTATTATGTGACCGGAGGTATTTCTGTTCTGCTCCAGTCCGGTTGGAATTCTGTAGGCTTCTTTTATGTTCATAGGCATCTCTCTCTTTAGGTTTGGGAAGTTTTCTTCCACAATTCTGTTGAAGATATTTGCTGGCCCTTTAAGTTGTAAATCTTTACTTTCATCTATACCTCTTATCCTTAGATTTGGTCTTCTCATTGTGTCATGGATTTCCTGGATGTTTTGGGTTACAAGCTTTTTGCATTGTTCATTGATAGTTGAGTCAATGGTTTCTATGGTATCTTCAGCATCTGAGATTATTTCTTTATCTCTTTGATTCTGGTTTTGATATTTGCATCTATGACGCCTAATTTCTTCCCAAGGTTTTCTATCTCCAAAGTTGTCTCCTTTTGTGATTTCTTAGTTGTTTCTACTTCTGTTTATAGATCCTGGATGGCTTTGCTCAGTTCCTTCACTTTTTTGTTTGTGTTTTCCTTTAATTCTTTAAGAGATTTTTTTTGTTAGCTCTTTCATAGCTTCTGCCTGTTGACCCATGTTCTCCTGTATTTCTTTAAGTGAGTTTTGCATTTCCTCTTTTTTGGCTTCTATCTGTTGACCAATATTCTCCTGAATTTCTTTAAATGATTTTTGTTTTTCCTTTGTAAGGGCTTCTACCTTTTGATTCATGTTCTCCTGTTTTTCTTTAAGACATTTATTTATATCCTTCTTGTGATCCTCTAATATCATCATGATATGTCATTTTCAATCCTGATCTTGTTTTTCTGGTGTGTTGGGGGTATCCAGGACTTACTGTTGTCAGAGAATTGGGTTCCGTTGCTCCCATATTGCCTTGATTTCTGTTAGTAATGTTCCTATGATTGCCTTTTGCCATGTGGTTATCTCTGGTGTTAGTTGGTCCTGTTGTCACTGGCTGTTGCTTGAACCTCTTATGAGCCTGTAAGGCTACTTCAGCACCTATGGATGAGTGGGTTTCCCCTTGCATAGATTGCTGATGGGCCCTACTCTTGGGTACCATTGGATCCCTGGTGTGCCTCGCCCCCAAGCAATGCTATACTCAAGTTGTCTCTGTGCCTGGTGTTGCCTGTCTGGTCTGTCCAGGAGCCAAGATGGCTGGTGCTGTGGGGACACTTTCCAAGTGCCGATCATCTGCAAGGTAAACGGCCCAGGACAGGGCTGACACACAGATGGCCTGCAGAGTTGCCCCGGACTTGGGCACAGGCTGAAGCCTGGTGGGCTGTATCCTGAGCGATGTTAAATTCCCCGAGCTCCTGGTGTTGCCTGTCTGGATAGTATGGAGTAAAGATGATGGATACTGCAAGGGCACTTATTAAGTCATTTCTGACATTGTTAATGATACTTTGTCATGCTTGCAGACAGGATCCTAGTATAACTGTCTTCTGGTAGGATTTACCTAGCATGGCAGAGTAAAATTGATACAGATACCCACAGCCAAACATTAGATGGAGCTCAGGAACACTTATAGAAGACTTGAGGGGAAGAATTGAAGACCCTGAAGGGGATGTGAACCTCACAGGAATACCAACAGATTCAACAAACCTGGATCCCTGGGAGTTCTCAATGCCACCAACCAAAGAGCGTACAGGAGTTGGAATGAGGCCCTGGCACATATGTGTCAGATGGGCAGCTCCATTTTCATGGTTGCCTTGTCTATCCTCAATGGGAGAAGATGCACCTAATCTGGCAGAGACTTGATGTGCCAGGGTGGTGGGAAATACCAATGGAGCCCTACTCTCTCAGAAGAGGAAGGAAAGTGGTAGGGAGATGGGACTCTGTGACGAAGGGACCAGGATTGAGAGTAGCATTTGGGATGTAAATAAATAAATAAATAAATAAATAAATTTAAAAAGAAAAATATTCTGGATAGAATTTCTTTTTTTAATTTTTTATTGAATATATTTTATATCTACATTTCATTTCCCTTTTTCGGGTTCCCTGCCCCCCAAAGGTCCCACATGTTCTTTGCCCTCCCCCTGTTCCCCCATCCACCCCTTCCCACTTCTCTGTTCTGGTATTCCCCTACATTTATGCTTTGAGCTTTTCCAGAACCAGGGTCCACTCCTTCTTTCTTCTCAGACATCATTTGGTATGTGGATTGTGTCTTTGGTGTCCCAAGATTCTCGGCTAATATCCACTTATCAGTGACTGCATACCATGGGTATTCTTTTGAGACTGGATTACCTCATTTAGTATGATGTTCTCCAGCTCCATTCATTTCTCAAAGAATTTCATGAATTTATTGTTTCTAATGGCTGAATAGTACTCCATTGTGTATATATACCACATCTTTTGTATCCATTCCTCTGTTGAGGGACATCTGGGTTCTTTCCAGCTTCTGGCTATTATAAATAAGACTGCTATGAACATAGAGGAGCATGTATCCTTATTGCATGCTGGGGAATCTTCTGGTGGGTTTTAAATTAAGGGATATGGTTTATCTACTTTTGTTTAGTATCATTCTCATTGAGCATTTGGAGAGTAAAGAGAAATATTCTACATTTAAGTATTTCCTTGCTGAGCACAAACTTAATTACTATAGCAACTATACCATCACAAGGGATACAAAGGACATAAAAATATCTTACAGAAACTAAGCTATCCACATATCATATTAATTCTTTTAGTTTACAGTCTATTCTAGTCAAAACATTCCTGTTAGATGAATATGTAGCATTCCACTATTTATTAAGAGTTACCTTTAGCCTTAAATATTACAAATGTACTGAAGAAAATTTGTGTTTTTCAGTGCACATACATGCTTTAAGTCATAAAACATCACTTAGTGTTTAGAGGCTGAGAAGTAAAAGGGTAATAGCCTCTCTTAAGTAGGCTGACTATATTGTGAGGTAGAGATGGATATCCAGTGGTCTATTATTGATTGGAAATGTGAGAAAAGTTTATTATGGCAGTCATGCTGGCTTAATCAAACAACTTTCCTCTTCTTCTAAGTTATAAGTTTTAAATGTTTATTTTAATACAATTGATTCCCTTTGCTGACAAGCAACTAAACATTCTCTAATTCAATATAAACTAAAAAGGGAAAAGCAGATAAAATTTATTTGATAAAAATGAGTTTCAACGTTGTTCTGAGAAATTTTAATCCAGCAACATGGCTGCTCTGGTAAGGGATCACAACCAAAGTCCTTCTAGGTCTCTATGATCCGGCTGGAATGGAGAAACAGTCTGAAGTACACTATGATCTGGCTGGAATACAGACATGCCTTTAGCATACCCCTTTACTTCCTAACAATGGAATTAAGGTTAATTTGTAGAAGGAAGCAGCCATGTTTCAACATGAGGTCTAATTGAAGAGCAGACAATGTGACTAATCAAAGGAAAACTTAACAGGGTAAAATTTAGGATATGCCCAACTCTCAGCAAAATAGCACAGAGAAGAGAGGCTACTTAAGAGTAGCACAAGGAAAATATCTCTGATAAAATTGATGAAACATAAAAAACACGCTAAGATAGACTAGATATTTTCCATGTAAACGTCAATTTTATCAGAAAATGTTAATAACTTCACTTTCAATCAACTTAGAAATATTTTTAGGCATACCATTTTATCTGTACAATTTTCCATGATAATTTTGAATCTTAACATGTTTTTCTATATATTTCTTTAATTTTATCAGAAATATTTTCCATGAAAATCTTCATTTTTATCAGAAAATGCTTATAATTCCACTTTCAATCAACTTAGAAATAGTTTTATACCTACCATTTTCTCTTTATAATTTTCCATGACATAGTCAATTTTAATGTTTTTCTATATATTTCTTGAATTTTATAAGAAATATTTTCTTTGTAGATCTTTAGTTTTATCAGAAAAATGTTTATAATTCCACTTTCAATCAACTTAGAAATATTTTTAGACCTACCATTTTATTTGTAATTTTCCATGCTAAACAATTTTAACATGTTATCCTATATTTTTCTATAATTTTATAAAAAACTTTTCCTTGTAAATCTTCAATTCTATCTTAAAATGTTTCTACTTTCCTTTTCAATTAATTTAGCAAAGTTTTGTTTAACATAATTTCTCCATTTTATCAGAAATGTTTCCAATGTAAATCTTTGACATTATCACAAATATTTCTTTTTTTAATTATTTATTCTATATTCTTTGTTTACATTCCAAAGGCTTTCCCCTTTCGAATTTCCCCCCTCACCATATGTCCCATAAGTCCTCTCTCTCCCCCAACTATTCCGCAATCACCCCCCACACACACACACACCATTTCTCTATTCTGGCACTCTCCTACAAAATGGGATCCAATCTTTTCAGGCCCAGGGTCCTCTCCTTCCTTCTTCTTGGGAATCATTTGACTTGCTAATAGTGCCTTGAGTATTCAGACCTTCTGGGCTCATTAATATGCACTTATAAATGACTGCATTTCATGTGTATTCTTTTGTAATTGGGTTAAGTCGCTTAGGATGATATTTTCCATATCTAACCATTTGCCTACAAATTGCATGAATTCATTATTTTTAATTGCTGAGTAGTATTCCATTATATAAATATACCACATTTTCTGTATCCATTCCTCCTTTGAGGGACATCGGGTCTCCTTCCAACTTCTGGCTATTATAAATAAGGTTGCTATGAACATAGTGGGGCATGTGTCTATTTTATGCAGGGGAATCCTCTGGGTATATGCCCAGGAGTGGTATGACAGGGTCCTCTGGAAGTGTCATTCCCAATGTTCTGAGGAACTGCCAAACTAATTTCCAGAGTGGTTGTACCATCTTGCAATCCCACCAACAATGGAGGAGTGTTCCTCTTTCTCCACATCCTCACCAGCACCTGTTGTCTCCTGAGTTTTTAATCTTAGCCATTCTGACTGGTATGAGGTGGAATCTCATGGTTGTTTTGATTTGCATTTCCCTGATGACTAATGATGTTGAACATCTCTTAAGGTGTTCCTCAGCCATCCAAATTTCTTCTGGTGACAACTCTTGGGTTAGCTCTGTGCCCCATTTTTCGATAGGGTTATTTGGTTCTTTGGGGTCTAACTTCTTGAGTTCTTTGTATATATTGGATATTAGCCCTCTGTCGGATGTGGGGTTGGTGAAGATCTTTTCCCAATTTGTTGGTTTCCGTTTTGTTCTTCTGTCAGTGTCCTTTGCCTTACAGAAACTTTGTAATTTTATGAGGTCCCAGTTATCAATTCTTGATCTTAGAGCATAAGCTATTTGTGTTCTGTTCAGAAACTTTCCCCCTGTGCCATGTCCTCCAGGGTCTTCCCCAGTTTCTTTTCTATTAGTTTCAGTGTGTCTGGTTTTTATGTGGAGGTCCTTGATCCACTTGGAGTTGATCTTACTAGAAGAAGATAAGAGTGGGTCAATTCGCATTCTTCTGCATGTTGACCTCCACTTGAACCAGCACCATTTGTTGAAAAGGCTATCTTTTTTCCACTGGATGGTTGTAGCTCCTTTATCAAAGATCAAGTGACCATAAGTCTGTGGGTTAATTCCTGGGTCTTCAATCCTATTCCATTGATCTACTTGCCTGTTGCTGTACCAATACCATGCAGTTTTTAACACAATTGCTCTGTAGTACTGCTTGAGGTTAGGGATATTGATTTCCCCAGAAGTCCTTTGATTGTTGAGAACAGTTTTAGCTATCCTGGGTTTTTTGTTACTCCAGATGATTTTGAGAATTGCTCTTTCTAGATCTATGAAGAATTGAATTGGGATTTTGATGGGGATTACATTGAATCTGTAGGTTGCTTTTGGCAAGATGGTCATTTTTACTATATTGATCCTGCCAATCCAAGAGCATGAAATATTTTCCATCTTCTGAGGTCTTCTATGATTTCTTTCTTCAAGGACTTGAAGTTCCTGTCATACAGATCTTTCGCTTGTTTGGTTAGAGTCACACCAAGATACTTTATGTTGTTTGTGGCTATTGTGAAGGGTGTTATTTCCCTAACTTCTTTCTCAGCTTGTTTATCCTTTGAGTATAGGAAGTCTACTGATTTGCTTGATTTGATTTTATAACCAGCCACTTTGCTGAAGTTGTTTATCAGCTGTACAAGTTCTCTGGTGGAGTTTTTGGGTTGTTTAAATATACTATCATATCATCTGCAAATAATGATAGTTTGAATTTTTCCTTTCCAATTTGTATTCCTTTGACTTCCTTATGTTGTGTAATTGCTCTCGCTAGTACTTCAAGTACTATATTGAAAAGATATGGAGAGAGAGGGCAGCCTTGTCTAGTCCCTGATTTTAGTGGATTGCTTCAAGTTTCTCTCCATTTAGTTTGATGTTGGCTACTGGTTTGCTGTAGATTGCTTTTACTATGTTTAGGTATGGGCCTTGAATTCCTGCTCTTTCCAAGACTTTTAGCATGAAAGCATGCTGAATTTTGTTGAATGCTTTTTCAGCATCTAATGAGATGACCATGTGGTTTTTTCTTTCAGTTTGTTTATGTAGTGGATTATATTGATGCATTTCCATATATTGAACCATCCCTGCATCCTTGGGATGAAGCCTACTTGATCATGGTGAATGATTGTTTTGATGTACTCTTGGATTTGGTTTGCAAAAATTTTATTTAGTATTTTTTCATCGATAGTCATAAGAGAAATTGGCCTATAGTTCTCTTTCTTTGTTGGATCTTTGTGTGGTTTTGGTATCAGCATAATTGTCGCTTCGTAGAACGAGTTGTGCCGTGTCCCTTCTGTTTCTATTTTGTGCAATAGTTTGAAGAGTATTGGAGTTAAGTCTTCTTTGAAGGTCTGGTAGAATTCTGCACTAAAACCATATGGCCCCATACTTTTTTTTGGTTGGGAGGCTTTCTATAACCCCTTCTATTTCTTTTTTTTTTTTATCATGTATTTTTTTTTTATTTTCTATATTCTTTGTTTACATTCCAAAGGCTTTCCCCTTTCCCAGGTACCCCCCACCATATGTCCCATAATTCCTCTCCCCCCCATGCTATTCCCCACTCTTCCCCCCCCCACGATTTCTCAGTTCTGGGTCTACAATACTGGATCCAATCTTTACAGGCCCAGGGTCCTCTCCTTTTTTTTTTCTTGAGAGTCATTTGACTTGCTAATTGTGCCTTGAGTATTTAGGGCTTCTGGGCTCATTAATATCCACTTATCAGTGATTGCATTTCGTGTGTATTCTTTTGTGATTGGGTTAGCTCACTTAGGATGATAGTTTCCAGATCTAACCATTTACCTACAAATTGCATGAATTCATTATTTTTAATTGCTGAGTAGTACTCCATTGTATAAATATACCACATTTTCTGTATCCATTCCTCCTTTGAGGGATATCTGGGCTCCTTCCAATTTCTGGCTATTATAAACAAGGCTGCTATAAACATAGTGGAGCATGTGTCTTTGTTGTATGCAGGGGAATCCTCTGGGTATATGCCCAGGAGTGGTATGCCAGGGTCCTCTGGGAGTGGCATGCCCAATTTTCTGAGGAACCGCCACACTGATTTCCAGAGTGGTTTTACCATTTTGCAATCCCACCAACAGTGGAGGAGTGTTCCTCTTTCTCCACATCCTCGCCAGCACTTGTTGTCTCTCGAGTTTTTAATCTTAGCCATTCTGACTGGAGTGAGGTGGAATCTCAGGGTTGTTTTGATTTGCATTTCCCTGATGACTAATGATGTTGAACATCTTTTAAGGTGTTTCTCGGCCATCCGAATTTCTTCTGGTGAAAATTCTTTGTTTAGCTCTGTACCCCATTTTTTGATAGGGTTATTTGGTTCTTTGGGGTCTAACTTCTTGAGTTCTTTGTATATATTGGATATTAGCCCTCTGTCGGATGTGGGGTTGGTGAAGATCATTTCCCACGTTGTTGGTTGCCGTTTTGTCTTTCTGACAGTGTACTTTGCCTTACAGAAACTTTGTAATTTTATGAGGTCCCATTTGTCAATTCTTGATCTTAGAGCATAAGCTATTGGTGTTCTGTTCAGGAACTTTACCCCTGTGCCCATGTCCTCCAGGGTCTTCCCAAGTTTCTTTTCTAATAGTTTCAGTGTGTCTGGTTTTATGTGGAGGTCCTTGATCCACTTGGAGTTGATCTTAGTACAAGGAGATAAGAGTGGGTCAATTCGCATTCTTCTGCATGTTGACCTCCAGTTGAACCAGCACCATTTGTTGAAAAGGCTATCTTTTTTCCACCGGATGGTTGTGGCTCCTTTATCAAAGATCAAGTGACCATAAGTCTGTGGGTTAATTTCTGGGTCTTCAATCCTATTCCATTGATCTACCTGCCTGTTGCTGTACCAATACCATGCAGTTTTTAACACAATTGCTCTGTAGTACTGCTTGAGGTCAGGGATATTGATTCCCCCAGAAGTCCTTTTATTGTTGAGAATAGTTTTAGCTATCCTGGGTTTTTTGTTGCTCCAGATGAATTTGAGAATTGCTCTTTCTAGATCTATGAAGAATTGATTTGGGATTTTGATGGGGATTGCATTGAATCTGTAGATTGCTTTTGGCAAGATGGCCATTTTTACTATATTGATCCTGCCAATCCAGGAGCAAGAAATATTTTTCCATCTCCTGAGGTCTTCTTCGATTTCTTTCTTCAGGGACTTGAAGTTCCTGTCATACAGATCTTTCACTTGTTTGGTTAGAGTTACGCCAAGGTACTTTATGTTGTTTGTGGCTATTGTGAAGGGTGTTATTTCCCTAACTTCTTTCTCAGCCTGCTTGTCCTTTGAGTACAAGAAGGCTACTGATTTGCTTGAGTTAATTTTATAACCAGCCACGTTGCTGAAGTTGTTTATCAGCTGTAGAAGTTCTCTGGTGGAGATTTTTGGATCGCTTAAGTAGACTATCATATCATCTGCAAATAATGATACTTTGACTTCTTCCTTTCCAATTTGTATCCCTTTGACTTCCTTATGTTGTCTGATTGCTCTCGCTAGAACTTCAAGTACTATATTGAAAAGATATGGAGAGAGAGGACAGCCTTGTCTAGTCCCTGATTTTAGTGGAATTGCTTCAAGTTTCTC
Source organism: Apodemus agrarius (assembly GCA_964023405.1). Lineage (NCBI taxonomy): Eukaryota > Metazoa > Chordata > Mammalia > Rodentia > Muridae > Apodemus > Apodemus agrarius. The sequence continues at coordinate 94,173,581 of OZ030012.1, read as the reverse complement.
TCCATTTATTTTGATGTTGGCTACTGGTTTGCTGTAGATTGCTTTTATTATGTTTAGGTATGGGCCTTGAATTCCTGCTCTTTCCAAGACTTTTAGCATGAAAGGATGCTGAATTTTGTCAAATGCTTTTTCAGCATCTAATGAGATGACCATGTGGTTTTTTTCTTTTAGTTTGTTTATGTAGTGGATTACATTGATGGATTTCCGTATATTGAACCATCCCTGCATTCCTGGAATGTAGCCTACTTGATCATGGTGAATGATCGTTTTGATATGCTCTTGGATTCGGTTGGCAAGAATTTTATTTAGTATTTTTGCATCTATATTCATAAGAGAAATTGGCCTGTAGTTCTCTTTCTTTGTTGGATCTTTTTGTGGTTTAGGTATCAGCGTAATTGTGGTTTCGAAGAACGAGTTGGGCAGTGTCCCTTCTGTCTCTATTTTGTGGAATAGTTTGAAGAGTATTGGTGTTAAGTCTTCTTTGAAGGTCTGGTAGAATTCTGCACTAAAACCATATGGTCCCGTACTTTTTTTGGTTGGGAGGCTTTCTATAACCCCTTCTATTTCTTTAAGGGTTATGGGACTGTTTAGCTGGTCTACTTGATGCTGATTTAATTTTGGTATTTGGTATCTGTCTAGGAAATTGTCCATTTCCTCCAGATTCTCCAGTTGTTTTGAGTATAGGCCTTTGTAGTAGGATCTGATGATCTTTTGAATTTCCTCTGTTTCTGTTGTTATATCCCCGTTTTCATTTTTAATTTTGTTAATTTGTATACTATCTCTGTGCCCTTTGGTTAGTCTAGCTAAGGGTTTATCTATCTTGTTGATTTTCTCGAAGAACCAGCTCTTGGTTTGGTTGATTCTTTGTATGGTTCTCTTTGTTTCTGCTTGATTGATTTCAGCCCTTAGTTTGATGATTTCCTCTCTTCTACTCCTCCTGGGTGAGTTAGCTTCTTTTTGTTCCAGCGCCTTCAGGTGTGCTGTTAAGTTGCTAGTGTATGCTCTTTCCAGTTTCTTTTTGGAGGCACTCAGGGCTATGAGTTTTCCTCTTAGCACTGCTTTCATTGTATCCCAGAGATTTGGGTAGGTCGTACCTTCATTTTCATTGAAGTCTAAAAAGTCTTTGATTTCTTTCTTTATTTCTTCCCCCTTCTATTTCTTTAGGGGTTTTCGGACTGTTTAGCCAATCTAATTGATCCTGATTTAATTTTGGTGTTTTGTATCTGTCTAGGAAATTGTCCGTTTCCTCCACATTCTCCAGTTTTGTTCAGTATAGGCTTTTGTAGTAGGATCTGATGATCTTTTGAATTTCCTCAGTTTCTGTTGTTATGTTCCCCTTTTCATTTTTAACTTTGTTAATTTGGATACTGTCTCTGTGTCCTTTGGTTAGTCTGGCTAAGGGTTTACCTATCTTGTTGATTTTCTCAAAGAACCAGCTCCTGGTTTTGTTGATTCTTTGAATGTTTTCCTTTGTTTCTACTTGATTGATTTCAGCCCTGAGTTTGATGATTTCCTGTCTTCTACTCCTCCTGGGTGAATTTGCTTCTTTTTGTTCCAGGGCTTTAAGGTGTGCTGTTAAGCTGCTAGTATATGCTCTCTTCAGTTTCTCTTTGGATGCACTTAGAGCTATGAGTTTTGCTCTTATCACTGCTTTCATTGTTTCTCAAAGATTTGGGTAGCTTTTACCTTCATTTTCATTGAATTCTAAAAAGTCTTCGATTTCTTTTTTTATTTCTTCCTTTATCAAGGTGTCATTGAATAGAGTGTTGTTCAGTTTCCATGTTTATGCCAGCTTTCTGTTGTTTTTGTTGCTATTGAAGATCACTCTTACTCCATGGTGATCTGATAGGAAGCATGTGATTAGTTCCATCTTCTTGTATTTGTTGACATCTGTCTTGTGACCAATTACATGGTCAGTTTTGGAGAAGATACCATGCGGGGCTGAGAGAAAGGTATAGTCTTTTGTTTTAAGATGAAATGTTTTATATATATTATGTATATATATATATATATATATATATATATATATATACACACACACACACACACACACACACACACACACACATATATATATATATATATATATATATATATATATGTTAAATCCAATTGGTCCAAAGTTTCAATTAGTTTTACTTTGTCCCTGTTTATTTCTGCTTTCCTGTTCGGTCTATTGAGAAGAGTGGAGTGTTGAAGTCACCCACAATTATTGTGAAAGGTGCAATGTGTGCTTTAAGCTTTAGTAATATTTCTTTTATGAATGAGGGTGCCCTAGCATTTGGAGCATAGATGTTCAGTATTGAGAGTTCTTCTTGGTGCATTTTCCCTTTGACCAGCAAGAAGTGACCTTCTGAGTCTCTTATGATGACTTTAGGTTGAAAGTCAATTTTATCTGATATTACAATGGCTAATCCAGCTTGTTTTCTGAGACCATTTGCTTGTAAAATTGTCTTCCAGCCTTTTACTCTAAGGTAGTGTTTGCCTTTAACACTGAGATGTGTTTCCTGTATGCAGCAAAATGTAGGGTCCTGTTTCCATATCCAGTCTCTTAGTCTATGTGTTTTTATTATTGAATTGAGTCCATTGATGTGAGATATTAAGGAATAGGAATTATTACCTCCCGACATTTTTGAAATTATATTTCTATATTTGAGAGGTTATCTTCTTTTGGGTTTGATGAGAGGAGGTTTCTATCTTGCTTATTCCAGGGTATAGTTTCCCTCCTTGTGTTGGTGTTTTCCCCCTATTATCCTTTGTAGGGCTGGGTTTGTGGAAAGATATCATGCCTATTTGGTTTTGTCATGGAATACGTTGTTGTCTCCATCTATGGCGATTGAGAGTTTTGCTGGGTATAGTACTTTTGGCTGAAATTTCTGTTCTCTTAGAGTCTGCATGATATCTCCCCAGGATCTTCTAGCTTTCATGGTCTCAGTTGAGAAATCTGGTGTAATTCTGATAGGTCTTCCTTTATATGTTACTTGGCCTTTTTCTCTTACTGCCTTTAATATTCTTTTTTTGTTTAGTACATTTGGGGTTTTGATTATTATGTGACAGGATGTATTTCTGTTCTGGTCCAGTCTGTTTGGAGTTCTGTAAGCTTCTTGTATATTCACAGGCATCTCTCTCTTTAGGTTGGGAAAGTGTTCTTCCATAATTTTGTAGAAGATATTTGCTGGCCCTTTAACTTGTAAATCTTCACTCTCATCTATACCTATAATCCTTAGGTTTGGTCTTCTTATTGTGTCCTGGATTTCCTGGATGTTTTGGGTTACAAGCTTTTTGCATTTAGTATTTTCTTGGACCGTTGAATCAATGGTTCCTATGGTATCTTCGGCATCTGAGATTCTTTCTTCTATTTCTTGTATTTTATTGTTGATATTTGCATCTATGGCCCCTGATTTCTTCCCAAGGTTTTCTATCTCCAATGTTGTCTCCCTTCGCTATTTCTTAGTTGTTTCTACTTCTGCTTTTAGAACCTGGATGGATATGCTCAGATCTTTCGCTTGCTTGATTGTGTTTTCATGTAATTCTTTAAGAGATTTTGTGTTTCCCCTTTCATAGCGTCTACTTATTGACCCATGTTTTTCTGTATTTCTTTAAGTGATTTTTTGTATTTCTTCCTTATTGGCTTCTGTTTTTTGATCCATATTCTCCTCAATTTCTTTAAGTGATTTTTGTGTTTGCCTTGTAAAAGCTTCTAACTTTTGATCCATTTTCGCCTGTATTTCTTTAAGAGATTTATCTATGTGTTCCTCTATCAGCATCCTGACCAGTGATTTTAGATCCAAATCTTATTTTTCTGGTGTGTTGTGATATCCAGGGCTTCGTGTTTTTGGCGAACTGGGTTCAGATGCTCTCATGCTGCCTTGCTTTCTGTTAGTAACGTCCCTACATTTTCCTTTTGTCATCTTATCTCTGGTGTTAGTTGGCTTTGTTGTCACTGGCTGGTGTTTGAACCGCCAATGAGGCTGGACCCTCATGTTGGTTCTCTACTGATGACCAGGCTGCAAGATAGAGACTGCCTCTGCCAGTGCTGAGGGGACCTCAGAGAAGGCAGTTCCCAACCGAGTTGGTACAAGTCTGGAAGGTATTGAGATGTCCCAGGAGCCACTGCCCTGACCCTGGATGGGGCCAAGAGCCTGGCGGATCTACCCAAGTGATGGTAGACCCTGATTGAGTCTGTATACCTGGGCCTCTCTAGAGGTGGCCTGATGGCAATATGGAGACCGACTGTGACCACTGTTGTAAGGAACCGCGGGGGATTTAGCAACGTTTTTATGTCTACGATTTTACTCTTTTTCCATGAAAATTGTTTATCATATTTTTCTATGTTTTTCTTCATTTTTGTCAGAAGTGTTTTCCATGTAAATCTTTAATTTTATCATGAAATGTTTTACTTCCTTTTTCAATAAAAATAAACAAAATACAAAATAAAAAAAACGAAAAAGAAAAAAAAGAGTAACACACGGAGAAAAGGTGTGTGTGTGTGTGTGTGTGTGTGTGTGTGTGTGTGTGTTTTACCAGGACAATTTTACAGAAACAGGTTGCATAGAGAACAAGCTAGACACAGGTGAAGGCAAAATTAGCCAGAGACTAAGGAGGCAGAAGATTAGAATATACTGCCAAAGTTAGTATGAAGTCAAGCAGCACAATTCAATGAGAAGCTGAGAGTAGTCAGATTGAATCAGTCTGGAAGATTAGATTGTATGAAGGCTAGAAGCTTCCAGGCCTAGGCCTATAGATAGAACAAAGAAAGAAACTCTCTAGGCTCAGCTGAAGCAGTATATTCTCATAGCTTGGGTAAGGCTCTCATATCATCCCATCATCAGAAGAAATAAAGGCAATATTCACAAAGTTGTATTTTCTTACAACTTGTAAATGTTGTAATGATATAAAACAATCATACAGCAGTGTGATTATTATGAATTCTGGACTCACCCATCTCAGAATCAAGCAGTATCATAGAGCTAGCCTGTAAATATGCATCACAATACTGTTTTACTCTATCAATGCTTTTCACTTTTTTGAAGCTGCCTTTACAGTTGCTGACAAGAAGTGCTTGCTGACAGGAGCCTGGTATAGCAGTCTTCTGAGAGGCTCTTTCAGTGCCTGATCAATACAGATGTAGATGTATGCAGCGAAACATCAGACTGAGCGTGGGGACCTCAGTGAGTCAGGTTAAGAACTGAAGGAGCTGAAAGGGTTTGCAACCCCATGGGAAGAACAACAATATCAACAAAACCAGAACCCCCAAAACTCCCAGGGACTAAACCACCAACCAAAAAAATACACATGGGGAAACCCCTGGCTCCAGCTGGACATGTAGCAGAGGATTGCCTTATCTGGCCTCAATGGGAGGGGAGCCCCTTGGTGCTGTGGAGGCTCAATGACCCAGCTTAGGTGAATGCTAAGGTGGTGAAGTGGGAATGTGTGGGCAGGTGGGGGAGCACCCTCATAGAGGCAGGGGGACAGGATGGGAGTCTTGTGGAAGGGAACTGGGAAGGGAGATAACATTTGAGATGTAAATAAATAAAATCAATAAAAATAATCTGAAGGCATTTCCCCAAATCGTGTTTCATAAATTGCTACATTTTTGAAGTAGGCTGTGTTCTTTGGAAGTTTTTCTAGATAACCATTTTGTACTAATGTTAAAATAACCTCCTCCATTTTTTTAAAAAAATCTTCCCTCAAACATTCTAGATCCATAAATTTTGAGAAATCAAAAAACTTGACATCAAGAAAATAAATAACCCAATAAAAATGTGGTACAGATCTAAACAGAAATTTCTCAAAAGGGTAAACTCAAATGGCTGACAAATACTCAAAGAAAAGTTCAATACCTTTAGACATCAGGGAAAGAAAAATTAAAACAACTTTAAGGTTTCATCTTATACCAATCAGTGTGGCAGTTCCTCAGGAAGATAGGAATCAATCTACTTCAAGATCCTGGACATATATCCTAAGGAGGTTTCTTCATACTATAGAAACACTTGCCCAACCAAGTTCATTGCTGTCTTATTCATAATAGCCAAATATTGGAAACAACATAGAAGTCTGTCAGCTTATGAATGGATAAATAAAAGTTGGTACATTTATACAATAGAATATTATCCAGCTGTTAAAATGAAATTATGAACTCTACTGGTAAATGCACAGAGTTAGAAAAAGAATTATCCTGAGTGAGGTAACTCAGAAAAACAAATATGTTATGTACTCATATGTAAATGCTAGCTGTTAAGTCATTTATAAGCAAGCTACAATCCATAAACCACACTGGTAACATATAGAGTAAGCATCAAGGGAGGTGGAATGGGAGAAGGTCAGCTGAGATTTTTTGGAGGGTCATATAGAAAACTAATATAATAGAAGCTTTATAAAGTACATTCCTATCTGAAGGCAATCTCCATTAAATAGCCAAATACTCATGGAGAAAGAGCCACAGCTGAATATTTCTGATCACCTAGTGGAGCTTCTTGTACTGGGAATGAGTTATATATAACTGAATTGCTGCCAAATGGGTCCCATTGGGACTAGAAAACAACATAGGCTATCCCCAAGGATATTGGCTATTTTCCACAAACTTCTGGTAAGGTCTTATTACTGAAGACAACTTCTATATAACTCACTAAATACAGAGAGGTCAAACTGCTCCCTATATAGAATTATGGACTAATTAATCTCCAGAGTACTGGAAGGTACTCTTCATGGTACTAAATGAAAATTATAAACACCAACCAACCTACAAGCCCTTCCATCTACAATGATCACTTGCCTGCAGGACATGCTGCTATTACAGTGGCACACAGCCTGTGGGAGTAACCAGTAAAGATCTGGTTTGAGTTAAATCAGTTGCATAAGAGGGAACCCATATCTGACACTGCTTGCATTTCCAAGAACCTGAGACTAGTAAGAACAGGGATCTAGGTGAAACCAAATACTACTGTTCTGCGAAAGGATCAAAGAAACAAAATGACTCCTAATGACATTCTGCTATACTCAGATATAAGCCTTGCTCAGCCATCACCAGAGAAGTGTTTTCCTGCATCAGATGGAAACAAATATAGAAGCCGGACGTGGTGGCACACGCCTGTAATTTCAGCACTTGGGAGGCAGAGGCAGGCAGATTTCTGAGTTCGAGGCCAGCTTGGTCTACAGAGTGAGTTCCAGGACAGCCAGGAGGACTACACTGAGAAACACTGTCTCGAAAAAAACCAAAAAAAAAAAAAAAATAGAGAGAGAACCACAGCCAGACAATGAGCAGAGAGAAGGAGACCTTGGAACACTGAACCTTAAAAGTGATGCCTCCATCAAATCCTTTCTTTCAAGGTTCAGGGGAACTGTGTAAGAGCCATAGGTGATTGATGATGCTAAAGAAACAAGGTCCTCTAAATAAACAGGATTGATACACATATGAACTCACAAAGATTGAGGTATCTACACAGGGCCTGCATAGGTCCAAAAAAAAGTGAGCACTTGTCCCCATCCCTAACCTAGAGACAGTCTACAATTGATAACCAATTACAAGTGAAAAATTAGTTGTCTCTCAGGGAATCTTTCTGAGGGAAACCATTCTTATGGATAGTCCTATGTCCAACCATACATGTCTACTACAAAAACAATTTAATGGCCTATTTTTTTGTCTCATAATATGTGCCATACCATTTTTGAAAGCTTATATGTTCTTTGCATATATAATAGTTTCCAGTTTTATGTGATTATGTGATTATGTGTCCAAATGTGTGTTTTTGCATCTGATCTGTTTCTTACTCTTTTGTTTTGTCCTATTTTGATACTATTTTATCCTTAGATGTCTGCTTATTTTCTACTGATAAACAGAAAGTTATGCATCCAGATAGGGGGAGAGAAAGTGGAAGGAGTTGGGGAAGGGGAAATAGTTACAGGAATATATTGTCTGAAAAAAATCTGTTTTCAATAAACATAAAAAACTAAAAAATCATTCATTTTTAAAAGTCTGTGTGGTTATAAAAATAATCGTTAATTTGTATTTTTGTGTATTTTTCTGAACTATATTGAATGCATTTATTTATAGCCAAATTGTATTTTTATGTGTTAGTTCCTGTGAATTTTAAGTTTCAGCATCAATAATGAATGACAGTCATTTGGCTTCCAGAGGACAACAGTAAGTATTGATTAGGTTTTATAATTTTATCAGGTTTGGAGAATTTTATACAATGTGTTTTGATCATAGTCACTGTCCTTTCATAACTTCCCATATCAGTGCTACCTTCCTTACCCACACAAGTCAGTCTCTCTCTCTCTCTCTCTCTCTCTCTCTCTCTCTCTCTCTCTCTCTCTCTCTTCCAGCCATGTCAAGTCCAATTTGTGCTGCCCATATATTCTTGGATGTATGGACTTCCAGTGGAGTCCTGCTGACCTAGTACTAATGGTTATATTCTAAAAGAACACTGACTCCCTGTGCCCCAGGAGCTATGAATTCTCAAGAGCTCCTCAGCTATTGGATGAGGTTCCCATTCCAACACTATCTCTGTACTGGGATTTTGTCTTCCTTGGCTTTACAAAAGCCTTATACATGCTATCCCAATTTCTGTTAGTTCATATGTATAGCTGCCCTGCTGTCTCCAGAATATAGTCTTTCCTTGTGTTTATCCATCTCCAGCTCTTACCCTCTTAGTGTCTCCTTTTCTTCAATGAAACCTGAACCTTGTGAATCAGAGGTCCAGTATACAAGTTCCTATTAGTACTTAGATTTGTGCATTTTCATATTTTCTGCACCTTGGCCAGCTATGGGGAAATAAAACTATAGCACTATAGGGTATAGTTAATTAATGCTATTAAAAATTAATAGTATGCAAATGATAATGATTTTAACATTTTACATCTAGCTTGGGCACACATACCCAAGTGACCATGGGTGAGATGTCAGGAAGACTATCTCACTCACTTCATGTCTTGCTTTATACTTTAGTGACATCTAACATTGTACTATTAGTGGGTCACATTGAAAGAAAATACCCCTAAGGGCACAGTGCATGACATCTAACACTTCAGGGTGGATGAAAGAAATTAATATTTTGTAAATAAAAACTTAAAAGCATTGACCTAGACATGGTTCAAGGAATACTGTAGGGGATGGAGATGAATAGTACATGAAAGAGAATAAAGGTTGGAAGCAAGGGAATTCCTCAGGAAAGGAGATGGAGCCTGGGTAGCCAGAGTAGCCTCTGGGAGAGGGGAAAGACACTGGAAATCTTGGGGAAGATGCATGAATTGTGTCGAGGGAAAATTCAAGAATGTTAGTGATAAATTACTCTCTGAGTACTTGCGGAAGTATGTGGATTACATGTATATGGATTATATTGGTTACATATGCACTTATCAAAAGATGACAGTTTTACAATCAAACAGTGGGCTCTGCTAGTCTCTTATAATAATCAGATTCAACCAGCTAAGTAGAATCAAGCTACCTTTTCACAATCATGGCATTGTGAATAAGGAGTTCTTGGGCAGTTTTGGACAAAGGATACAGAAGATTGCAATGTAAAGGTCTGTCTTGGTACAATGTTAAGTTTTATTTGCTTGTTTGAATTTCTAAGAATTTCTTTTGATGGAGAATGGGGAAAGAATTCCAGTAAGATATGTTAGCAACTGCGTAATGAGTTAAATTCCCAACCCCAACATTCTCAATGATATCTGACAACGTTGATCATACGTTTAAAGTTCAAGTTACTAGTCAACAACTGACGAGGCCCGTTGCTTATGGCTACCCCTCTGATGAGTATATGTGCTTATAGCACAATGGCAGCCAAAGCTAAAAGCCACTGGAAAAACTCTCCCATTACTTTATGTTCAGGACCTCTGAAGTTTAATTAATAATTCTAAAGCAAGCATGGAAGATTGTGGTGGCTAAAGATTACTTTTATATCAACCTCTCTATTACTACTTCACTGGATATAATTGAGGATGGAACCAGTCAAGAAGTTACTCATTGGAAGCCAGAAGGAAGTATATTCATTCTATTCCCTGGACCCCAACAGAGTTCCACTAATTTTTTTTACCAAAAAAAAAAAAACAAACAAACATATTTCTCATTTTTAAGATAAGGATATGGAAGACTTGAATAAAATTGTTAGGTATACTTCAAGAGTTAAAAATAAATTCAATTTCATTGCTCAGTGTGTCATTTTTACGTTTTAAATTAAGTTGTAAAAGTAGACCTCTATGTATTTTAAATAACAAACAATATTTTATAGTGAAAAAATGCATTAGAAAAGTTCAGCATATTGGTGATGATGCTTACTGATTAAACTTTCTCTGTGTTTTATTTATTTAATAAGAAAAGTAACATTTCGATAACATTTGCTCAATTGTGATGAATGAGAAATACATGCAAATGAAGAGAAATTTTGTAGCATTCTTTTTAGTCTTGTGAATCAAATGACTTAAAAACAGAGGTTCTCAGCTTCTTTGGGGAGCTCTCATATAAGATATCCTGCATATCAGATAGTTGTATTACAATTCATAACAGCATCCAAATTGAAATTATTAAATAGTAAAAAATAATTTTATATCTAGGCGTAACCACAACCTGAGGAACTATATTAAAATGTCACAATATTGGGAAGGCTGAGAACCACTATTCTAAAGGTTATGGATGACTTACTAAGATATTGGTCTGCGATCTTATAGAATCTGTGCTGAAAATATTATTATACCAGGAAAGGGGCTCACAGAAACACCACCCTTGTTTTCAAGAAAATTTCCAGTAATGTTCTAGTCACAGCATTGTGCGAAAGGAATCTTGGGATTCATTTTTGTTTAATGGAAGATAATACTGGATAACTATGTCTAAATTGATTCTAGGTGTTGGAATTTTAATTAGTTGCTATAGCCACATCTGTATTTTCTTTCAGGCTCATGTTACTGCTGGATTCCCTCCTAAGTGAAAGCGACTTTCAAAAGCTGTTAAAGGCAAACTTGTTCAGGTGTCTGTCAGTGCAAGGTTGACATGGAAGCATTCTGTTAATACAAGCAGAGGAAGGGAATTGACACATTTCTCTAGGTATTTGAATAGATACAAGTATAGCCCCAAGGCTAAATTATTTACTGCGAATTTTCATTAATTTATATATTGTTTCATTTCACATCCTGATCATAAACCCCCCTTTTGTCAGTCTTCCCATCACACACACCCCATTCCTTTTCCTTCTTCTCTGACAAGGGGACTCACCTCTTTCTGGTACATCAAGTCGCTGCAGAATTAGGAACATCCTTTTCTACCAAGGTCAGACAAGGCAGCCAAGTTAGGTGAAGGAGTCCATAGGCAGGCAACACAGTCAGGGACACCCCCACACTTCAGTTTTGGGGAGCCCGCATGAAGACCAAACTGCTACATACATGCAGGGTGGGGGTGCGGGGCTAAGTTCAGTCTGTGCTTGCTCTTTGGTTGGTGGTTTAGTCTCTGGGAGCTCCACAAAGTTCCAGGTTAGTTGACTCTGTTAGTATTCTTGTGGCATTGCTATCTGCTCAGGACCCCTCAATCCTTTCTTCAACTCGTCCACTAGATTCCATCTAATGTATAGCTGTGGGTCTCTACATATTTTTTTCATCAGCTGCTGGTTGGAGCTCCCAGAGAACAGCTAGACTCCTGTCTGCAGGCATAACAGAGTATCATTAATATAAGGGATTGGTTCTTGCCATGAGATGGGTCTCAAGTTGGGACAGTCATTGGTTGGTCATTCCTTCAATCTCTACCCAGTCTTTGTCCCTGCACATCTTATAGGCAGGACACATTTTGGGTCAAAGATTTTGTGAGTGACTTGGTGTCCTCATGCCTCCACTTGGAGTCCTGCCTGACTACAAAAGATGACTTCTTCAGGCTCCATACCCCCCACTGCTAGGAGTCTCAGCTAGTGTTACTCATATAGACTCCATGGGTCCCCCCCTTACTGTAAAATTTTAAAGTATAATGTATTGCCATTTATTTATACATTTTAAAGTATTTTTACTTACCCAGTCCACTTACCCAGTCCAGTTCTCTCCATTCCCCATTATTGGTAGAATCCTTTCTACCTCCACTTCTGAAATGTTTCCTGAGATGTGGGAAGGACAGTTGATACTGAAGATATTTGCCTTGGGTTTGTACACATGCTAATTAGCTATACATGTCTACACTGACTGCTACTCACTCAAAATGAATCTTCTTTGATAACAGTAGAAATGCAGACCCATGGGTATAAATATGAATATCTGGAAGACAATTTTACAACACTATCATTTATAAAAGTAAAAATAGAAGGTTGTGTCACATGACCCTGGCCCCAGCTTTAAACTTTAGCCAGGATTGCAGTACCTAGCATGAAATCTTCTCTTGAAAACAAACCTTAAATCCAGCCAAAATTTGTTAGTTGCCTCATAGTAGTCACTGTACTATTGCACTGGAGGGCAGATCATTCCTAGGAAGTCAAGTAGTGAAGCAGAAAGACCGTTGATTTCTTTTTTCCTCCAGCAGCCTGCGTAGCACCTTTTCTGTACCATGACAGCTAGCATGCAGGGAGGAGGTTCGTCTAGTTGGATTCAGATTGATTTCTCTCTAGCCAAAGTGATTTCAGCTGTAGGGTCTTACTATGTAGCTATGACTGATATCAAGGGCAGTGTTAATAGTCCATGTTGCTTTGGTGACCTCCCAGGGCCCCCATAACCACTAGTTCATAGGGAAATATGCCTTTCACTACAATTTCAATTGAATACACTATGTATTCTTACAGTAGCACTGTTCAGCCACAGAGGCTAATTCTGTTTTAAGCCTTTCTAAAGGTAGATTTTGAAATTAACTTACTAATTAGGGGCGTTTTACATATATCCTTAGTTTGGTTAACTCTCCCACTATCCTTCCTCTCCCTCATCCCCCCATCCCCACTTCATCATCTGTTAAATACTCAATCCCCAGAATTCTTTCCTATCACATGTAGTCTACAATCAGTCCACATATATTTTTAATTGGGCTGTGAGACAGTAGGTCTGCATGTGTTTTTCTGTTAGGCTAGCCCTTTCCCTCATCCCCTGATTTTCCCTACACCTTTGAATCCTTCACTGCTTGGGCTTTCCTTCCCCACCTCTCTAGTTGTACCAGTAATCTAACCTCCCTCGTTTTTCATGCTCCCCACATGCCCCCTCTCTAGTTTTCTTATTTCTACTTGTGCTCCAAGTTAAGCACACGAAGATATGAAGCCTGGATCTGCATATATGGGATTGCATGTGATGTCTGTCTTTCTGGACACGAAGTTAGTTGTACTCAAGATTATTATTTCTGGTTCCATATTTACCTGAAAATTTCATGATTTTGTCTTTCTTCATAGGTGAGTAATTTTGCATTGTAGTTATGTACCCCCCCCCATTCATCCATAGTGGACATCCATTGAGATCTCAATTTGGTTAATTTAGTTCTTTATTTTTAACTTCATTTCAGTTTGACTTTTCTTCAGCAATTGTACTTCTTTATTGAATTCTGTGTTCATATGTTGGATTGACCTCTTAATTTCAACTACTTGGTTTTGTTGTTTTGGGGCACATTGATGTATTTTCTAGTGCTTTGAACTTAGATAATCTTTTTCATTTCTGTATGGTGTTCTTCCAAATCATTCTTACTGGGAGCACTTGCTATGGGATTAATAATCTTTGGAGAAGACACATTGTCTCTATTTTTTCATTAAGTTTTTGTTTCTGCTCTGTGACATCTTAATTTAGTTTATCAAGTTTTTCTTTCTTTTTTTACTTATTTGAATTTATTTATTTTTTCTTTTGGTGGAGGTATTTAACACAAGTAGGAGAGAACTTAGTAGAGACTTGAAGTATCATTTTCCTCTGTAGAATTGATGTCTAGAACAAGTAATTCTATGAACTAGTCTGAGAGTTACACAGCATTATCACTAGGCGTGGGGCTCTTGCAATGGCCTTGAGTCTATATTAAGAGCTGTAGATTTTATGTGGCCCCATTTGTCAATTCTTGATCTTAGAGCATAAGCTTTGGTGTTCTGTTCAGGAAATTTCCCCCATGTGCTCAAGGCTCTTCCCCAGTTTCTTTTCTATTAGTTTCAGTGTGTCTGGTTTTATGTGGAGGTCCTTGTTCCACTTGGAGTTGAGTTTAGTACAAGGAGATAAGAATGGATCAATTCCCATTCATCTACATGCTGACCTCCAGTTGAACAAGCACCATTTGTTGAAAAGGCTATCTTTTTTTCACTGGATGGTTTTAGCTCCTTTGTCAAAGATCAATAGGTGCGTGGGTGCATTTCTAGGTCTTCATTTCTATTCCACTGATCTACCTGCCTGTCACCGTACCAATACCATGCAGTTTACAACACTATTCCACTGTAGTAGTGCTTGAGGTCTGGGATACTGAATCCCCCAGAAGTTTTTATACTGTTGAGAATAGTTTTAGCTATCCTGGGTTTTTTGTTATTACAGATGAATCTGATAATTGCTCCTTCTAACTCTATGAAGAACTGAACTGGGATTTTGATGGGGATTGCATTAAATCTAAATATTGCATTTGGCAAGATGGCCATTTTTACTATATTAATCCTGCCAATCCACAAGCATGGAAGATTTTTTCCATTTTCTGAGGTCTTCTTCATTTTCCTTCTTTAGAGATCCGAACTTCTTCTCATACAGATCTTTCACTTGTTTGGTTAGAGTCACACCAAGATACTTTATATTGTTTGTGGCTATTGTGATGGGTGTCATTTCCCCAATTTCTTTCTCAGCCTGTTTTTACTTTGAGTATAGGAAGCTATTGATTTGCTTGAGTTGATTTTATAACCAGCCAATTTGCTGAAGTTGTTTATCAGCTGTAGAAGTTCTCTGGTGGAGTTTTTTTGGGTCACTTAACTATACATCATATCATCTGCAAATAGTGATAGTTTGACTTCTTCCTTTCCAATTTGTATCCCTTTGACCTCCTTATGTTGACTAATTGCTCTAGCTAGAACTTCAAGTACTATATTGAAAAGATATAAAGAGAGAGGGCAGCCAAAGTTTCTGTAAGGCAAAAGACACTGTCAAAAGGACAAAATGGCAACTAACAAATTGGGAAAAGATCTTCACCAACCCTACATCTGATATAGGGCTAATATCCAATATATACAAAGAAGTCAAGAAGTTAGAGAGACAAATAACCCTATTAAAATGGGGACAAAGCTAAGCAAAGTATTTTCACCTGAAGAATTTCAAATGGCTGAAAATCACCTTAAGAATTGTTCAACCTCATTAGTCATTAGGGAAATGCAAATCAAAACAACCTTGAAATTTCATCTCAAACCTGTCAGAAGGGCAAAGATTAAAAACTCAGGAGAAAACAGGTGTTGGCAAGGATGTGGAGAAAGAGGTACACTCCTCCACTGCTGGTGGGGTTGCAAGCTTGTACAACTGCTCTGCAAATCAGCCTGGTGGTTCCTCAGAAAACTGGGCATGACACTTACAGAGAACCCTGCTATACCACTCCTGGGCATATACCCAGAGGATTCCTCAGCATGCAATAAGGACACGTGCACCACTATATTCATAGCAGCCTTATTTATAAAAGTCAGAAGCTGGAAAGAACCCAGATGTCCCTCAATGGAGGAATGGATACAGAAAATGTGGTATATTTACACAATGAGAATACTACTCAGCAATTAAAAACAATGAATTTATGAAATTCATAGGCAAATGGCTGGAACTGGAAAATATCATCCTAAGTGAGGTAACCCATTCATAAAAGAACACACATGGAATGCAGTCAGTGAGAGTGGATATTAGCCCAGAAGCTCTGAATACCCAAGACACAATTCACATATCAAATGATTAGCAAAAAGAAGGAAGGAGAGGGCCCTAGTCCTGGAAAGGCTTGATGCAGCATTGTAGGGGATTACCAGGACAGAGGAGCTGGAGAGGGGTGATGGGGGAATGGGCGGAGGAAAGAGGGCTTATGGGACTTATGGGAGGGGGAAGCAGGCAAGGGAAAATCATGTGGAATGTAAACAAAGTATATAGAAAATAAAATAAATAAAAATAAATTAAAAAAAGAGGAGAAGAAAAAATAGAGTTGTAGAACTTGCTTGGCAGTGGTGGCACATGCTTTGAATTCTAGTACTTGGGAGGCAGAAGCAAGGCAGACCTTGGGAATCAAAGAGCTTGGTCTGCAGATGTTCTAGGGTGCCAGGGCTACAAAGAGAAACCCTGTCCTAAAAAGACAAAACCAAAACCAAAACTAAAAGCCCAAAATGTCATGGAACTTCCTCTGTTTGTGGGCCTCAGTCTCAGACAACTCATATTTTCCTCCTTAAGTACAGTTTATGATGACACGACTTTTGGAACACCCTTCATGCCTGTGGGCTTTACTCTCTGTGGTATCCTGTCTCCACTCTGAGTTCCAAGCCTTCATTGCCCCCAAGTGCCCGTTGTCCTTTACTGTGGTTCTCATCCCTACTCTAAGACTGCAGCTTGTCAGTCACTGTTGACTTGTAGAGCTCCCGGTATGCCTGCAGCTCTCACTAAGTGTCACATTAATTCCATAGCCCAATCTGCAATTTTCCACGCCAGTCTTTGCTAGTCATGGGGCTCATTGTGCACCTGTATCATCATGTTTCAAAGAATGGTGACTGACATTCAAAATGTTTGAATATATTATATCTTATTGTAAAGAAAAAATAAGTTAATATTTAGTATAAATATTTGATAGGCCTCACCATCATCGATGATTTCATCTCAGTTTTCTGTCTCATTTTTTTTCTCATTTAAGGTGTGTGAAAGATTGTGGTGGGAAATAATTAAAATTGAGTACTACCCCGCCAGGCCTCTGCTCCAAGATCCTGCAGGTCTCTCTCCTGGTCAGCACCCATTCCTTCCAAGTATGTGGCAAAGCATAACTCTTAAATTGAGTAGTTAACTAAATATATTTATGTATATGAAACACCCAATTACATAATGCCAAATTACAATGATAAAGTTTTATCCCAATAATTCTAACCTCTCAGCATACCAGAAACACATCTGACACCATGTGGATCTGCACATCTCCTCCTCCTCTCCCTTGTGCAGCTCTGAGGCTCCTTTTATCTCCGCCCCTCCTTCTCTTAACTCCTCCTCCTCCCTACCCTCCAATAACTGGCCTCTCATTGCCTCAATGTGAATGGATAGGAAATATTTTGCATCAAAAGATATTGAGATCTTTTTTCTACATTCTTTGCTTACATTCTAAATAATTTCCCCTTTCCCAGTTCGCCCTCCCATACGTCCCATAAGCCCTCTTCCCTCCACTAATTCCTTCATCAACCCCCCCCACGTCTCTGTCCTGGTGATCCCCTACATTGCTGCATCATGCATTTCCAGGACCAGGGCCCACTCCTTCCTTCTTCTTGGGAATCATTTGATATGTTAATTGTGTCTTGGGTATTCAGATCTTCTGGGCTAATATCCACTTATCAGTGACTGCATTCCATGTGTGTTCTTTTGTGAATGGGTTACCTCACTTAGGATGATATTTTCCAGTTCCAAACATTTGCCTACGAATTTCATGAATTCATTGTTTTTAATTCCTGAGTAGTATTCCATTGTATAAATATACCGCATTTTCTTTCCAGCTTTTGGATATTATAAATAGGATTGCTATGAACATAGTGGAGCATGTGTCCTTATTGCATTCTGGGGAATCCTCTGGGTATATGCCCAGGAGTGGTATAGCAGGGTCCTCCAGAAGTGTCATGCCCAGTTTTCTGAGGAATCAACAGACTGATTTCCAAAGTGGTTGTACCAGCTTGCAATCTCACCAGCAGTGGAGGAGTGTTCCTCTTTCTCCATATCCTCGCCAACACCTGCTGTCTCCTGAGTTTTTAATCTTAGCCATTCTGACTGATGTGAGGGGAAATCTCAGAATTGTTTTGATTTGCATTTCCCTAATTACTAATGATGAACATTTCTTAAAGTGTTTCTCAACCATTCAAAATTCTTCAGGTGAAAATTCTTTGTTTAGCCCTGTACCCCATTTTAATAGGGTTATTTGGCTCTCTGGAGTCTAACTTGGCAGGATTAATCCAGTCAAAATGGCCATCTTGCCAAAAGCAATATACAGATTCAATGCAATCCCCTTCAAAATCCCAACTCAGTTCTTCTTAGAGTTAGAAAGAACAATTCTCAAATTCATCTGGAATAACAAAAAAAAACAGGATAGCTAAATTATTCTCAACAGTAAAAGAACTTCTGATAGAATCAGTATCCCAGACCTCAAGCAGTACTACAGAGAAATTGTGTTACAAACTGCATGGTATGGGTACAGTGACAGGCAGGTAGATCAATGGAATAGAATTGAAGACCCAGAAATGAACCCACACACCTATGGTCACTTGATCTTCAACAAAGGAGCTAAAATCATCAAGTGGAAAAAAGATAGCCTTTTCAAGAAATGATGCTAGTTCAACTGGAGGTGAACATGCAGAAGAATGCAAATCAACCCATTCCTTTATATATATATTCTTTGTTTACATTCCAAATGATTTTCCCTTTCCCACTTCTCCCCTTCCCCATAATTCCCATAAGTCCTTTCCATCCACCCATTCCCCAATCAACCCCCTCCCCCTTCTCTGTCCTGGTAATCCCATACAATGCTTCATCAAGCCTTTCCAGGACCAGGGCCCTCTCCTTCCTTCTTCTTGGGAATGATTTGATATGTGAGTTGTGTCTTCGGTATTCAAAGATTCTGGGCTAATATCCACTTATCACTGACTGCATTCCATGTGTGTTCTTTTGTGAATGGGTTATCTCACTTAGGATGATAATTTCCAGTTCCAACCATTTGCCTAAAAATTTCATAAATTCATTGTTTTTAATTGCTGAGTAGTACTCCATTGTATAAATATACCATATTTTCTGTATCCATTCCTCCATTGAGGGACATCTTGGTTCTTTCCAGGTTCTGGCTATTGTTGATATTTGCATTTTATGACCCCTGATTTCTTCCCATGGTTTTCTATCTCCAAAGTTGTCTTTCTTTGTGATTTCTTAGTTGTTTCTACTTCTGTGTTTAGATCCTGGATGGCTTTGCTCAGTTCCTTCACTTGTTTGTTTGTGTTTTCCTGTAATACTTTTTTTTTAATTTTTTTTATTTTCTATATTCTATGTTTACATTCCAAAGGCTTTCCCCTTTCCCAGTTCCCACCCACCATAGTTCCCATAGTTCCTCTCCCCCCCCAACTGTTCCCCAATCATTCCCCCTCCCCCCTCGGTTTCTTTACTAAACTGGATGCAATCTTTACATGCCCAGGGTCCTCTCCTTTCTTCTTCTTGGGAATCATTTGACTTGCTATTTGTGTCTTGAGTATTTAGGGCTTCTGGGCTCATTAATATCCACTTATCAGTGATTGCATTTCATGTGCATTCTTTTGTGATTGGGTTAATTCACTCAGGATGATATTTTCCAGGTCTAACCATTTACCTACAAATTGCATGAATTCATTATTTTTAATTGCTGAGTAGTATTCCATTGTATAAATATACCACATTTTCTGTATCCATTCCTCCTTTGAGGGATATTTGGGCTCCTTCCAATTTCTGGCTATTATAAACAAGGCTGCTATAAACATAGTGGAGCATGTGTCCTTATTGCATGCAGGGGAATCCTCTGGGTATATGCCCAGGAGTGGCATGCCAGGGTCCTCTGGAAGTGACATGCCCAATTTTCTGAGGAACCGCCAAACTGATTTCCAGAGCGGTTTTACCATTTTGCAATCCCACCAACAGTGGAGGAGTGTTCCTCTTTCTCCACATCCTCGCCAGCACTTGTTGTCTCTTGAGTTTTTAATCTTAGCCATTCTGACTGGTGTGAGGTGGAATCTCAGGGTTGTTTTGATTTGCATTTCTCTGATGACTAATGATGTTGAACATCTTTTAAGGTGTTTCTCGGCCATCCGAATTTCTTCTGGTGAAAATTCTTTGTTTAGCTCTGTGCCCCATTTTTTGATAGGGTTATTTGTTTCTTTGCGGTCTAACTTCTTGAGTTCTTTGTATATATTGGATATTAGCCCTCTGTCGGATGTGGAGTTGGTGAAGATCTT
This sequence comes from Apodemus agrarius, assembly GCA_964023405.1. Taxonomy (NCBI): domain Eukaryota; kingdom Metazoa; phylum Chordata; class Mammalia; order Rodentia; family Muridae; genus Apodemus; species Apodemus agrarius. The sequence goes on along the minus strand of OZ030012.1, from coordinate 94,153,512 downwards.
TTCCCAATTTGTTGGTTGCCATTTTGTCCTTCTGACAGTGTCCTTTGCTTTGTAGAAACTTTGTAATTTTATGAGGTCCCATTTGTCGATTCTTGATCTTAGAGCATAAGCTATTGGTGTTCTGTTCAGGAACTTTTCCCCTGTGCCCAAGTCCTCCAGGGTCTTCCGACGGGGCTGGAGAGATGGCTCAGAGGTTAAGGGCACTGACTGTTCTTTGGAAGGTCCTGAGTTCAATTCCCAGCCACCACTTGGTGGCTCACAACCATCTGTAATGACATCTGACACCCTCTTCTGGTGTGTCTGAAGACACCTACGGTGTATTCCTGTAATTCTTTAAGAGATTTTTGTGTTTCCTTTTTCATGACTTTTGCCTGTTGACCCAAGTTCTCCTGTATTTCTTTTTTTTTCCTTTTTTTAAATTGGATATATTCTATATTTACAATTCACTTCCCTTTTTCTGGTTCCCCACCCCCACAGGTCCCACATGCCCTTTTCCCTCCCCCTGCTCCCTCATCCACCCCCTCCCACCTCCCTGTTCTTGTGCTCCCCCACAATGATGTTTTGGTCCATTCTAGCACCAGTGTCCACTCCTTTCTTCTTGTCAGACATCACTTGGTATGTGATTTGTGTCTTTGGTGTTCCAAGATTCTAGGCTAATATCCACTTATCAGTGACTGCATACCATGGGTATTCTTTTGAGACTGGGTCACCTCACTTAGTATGACGTTCTCCAGCTCCATCCATTTCTCTAAGAATTTCATGAATTCATTGTTTCTAATGGCTGAATAGTACTCCATTGTGTATATATACCACATTTTTTTTGTATCCATTCCTCTGATGAGGGACATCTGGGTTCTTTCCAGCTTCTGGCTATTATATATAAGGCTGCTATGAACATAGTGGAGCATGTATCCTTATTGAATGCTGGGGAATCTTCTGGGTATATTCCCAGGAGTGGTATGGCTGGGTCCTCCGGAAGTATCACGTCCAGTTTTCTGAGGAACCGCCATACTGATTTCCAGAGTGGTTGTACCAGCTTGCATTCCCACCAGCAGTGGAGGACTGTTCCTCTTTCTCCACATCCTCGCCAACACCTAATGTCTTCTGAGTTTTTAATCTTAGCCATTCTGACTGGTGTGAGGTGAAATCTCAGGGTTGCTTTGATTTGCATTTCCCTAATGACTAATGATGTTGAACATTTTTTAAGGTGTTTCTCAGCCATCCGAATTTCTTCAGGTGAAAAGTCTCTGTTTAGCTCTGTACCCCATTTTTGGATAGGGTTATTTGGTTTTCTGGGGTCTAACCTCTTGAGTTCTTTGTATACATTGGATATTAGCCCTCTGTCGGATGTAGGGTTGGTGAAGATTTTTTCCCAATTTGTTGGTTGCCGATTTATCCTTTTGACAGTGTCTTTTGCCTTACAGAAACTTTGTAATTTTATGAGGTCCCATTTGTCTATTCTTGCTCTTAGAGCATAAGCAATTGGTGTTCTGTTCAGAAATTTTTCCCCTGAGCCAATGTCCTCAAGGGTCTTCCCCAGTTTCTTTTCTATTAGTTTTAGTGTGTCTGGTTTTATGTGAAGGTCCTTAATCCACTTGGAGTTGAGCTTAGTGCAAGGAGATAAGAGTGGATCAATTCTCATTCTTCTGCATGTTGACCTCCAGTTGAGCCCGCTTTTGTGTTTCCTTTTCAGTGGCTTCTATCTGTTGACCCATATTCTCCTGAAATTCTTTAAATGATTTTTGTGTTTCCCTTGTAAGGGCTTCTACCTTTTCATCCATGTTCTCCAGTATTTCTTTAAGAGATTTATTTATGTACTTCTTTTGTTCCTCTAACAGCATCATGACCAGTGATTTTAAATCCAAATATTGTTTTTCTGGTGTGTTGTGTTTTCCAGGACTTTCTGTTGTCGGAGAATTGGGTTCAGATGCTGCCATATTGCCTTGATTTCTGCTAGTAAAGTTCCTACGTTTGCCTTTTGCCATCTGGTTATCTCTATCGTTAATTGGTCCTGTTGTCACTGCCTGGCACTTGAACTTCCTGTAAGCCTGTAAGGCTATTTCTGCTCCTCTGTATGACTGGGTTTCCCCTGGCACAGATTGCTGATAGGCTGCCCTACTCTTGGGGCCCTTCGAGCCCAGGTGTGCCTTGCCCCAAGCAATGTTATGCCTCTGTGTACCTGGAGCTGTCTGTCCTTTCTGTCTGGGAGTGAAGATGGCAGCAGAGAGCCTCTCCAAGTGCCAATTACTCTGCAGGGCAATCTACCCTCGTCAGGGCTGGCACACAGATGAACAGCAGAGTTGGCCATGTCTTGGGCATAGAGAGAAGCCTGGCGGTCTGTGTCCCAAGTGATCTTAAACTTGGGCTATCTCTGTGTGCCAGTCCTGTCCATCTGGGAGCAAAGATGGCCGAGATTTCATTGGAGTCTTTTCCTATCAGTTATAGCAGAAACTACCTCAAAGTAGACATCCTGATGCTCTGGCTTTTACAATCTTTCTGCTCTCTCTTCTATGATGTTCCCTGAACCTTATGCATAGCAACTATGTTGTAGATGTATCAGCTGGGGCTGTGTATTCCAAAATCACTTATTTTCCCCATTTTGAACACTTGTGGTTGGCTGTTATGAGAGTAGGCAGCAAATGTTCTCTTGAGTAGGATTTGGGTTCTGGTTCCACATTGTTGCACTCTGAGAGGTCCAGAAGCTAATGAAGGAAGCATCCAATTTGGTCCTGGGATTCCCTATGCCTGATTCATATAAATATAATTTGAAGTACACATAGAAAAATGTAATACTCTTTGATTTATATTGAGATGGAATTTCCACTTTTGGTTTTTGTTTGTGGACTGTAATATGATTCATTTTGTTCTGTAGTGTTGCATAGTATTCAATAGATTTAGTTATGTAACTGTCATGGGGTTATTAAATGACAAGCTTTTGTGCATGACTTTCTAACTTAGTCCTACATGCTACATGGGTGGTGCCCAATACTTTGAGATCAGTAGGCACATTAATAAATATTTGTTGCACAGATTACAATTTTTGTTTGTAAAACGAGTTGACATATAGAACTAGTAGAACATGTTGACATAGATTTTTATGGTCACTACTTTTGAACCTTTTGCTATGTGAGCATCAGATCATTCAGCAGGAATAGAATTCTGCAAGAGGAAGACACATGGTGGGCTGGTTAAAACACATGCACACAAGACCCAGAAGGTCTAGGCTTATATTTTGACTCTGCTACTGAGCAGCACTGAGCAAGTTGCTGAACTAGGTTGCTACATTTGCTTGTAGTTGAGTGAGAATGTGTGTCATAATTTTCATCATTCATGGGCTTCTGGTATTCAAACAAATTAATATGTTATCATTAAAAGAGGACATACTGTATTTCTATTTTATTGTAATTTCCAGGTTTATTAAACACTTAAGTTGTTAAACACCTGGAGATATGGCTCATCAGTTAAGAAAAGTTGCAACTCTTCCAGAGAATCTGAGTATAGCACCTAGTACTCATATCAGACAGGTCACAACTGCATGTAACTCCACATCCAGGACATCTGAAGCATCTGGTCTCTGTGTATACTTCAGACATCCACACACTCACTCACACTTCCACACCTTTAAAACTTTGCTTTCAAATCTCAGTTGGAATCTAAGTTACTCTTCTAGTTGTCTCTATAGTTTTCACAAAGTTACATTAGTTGTCCAGTGGTGAAAAAAAAATGAAGATTCTTGCTTACACATCATTATTTAACTTTTAAAATAGAATGGATTCTTCCAATTCCCTTTCGATGTAGAAAGGGTTTGTGATATTCAGGAATAGTTAAAGTTAGTTAAGTGTACATGGACTAATTAGCCATGTCCAATTCAAATTTAAGCAGACAAGTCTTTGGTCACAAAATAAATGCCATTTCTACTTTTGGAATTATATGGATTTCTAGAATAACTTCTCAGCACCTCTCTCCTGCACAAGCAGGCCATTCACTGTGGCTATGAAACTCGTTTTTCTGACTTAGGCTTTCATCCTTCACAACACTTTCCTCATATTGATCCATACTTCCCTTTCCAACAATTGCATTTGAAAAACTATTGCTTATCTAGATCCAACACCCTGCATTTGTGGATTATAGACCCTGTGGTATTGCTTCTTACCATGGAACTACAACTCCTTATTTGAAGACAAGGAGATCAAAGTTAGCATTCTCTCAGATTTTATGGATGACTTTGGAGACTTTCTTCATCTATAATAGGTGAGTTAAGTATTTGCTGCTCTGAGTTGCAGTAAGCACTGGAGGAAATCTGGCACTAGGAGGTTCCTCTCCTAGATTTTATTGCTGCCTTATCACAGCTTAGGCTGATCAAGGCAGTACAAAGGCACAACTCAGCTATTGGAGATTTGAGACTTAGGAATCATCTAACTTTGATTTATTTGCCATTTTATTAGTTGTTTTCATCATATACAAGCTTCTCTTTGAAACAGCAATACACTGGATGAGATTCTGCAATTTTTCTGCAATTCTCCACTAAGCATTTGCCTGAAAAGTACCATTGGGTTTCTTCTTTGAAGCATCCTCCTAAGCAGATGTCCTCAAATGGCTTTAAAGAAACTTCTGTTTCATTGATTCCTTTTCTGTATGAGATAATCTCCAAGTGAAGTTATCAGTAGGAAATGGAGGAAGGGTAAACAAAACAAAACAAAACAAGCAAAACAGGCAAAACAGACTGGGTGCTACTAGCTCTCCCTGACTACCCGCTGTTGGTCTTCTGTGTATATCATAGAAAAAAATAATTGTCTATATGGTAGATATGCATCAGAAATTACTAAAGCATTCTTATTTCCTTGAATTACTGCAATTCTACAGAGTATAAATGATATCTTGATTGCTAATGACTGAATTAAAATTTTTGTAAGGGGTAGGAATAAAAGAATCAATGGAACATGTGGAGGGAAGATGCATTTGCAGGGAAGAAAGGACCAAAGGGAGGAAGCAAATACATTAAAAAGCAAATTATTAATCTATCAACATGATGCAGAAATGAACTATGTACATGATTCTGAAGAAAATGAGAACAAATGTACTTCGTATGTTATTATAGTAGCTCAAGAATTGCTATGGTCATTGTTAGTGCCATCCTCTTTTTGGTCTAATTTACAATGTCCTGAGAATTATTTACTAAACATTTATACTAGATGCATAGTGTAAAATCTGAGTGAGAAGCATATCTTTATAGTTAGATCCTATAGTTTCTCGAGCAGGTTAGATATTAGTATATAACCACACAAATAAATATTATATTATATTATTGTTCATCTAAGTGCTAAAGAAATTATATAATATTCTACAAGTATGAAAACTTATGTGGTCTGAAGTCCTGGAGGAGCAAGAAAGACTTACCTCAGTGGGAAAGAATGTGCCTAATCCTGCAAAGTCTTGATGCACTAGGGTAGGGAGATACAAGAGGGAGCACCCTCTCAAAGGTGAAGAGGATGGGAGAAGGAATACTGAGAGGTGGGACCAGGAGGAGGGGCAATAAATAAATAAATAAATAAATAAATAATTGAAAAGAAAGAATGAATCATTATTAGCAAAATTAAAAGTCATAGTGAGGTTAGATACAGCCCTTTTATTTATTTATTTATTTATTTATTCATCCATTTACTTATTTATTTATTTAGATATTTGCTTTATTTACATTTCAAATGTATCCCCCTTTCTCCTTACCCTTCTGAAAACCCCCATCCCATCTCCCCTCCCCCTGCTCACAACCCTCCCCCTACTTTCCAGTACAGCACTTTTACTCTGAGATAGTATTGAGGATTTTTGAGAGAGCATGTGACATTTTAGAATGTGACACACATGTAGTTAAAAGAATTTCTAGTCACTAAAAGATAAATTGGGAGGTGATAATTGATTCCCCCAGCTTTTTTAGATTTGAATTTTATCCAGAGATCATTACAAAACCCTTAAAGTAGTCTAATTATGGGTAACATCATGATATTTTCCTTTACAAAGTTTTTCTCTCTTTGGGTAAGTCAGCTGGATAGTTGTTATAGTTCTGGTGAGAAGGACTGGAAGCTGGGAGAGGAGACAAAGGAAGAGATTTGGAGACCATCAGAAGATCACCGAGAGTAGGTAATGATGGGCACAGGAGGAAGTTAGTAGTGTCTGTTCAGCTGACTAGACTGATAGTGCTGTAGGCCAAGGACAGCCACACTAGACAAGAAGCAAGTTAGGAAGCATCCTAGTGCAATCTAGGAGGTGGGCATTACACTAGAAAGCCATAGTGACTGGTTTTCCAAAACACTAATCACTCATAGAGTAAGAATCTCAATTAACATTAAAAAACACTTGTATCACAAATAGATAGATGTAGATATGACCCAAATTTGTGACTGAATGAAAGAATATCAACACCACCACTCTTTACAAGTCATTTGGAAACCTGGCTAATGAAACAGGACAACACACTTTTTACAAAATTCTAAGTGCAGTGGCTACTTGTTTAAATTATTGTTTATCTGTGTGCTTCTGGAGGGCTAGTAGGAGAGCTTTGGCAAATGATCATACCCAGTTCACTACCAAAGTATCACTTCCTGCTCTCCACTCTGCTATAGTGGTGCAGGAATGTGATGTAAGTTCCAACCAGCTAAATTTTGGTGCATGGGTGATCTTCAAATCAATACACACCACAGCCTAGCTTCTTGAAAAGAACTCGTTGAGATTATTTAACATTGCACTACAAAATCTCCTTATGTTATTAAAACTGAAACAACAGTAAAACCTCTCTCTTGTAATGTTCCTCTGCAGCCAGACTTTGGCTACTTTGTGGTATATACAGCTGTAGTATGCTTGTTGGGGACCAGTTGTTGTTCCTCTGCATTCTCCATTTTCTCCCTCAGGGTGGTATCCAGGCACCACTGTAAACTAGGCTGGAAGGATGAAGTAGAGCCCAGAATGGGTGGAGTTTTCATGATCCTGGCTCTGAGTGGAGTGCCTAGGCTGTGTGTGTGTGTGTGTGTGTGTGTGTGTGTGTGTGTGTGTGTGTGTAAGCTCTTTTAGACAATCTTCAGTGAAATAGCTGGTGAGCATTCACTTTTTTGGTAGACAAGGGCTACATATAAAAACTGGAGAGTGAGAAGGAGTTCTCAGGGTGGATGTAAATAATTGTCTAGAGTATAAAATACGGCAAATGCATTATTTTCTGGGAGAGGCATTCCAGGTACCCTAGGTATTTGCTGGATAGATTCAGTTTGCCAAGCTTATGTGAGATTCCTTGGGTAGAATATTATGTATGGGTCAAGTTCCCCAGATCAGACAGAGAAGAGTAGCTCTGCTAGAAAAATGGTGTACTGGCTGGTTTTGTGTGTCAACTTAACATAGGCTGGAGTTATCTCAGAGAATGGAGCTTCAGTTGGGGAAGTGTCTCCATGAGATCCAGCTGTGGGGCATTTTCTCAATTAGTGATCAGGCCCCTTGTAGGTGGTGCCATCCCTGGGCTGGTAGTCTTGGGTTTCATATGAAAGCAAGCTGAGCAAGCCAGGGGAAGTAAGCCAGTAAGAAACACCCCTCCATGGCCTCTGCCTTAGCTCCGGCTTCTTTCCCTGCTTGAGTTCCAGTTCAGACTTCCTTTAGTGATGAACAGCAGCATGGAACTGTAAGCTCAATAAACCCTTTCCTCCCCAACTTGCTTTGTGGTCATGATGTTTGTGCAGGAATAGAAACCCTGACTAAGACAAATGGAGTACTTCATTTTGCAATGAACTCAGAGGAGCTGTCCAGACATGGTAGACTGTGACCTTAAGTAACAAGGTGCACCACTACTTTGTGGGTTTTTTTTCCTTCCATCCTTCTCTACCCCCTTTCCACTCTTCCAATCCCTTAACAAAGGAAAACATGGAAAGGGGATAGAAGGAAAATGGGAGCAATGTTATCTTTAGATTATCTCCTGCTGATTGGGGCATCTAGTTCCTTGAGGCAAGTTTGATTTTTTTCCATGAGGACATCTAATTTCTTCCTGTTGTTTCTTTGCACATGACTACCTAATGAACTGAAACCAACAGCAGCCAATAGCAGTCAACAGCAACCACCCAACCACCTACCATCTAGTCTATTAGGGCTCTAGCATTTAGACTCACTCTGAAAAATTACCAGAATTTCACACATCACACAATCACAAGAGCTATCTGCCACTGGCAAAATCATATCCCTGCTAGAGCAATAGGCAGATCATAGTCAGCTACTGTGAACAATCTAAAGCAGTCCCACATCCTACCCCTGGGATGACAATGGAAGTATTTTGCCGTAATATTTCTGTGATTTTCAAAGAAACCAAAATTCTCACTACACTCCTCACTAGTGTGATAAAAGAAAAAAAATAAGAAAAGTTTTTTATAACTGAGTATTCTACTACTTCAAAAAATGTGTTTATAAGTTAATTACCTCAGGTGTTTCATTATGGTGATGGAGAGCTGAGAAACACATCTGCAAGCATCGATTTGAATAGAAGTAATTTAGGAAGCATGTGTGTGTTAAAGATCCCGAAATCATGTAGGGATTCAAGCAGGCATGCACTTCAGACAATCCTGAGCATAGGGTAGAGTGAAAAAGCAAGTAGATTTGAAAGCTGTAAGGAAGCTGCTTCGCTTGAGTGGGAATTTCTCAATTACTATCTGTATAAACAAACTTGGCAGCAGTATAGAAGACAGATGAAAGTTAATCTTACCAACGACAAGCTGTTCCTAGAACTGTCTTTTTTTGTTATTGATATATCATGATTAAAAAAGTTATCAGATTTTCCCTGTTAATTATCTTTGCTATTTTTGCTGTTAGTCACTATCACAAGATTATTCTTGTTCATCCCACTCTGAATTTTCTTTCTAAAGTTCTCTTTAACAGAGGCCTGTTTTAAATTAAACGATGTCATAATTGCACTGTGATGAACATGCATTGAAAAACTGAACCAGCTTTGGGACCTCAAGGAGCACATGGGAGGGCAGTCAAAAATCTACACTCAGAAATATAAAATAAATCTTACCATTGTGCTAACACCGAAGGGATGATCATGTCTTAGAAGTTAGAATTTTGATGGACATGTGGTCAACTCCAAAAGGCAATAATTCTAAATTACAACCATGTTATTTAAAAGAGGCAAACATAACACTTCTTGGAAGTATTCACATGTGCTTTATTCCAATGGTAATTACCCTTCTGGAAAAAAAAAGAAAAAAATAAAAACTTCTCAACACATCTAGTCATTATTTCTGAATGGGTGGTTGAGTGTTAGAATTGGCATGAGATCATTCAAAGGTTCTAGTGTCTCAAGTTCTATCCCCATATACACCTGATTTATATACATTAGGAAACAAATTGAGCTTTAAAGTATTTTTATTGAAGTATATTATATTTAGAAAGGTTCACGTAAATATGAATGAACTGAAAAGCACAAACTACTACTCACCATTAAATTAAAAAAAATAAAATTTTTATAAATTTTATAAATTCACAGTACTTTCTCAGTCTGGTGGATAGGAGGGGAGTTTTCTGCTAATTACACAGAGCATGCAACATTTAGTACTGGAATAGAAGAAAAGGGAGTCAAACTCTCAGTTGTGGTTTTCTGGAAGTTAGCAAACTACAGGAGCAAAGAAAACTGGCCTAGAAAGAATGCAGTATTAAGGATCTGAGGTGTGGATCAGATCAATTGAAGAATGAGAATCAGAGTACAGCGACATAAGGTGTAAACTAGTAGAAAGGACTACATACACCACCACAGTATTTTGTTTATAGCATGAGGTAAAATTAATCGCATCCATGTGCATCCATGAGCCTAGACATTAGCAATCACAAACTCTATAGTTAACAACCCCCCAGAAGGACATAATTAATATAACATCACATATGGTCTGTTACATTCACTTGTTAGTATTTTAGATGGTTTTAAAGTTTTCATTTACTCATTCTGAATAAATTACATCAAATAATTCTCAACAATTAAAGCTGTTAAATAATTCTCTTCTATGAAAGGATTATCTGCTTTTAAACCATGTGAAATATTTTTAGATCTTCCAGTAGTTTAAGAAGGAAGTGAAAATCATTATCAGAAGCAAAGATAAGCTTTTATTTCAGGTGTATATGCACTCAGAATATAAAATTCATCATAATATAAATAATTAGCCTTCTCATTTAAAATGATAATTATCTCATTTACATGTCTATGACTTTTAAAATACATCATACTACTTCAATAAATTACATTCTGGATCATATCAGTGTCTCTTCAAGAAAATGAAGTTAAATCTTTGCAGTAACCAGCAGCTTAATTTTCATTAGGCCAGCTATTTGATAATTAGTCTTGAATCATAAATCAAACTCCAACTCTTCTAGTTTCTTAATTGAAAATTATTGTTTCTTGGCTTTCTCGTTAAAAGTGCAGCCAGTGTGAGCGTGATTGATGTAGAATCGGGCGCACACAGTTTGAGACAGTCAGAACTTGATAGATCATTGCCCAGAAGGGACTTGTAATGGTAGTGGATAGTTAGGAATCTCCAAACTTAGGATGTGTTCTTAAAAGTCCAAGTACATAGGGAGCTCTGATATACTTAATTCATCTGACACTGACTGCCTCTGTCTTCTCTATTCAATTAGAATCTATTTGCATATACCAGTGACTTTGGAGACATAAGTTATTGAAAAAAGAGTCAACATTTTGTTTGATGTAAAAATATGAAAATATTTCCTACTAATGTCATGAACTAATATTGAAGTTGTTGATATTTTAGATCAATGTGAAAACATTGACTACAAACACTCTATTCATCTGACAGCTAATCTGAGAGAGCAGATGGCTACACCAAATATTGCCCCAGTCTTAAAACTGTTTCAAATGATACTGTTGAGGCTAAATAAAAGGCTTTGCAAGTAATAAGGAAAATACTGCTTCATTGAGTGGTTGCCGCTTGTTGCCATTTTTCTTTTGACAGTCTAGAAGGGTTTGTGGAGAACTCTGGTCATGTTTGCAGTTCTTTAGTTCAGAACAGCCACAGGGTTTTCCAGCATTCATTTCTTGTTTCCTAGTGACTTGGCAGCCAGGACCTGATGAGGAACCCAGCAGGGAGTACTGGAAAATGCACCATAAATTTCAATGTGTGAAGTCAAAAGAGCTTAAAAATATCTGGGCACAAGAATCATGGTTGGAGTTTGAAAATCCTTTGGACAAATATACCCTGAAATAATTACTGCATTTTACCCGTTCTATGAATTAAGTGAAGTGAGTACTTGGAAGGCCTTGCCAATAGCTCATACACACTAAAGGCAGTATTGTTTCATCCAGAATAATCACACTATTATTATGTACTTTAGTCACATAAAACTTTCTCCATGGCATGTTAAATGATTTTGGTTCATTTATGAAAGTTATTTAACTGAAGCTTTGTTTTTTTTATATAAATTATGGTCTGAACTAAAATAATAATTACCTACAATACTTATGGAGATGTGATGCCTATCCAGAAATTATGTCTTAGAATTTAAGATATCACAAAGAAAAAATTTAAATATATATAAAGAAGGATTTTATGTATAAATTTTCTAAACATTTTAGATAGGCTATCTTTAAAGTCAATGGAATTATAGCTGAACACCAATATTATTCTTTATTTTAACATTCATATTGAGGAAAACCTTTGTACACAAGGCTAATTCATCATTCCTGATTCCTGGGTTTTGATTTAGAGGAACTAATTAAAATACACATTCATTTGCAGATATTCCTTAGTTGTGTAAGTACATGATGACAGGCTCACAAACTACCTTCATGCAAACCTGATGAACAGCTGTGGCTGTTTTGGCCAGCTGTGGCTGTTTTTTAAAGTTTTTTTGAAAACCGTCAACATTTCAAAATCCAGAAGTCGTACATGGGAATCTGGATTTGTGACTTACTTTTAGAACAGAAACTGACAAGGTAGTTTTTGCAAAAAATGTACTCATAATTGAATAGCAGTTTCCTTTTTGAACTGCAATTATTATCATTATTATTATTATTGAGCAATCTAGAAGAAAAGAACTTTAAAGGTGATACTGAAATGCACGTCTTCATATTGCACTTCCAAGCTGCTCTTTGGAAATGTCAGACTGATTTATGTCCCTTCAGGAGGATGCAGAACAAAATGGCTTTTCTCTCTACAGAAATGCACTCCTGAAGAAGCAGGCTTGGCTTAGTGGCCCTCCTCCTAATGGCATTGGGTGCTGAAGGTTGGAAGAGGTAATCATCACGTTGTGAGATTTATATACTGCAATATTTTTGGGTGAGGAAAATTTCATGACTCTCACACAGTTATTAAAAGTAATGCATGCTGTCAAAATAAGTACAGCATGCTAAGTGTTTATCATTTAAAATGATTTCCGCTATCTTTTCAGATTCTAATGCAGTTGCAACATTATCTACTTTTTTCCTCCTTCCAGCACCTCCCACACACCCTTGCTCTCTTTCAAATTCATGGCCACTTTTAAAAGTTGTGATTTACATATAGGTATAGACATACATATTTCTAAGTACATAAAAACAACCTGCTCGATCTGTATAATGTTAGTTGCATTATGTTTTCAGGGCTGGCTATTTGGTTCTTGATAAGCAGTGTGCTCTTTCATGGGAATGTCTCTCTCTCCTGCTTTCAGCATTCCTTGGTTTCTTGTAGGTTTTCTGATAGAATTGAGGCCCCCCTGGTCTCCCACCCGCTTTTTCTCCACTTTGGTATGACTGCTGTTGTTCTCCTTGTTCAGCTCATGTTTACCTTAAAATACATACTTGTCTCATCAGAAGCTCTGCCAGTACCTGACAAGTAGAGGTGAATGAGCTAAGCCAACCATTGGACTGAGCATAAGGTCCCCAGTGGAGGAGCCAAGGAGCTAAAGGTGTTTGGTATAGCTTGGTTCTCGGGTAGCACTATGTCCAGTTTTCTGAGGAACCACCAGACTGACTTTCAGAGTGGTTGCACCAGCTTGCAATCCCACCAAAAATGGAGGTGTGTTCTTTCTCCTCACATTCTGGCCAGTATCTGCTGTCACCTGAGTTTTTGTTCTTAGCCATGCTGACTGCTGTGAGGTAGAATCTCAGGGTTGTTTTGATTTGCATTTCCCAGATGACTAAGAATTTTGAACATTTCTTTAGGTGCTTCTCAGCCATTCAAGATTGCTCAGTTGAGAATTCTCTGTTTAGCTGTTCTACATTTTTTAATAGGGTTATTTGGTTCTCTGGAGTCTAACTTCTTGAGTTCTTCTTGGATGAACTCTTGAATTCTCTATTGGATGTAGGATTGGAGAAGATCTTTTTCCAATCTTCTGGTTGCTGTGTTGTCCTATTGACAGTGTCCTTTGCCTTACAGAAGCTTTGCAATTTTATGAGGTTCCATTTGTCAATTCTTGATCTTAGAGCATAAGCCATTGGTGTTCTATTCAGGAAATATTCTCCTGTGCCCATGTGATCCAGGCTCTTCCCAACTTTTTCTTCTTTTAGATTCAGTGTATCTGGTTTTATGTGGAGGTCCTTGATCCACTTGGACATGAACTTTGTACCAAGAGATAAGAATGGATCAATTTACATTCTTCAACATGTTGACTGCCAGTTGAACCAGCACCATTTGTTGAAAATGCTGCCTGTTATGCACTGGATGGTTTTAGCTCCTTTGTCAAAGATCAAGTAGCCATAGGTGTGTGGGTTCATTTCTAGGTCTTCAATTCTATTCCATTGATCTACCTGCCTGTCACTGTACCAATACCTTGCAGCTTTTATCACTATTGTTCTGTAATACAACTTGAGGTCAGTGATTGTGATTCCCCCCAGAAATTCTTTTATTATTTAGAATAGTTTTCACTACCCTGGGTCTTTGGTTATTCCAAATTAATTTGAGAATTGTTGTTTTTAACTCTATGAAGAATTGTAGTAGAATTTTCATGGGGCTTGCATCGAACCTATAGATTGCTTTTGGTAAAATGGCCGGCCATTTTACTATATTAATCCTGCCAATCCATGAGCATGAGAGATCTTTGATTTCTTTCTTCAGAGATTTAAGGTTCTTGTGATACAGATCTTTCACTTGCTTGGTTAGAGTCATACCAAGGTATGTAATATTATTTGTGACTATTGTGAAGGGTGTTGTTTCCATAATTTCTTTTTCAGTCTGTTTGTCCTTTGAGTAGAGGTTTGAGTTAATTTTATATCCAGCCACTTTGCTGAAGTTGATTATCAGGCTTGCAAGTTCTCTGGTGAAATTTTTGGGGTCCTTGACTAGTCCCTAATTTTAGTTGAATTATTTCAAATTTCTCTCCATTTAGTTTGATGTTGGCTACTGGTTTGCTGTATATTGCTTTTGCTATGTTTAGGGTTTTGAATTCCTGTTCTTTTCAAGACTTTTACTATGAAAGGGTGTTGAATTTTGTCAAATGTGTTCTCAGCATCTAATGAGTGATTATGTGATTTTTCTTTGAGTTTGTTTAGATAGTACATTATGTTGTTAGATTTCCATATATTGAACCATTACTGCATGCCTGGGATGAAGCCTACTTGATCATGGTGAATGATCATTTTGATGTCTTCTTGGATTCAGTTGGTAAGAATTTTATTGAGTATTTTTGCATCAATGTTCATAAGTGAAATTTGTCTAAAGTTCTCTTTATTTGTTGGCTTGTGTGCTTTATGTATAAGCATTAATTGTGGCTTCATAGAATGAATTGGGTAGTGCTTCTTCTGTTTATATTTTGTGGAATAGGTTGAAGAATACTAGTATTAGGTCTTCTTTGAAGTCTGATAGAATTCTACACTAAATCCATCTGGTCCTGGGCTTACTTTGGTTGGGGACATTTAATGACTGCTTCTATTACTTTAGGGGTTATGGAACTGTTTAGATGGTTTAACTATTCCTGATTTAAGTTTAGTACCAGACATGATCTCACTGCAAACTCCCAATCCTCTGGTTCTTACAACCTTCTCATCTCTTCGGCAGTATTCCCTGAGCCTTGGGTGGTGGGAGTGTTCTGTAGATTTATCTGTTGGGACTGGGCTCTAAAACTCTGTATTTTGATTGGCCCTGATTTTCTCTAATCATCTCTGACTGTTGTGGACAGACATTTCCTTGATGAGGGGTGGGAACTACACTTATTTGTTGATACAAAGATAAATGCTTAGAACGCAGTTAGAATTTGTTTTAGCAAAGCGGTTTAGGTTCTCTTGTAAGAAATCTGGGTGGTTTGCTGTGATTGCAGGACCAGGCGTAACTTCCTTCTTGTTTAGCAGATTCTCAGCCCAATTAAAGAATATACAATCCACAGCTGTGCTTGCCATGTTGGTCATAGTTGTGTTCAGGGATGACATAGTCTGGTAGGCCTCGTGGCTGCTTTCCTCCTCTGGAAGCTTACATGGTACCTTCTGGTTCCAGAAAAGATCATCTTCAGGTAAGAAAATTCATGGATCTAGCATTCCTGTAAGACATTGAAGACACTATCTTACAGCAGACACTCTGGACTTTTGGTTCCATAATCTTTCTGATCCTTTCTCTGTTCCCTGAGACTTAGATGTAGGGGTTTGATGTGTTGCAATATGTATTAGTTGTACATGTGCCCCACAGTTACTTATTCTTTGGATTTCAACCAGCTATGGATATCCATAATAGCCTTCAACTGTTGCCAAAAGAATCTTTGATGAGATGTGAAAGCTACAATTATCTCTGGGTGTAATGAAAAAAAATAGAGTGCAGTTAGAAAATATATTTAGGAAAATGGTTTCGATTCTCCTCTTGCATCTATGACATGTGGTTTTTAACTAGGTTTATTATACAAGGCTACTTTCTGCTGAGGGAGTCTGAAGTCCAATTAGACAACTGTGGTTACCCTCATGACAAAAGGGCCACTATTGCACCATTATGGCTATATTGTCTAGTCATTGCAGTTCATCGGGTAGGATTTGACTGCTCATCTCCTTTGGCAGTTTTCATTACATCTTCTCATAATATGAGAGCTAGTCCTCAGGGAGGAGGATCCAGGTTAATTACAGCTCAATTCTCCAAACTCTGCGTTTGAAGTGTGCTGTGTCTTTAGGGTCTTATACTAAGTTTTGGGAGGCAATTAATGTAAATGTCAGTAGCCTCTATTGTTTTAGCTTGTCTCTTGAACTTCCCTGCTTAACAACTTGAGGGGAGGTTTCCATGCTTGGCTCCAGGGTTTTTGTTAGATGATCTATGGTTCTTCAGGGAACATTATCACTCTAATTATAAAATATTTTTTTCATTTTTTTCTTTATTTTCTATATTCTTTGTTTACATTCCAAAGGCTTTCCCCTTTCCCAGTCCCCCCGACCATATGTCCCATAAGTCCTCTCCCCCCTAACTATTCCCCAATCACACCCCTCCCCCATTTCTCTGTTCTGATGCTCTCCTACAAATCTGTATCCAGTCTTTTCAGGACCAGGGTCCTTTCCTTCCTTCTTCTTGGGAATCTTTTGATTTGCTAAATGTGTCTTGAGTATTCAGAGCTTTTGGGCTCATTAATATCCACTTATCAGTGATTGCATTTCATGTGTATTCTTTTGTGCTTGGGTTAAATCACTTAGGAAGATATTTTCCAGATCCAACCATTTGCCTACAAATTGCATGAATTCATTGTTTTTAATTGCTGAGTAGTATTCCATTGTATAAATATACCACATTTTCTGTATCCATTCCTCCTTTGAGGGACATCTGGGCTCCTTCCAACTTCTGGCTACTATAAATAAGGCTGCTATGAACATAGTGGAGCATGTGTCTTTATTGTATGCAGGGGATTCTGCTGGCTATATACTCAGGAGTGGTATGACAGGTTCCTCTGGAAGTGTCATGCCCATTTTTCTGAGGAACAGCCAGACTGATTTCCAGAGCGGTTGTACCATCTTGCAATCCCACCAACAGTGGAGGAGTGTTCCTTTTTCTCCACATCCTCACCAGCACCTGTTGTCCCTTGAGTTTTTAATCTTAGCCATTCTGACTGGTGTGAAGTGGAATCTCAGGGTTGTTTTGATTTGCATTTCCCTGATGACTAATGATGTTGAACATCTTTTAAGGTGCTTCTTGGCCATCTGAATTTCTTCTGGTGAAAATTTTTTGTTTAGCTCTGTACTTCATTTTTGATAGGCTTATTTGGTTCTTTGGGGTCTAACTTCTTGAGCTCTTTGTATATATTGGCTATTAGCCCTCTGTCAGATGTGGGGTTGGTGAAGATGTTTTCCCAATTTGTTGGTTGCTGTTTTGTCCTTCTGACAGTGTCCTTTGCCTTACAGAAACTTTGTAATTTTATGAGGTCCCATTTGTTAATTCTTGATCTTAGCGCATAAGCTATTGGTGTTCTGTTTAGGAACTTTTCCCCTGTGGCCATGTCCTCCAGACTTCATCCCAGGGATGCAGGGATGGTTCAATATACAAAAATCCATCAATGTAATCCACTACATAAACAAACTAAAAGAAAAAAACCACATGATCATCTCATTAGATGCTGAAAAAGCATTTGACAAAATTCAGCATCCTTTCATGCTAAAAGTCCTGGAAAGAACAGGAATTCAAGGCCCATACCTAAATATAATAAAAGCAATATACAGCAGACCAGTAGCCAGCATCAAAATAAATGGAGAGAAACTTGAAGCAATCCCACTAAAATAAGGGACTAAAGAAGGCTGCCCTCTCTCTCCATATCTTTTCAATATAGTACTTGAAGTTCTAGCAAGAGCAATTAGACAACATAAGGAAGTCAAAGGGATACAAATTGGAAAGGAAGAAGTCAAACTGTCACTTTTTTGCAGATGATATGCTAGTATATGTAAGTTACCCTAAAAACTCCACCAGAGAACTCCTATAGCTGATAAACAACTTCAGCAAAGTGGCTGGTTATAAAATCAACTCAAGCAAATCAGTAACCTTCTTGTACTCAAAGGACAAGCAGGCTGAGAAAGAAATTAGGGAAATAACACCCTTCACAATAGCCACAAACAATATAAAGTATCTTGGCGTGACTAACCAAACAAGTGAAAAAACTGTATAACAGGAACTTCAAGTCCTTGAAGAAAGAAATCGAAGAAGACCTCAGGAGATGGAAAAATATTCCATGCTCTTGGATTGGCAGGATCAATATAGTAAAAATGACCATCTTGCCAAAAGCAGTCTACAGATTCAATGCAATCCCCATCAAAATCCCAAATCAATTCTTCATAGATCTAGAAAGACCAATTCTCAAATTCATCTGGAGTAACAAAAAACCCAGGATAGCTAAAACTATTCTCAACAATAAAAGGACTTCTGGGGAAATCAATATCCCTGACCTCAAACAGTAACTACAGAGCAATTGTGCTAAAAAACTGCATGGTATTGGTACAGTGACAGGCAAGTAGATCAATGGAATAGAATTGAAGACCCAGAAATGAACCCAAAGACTTATGGTCACTTGATCTTTGATAAAGGAGCTACAACCATCCAGTGGAAAAAAGATAGCCTTTTCAACAAATGGCGCTGGTTCAACTGGAGGTCAACATGCAGAAGAATGCGAATTGACCCACTCTTATCTCCTTGTACTAAGATCAACTCCAAGTGGATCAAGGACCTCCACATAAAACCAGACACACTGAAACTAATAGAAAAGAAACTGGGGAAGACCCTGGAGGACATGGGTATAAAATCTTTATATGTATTATCTTTATATAATATCTTTATATATATGTATGTATGTTTGTTTGTATGTATTTTAAGGTAAATATTCATAAGTTTTCCTATGGTATTTTCAGTCATTTTTGGCAGTCTATATCCTTTCTCTTTCCCTATCCCCACATGTTTTTCCCCTTCTCCTTTCCAGATATATTTCCTCCATATTTTCCTCTTCTTAATCCCTGTGTCCTACAATCCCATTCTCTAGACTATCTTCTTCTCCACTTCCTGTTGTGGTCCCTTTTGGTTTTTCCGGATTTCTTTGGTTATTTGAGGTTATGTGTTTTTATATCTGAAGATTCAGAGCTAGATTTGACAAATTAGAAAGAACAAATTTGTCATATGTCTCCCAACCCCATTACCATGAGGTAACCCCATTACCTCACTCAACATGGTATGTTCTGGTTTCATCCATTCCTCCCACAAACATCATGATTACTGTTCTTTGTTTCTTATCTTTTTAATGGTTTTGTTTTGGATAACAGAGCCCAAAGCAAAACCAAATCCTTTTGTTGTTTTTATACAGTATTGCAATATGTCACTCAGGCTAGCTTCAAGTTTATAATTATCCTGCCTGACTGTTAGGATTACAAGTCTACAGCGTCATGTTACCCAGACATTTTATTTCTCTTTCTAAGGATGGAAATCTCACCCAGAGCCTTTGTTTGTAGTCAGAACCCTGGTATCAATAACTTTAAAACTACTGTTCTGTTTATTCCATGATAATTTGGATCACACTTACCCCTCATTCCTATTTTATTTCCCCAATGACTTTTTAAAAATATAATTTTCTCAGTTTCTACTAATCAGAAATTATAATGTAGGACACTACTCTATGTGGTTTATTCAAGAAAGCTATTAAATTGGGAGAGTTTAGGTAGCTTATACGATTGGTGAAAGTTGTTTCCAACTCTAGAGCAGACCATAAGAATAAAACATATTTGAGACTATAAGTGTGAATATAACTTAAAATAAGTGAGGATTCTCTCACCCTTCCACACATAGAAACAGACATGTGCATACACACACACAGGATGCATCAATGTTTATGACCAAATTTAATATGGTTTGGAAACTTTATAAACTGTTTATTTTGTGCTGAAGACCTTTGTTGGGTGCTTGAAATTTGAAGTGTGGTCTTAGCGTTTATTAGCTATTAATATCTTGTTGTAAGATAGGTCTGCGGCAAAAAGAAAACACGTCTGTGAGCCAATTCTGAAAACAATTGAGAGAGAAAATAGGGTCTATTATAAGAAACAAAGGTAATTTAAAAAAATTAACTACTATAGGAGGGAAATATTCATTATGAAAAAAGAAAATGAATATAATCTTACTTTTATGTGTCTATTCCTAGACTTATTTTTCTTATCTATATTTATAGTCATGCTAAGTCAATTTATACAAACATGATTTTATAGTCAATAACTTATAAAGTTAATACCATTACTTTTCTACTTCAGAATATAAAGAAACTGAAACATTGTAGAATAATAATCGAGATTACCTATATTTATAGTCATGCTAAATCAATTTATAGAAACATGCTCTTTATAGTCAACAACTTATAAAGTTACTACCATTACTTTTTCTACTTCAGAATATACAGAAACTGAAACATTGTAGAAGAATAATTGAGAAGATTGCATGACATATCCAGAGTAATATACTTAGAGTATTTTTATTTTCCTGTTTTCTAGGACAACATTGTCAATAGGTTCAGGTAGTGAGAGAAAGGCTTCATGGCAGAGCAGTTCAATTTGCTAGCCACTAGCACGTGTGACCCGAGAGCATTTGAAACGTCGCTAGCACAACTGCAATCAATAATGTATTTTAAGATTTGGTTGAGGAATTTAGTGGTAGAGAGGGCTCTGACCAGCATGCATGAGGCCTTCGTAGTAGCAATAAAGTGAATGAGTGAATGAATAAAATGACTTAATTTTAATCCACTTAAATTTAAATCCCCCCAAAATATGGGAGAGAATAAAGACAGGTGCATAAAGGACAGAACTACAGGAAAAAGCGTTGGGAGGATATGGAAACTGAGGATTAGCTCATGTGAAAAAATGAGACATCTATGGCCAATATTTTAATCATTGAAATAAAGAAACTGAAACATTGTAGAATAATAATCAAGATTACCTATATTTATAGTCGTGCTAAATCAATTTATAGAAACATGCTCTTTATAGTCAATAACTTATAAAGTTACTACCATTACTTTTTCTACTTCCCTTGCCCTTGCAACTTCCCAAGAACAAAGTCATCTGTGGAAGCTGTAGTGTGCCACAGTATGTCACACAGTGCATCCTTTTGTCCAGACTTCTTTACTTGAAAATGTTCATTGCAATGAGTCATTGGTCCAGTTCGAAGCCTCTAACTTCTGCTGTACTATCAATACCAGATCCTCACCAGGACTCTTCCTGGATATCTTATTGTTACCCTGCATCCATCATGGGGATCCTGCAGCTTTGGATCTGTAGGACTGGCCCCCTTCATACACTCCAGCAGGTAATAAATGGGGTAGATGTTTGGGTGGGACAATTCAAAGCCCTGGGTCAGGGAATGGGAGGAAAGTAAGGTGAGCATACCCCTTGCTCTCTGAAGGCTGCTGCAGCTGAGGGGCTGAACCAGCCCCTGCTGCCCTCGGGCTCTCATGAGCTCAGGGTTTGCTCACTCTCACCCACACTGGGAGGGCCGACAGGACTGTGCTGCCCAGGTGAGGTGCAGGACCTGCTCTCCCAGCATTGCAGTCCTTTTGAGATGCCATGTGGATGCTAGGAATTGAACCAGCGTGCTATGTAAGAGCTACCAGTGCTCTTAATCACTGAGCCATCTCTCTAGCACCTGGGGAAAAAAATTAAAATTAAAAAATGTTCATGTTCTCAAAAATATTAAGGATAAGTAAGTAAGCAAGTAAGTAAATAAATGATATATGTTGTCAAGTCCAGAAATGTTCAGGGTCTTGGTCCTGCAAATTCAGTGACTTCTTTTCCGAGTGGAGGCTTTTTTTAGACCTTGTGTTTTCGATGCTTGAATCAAAATGATGTAGCAAAAGACTGTCTGAAAACATCTGGGACCCTCCAATGTCTTCTCCTACCCCATTCCTCAGTCAACTAGGAAAAGATGTATTTACCCTTTCATACAGTTAAATTTACATATTGTCTGGTTTTGTCATGTGGCTTTCCTGTAGATGGCCATATGTCAGGTAAGGAAGAAATTAGACTTCTTTTACACACTTCCTTTGGGGAAACTAAAAGTGAAAGTGAAAAAGCTAAAACCAAATCCATTTGGCTTTCCATCTTCCTAACCCCAAAGCCAAGTTCTTTTAGCACCATGGTCTCATAGAACAGCAGTTTTCAACCTGTGGGTTGAGGCCCCTTTGGGGTTGCATATCTGACTTTCCTCATATTGAATATTTACATTATGATTCACAACAGTAACAAAATTACAGTTATAAAGTAGCAGTGGAATCATTTTGTGGTTGAGGGGGGTCACCACAACATGAGGAGCCGTATCAAAGGGTTGCAGCAGTGGGAAGGTTGAAAACGGCCATCACGGAACATTTCTTATGTAAACAACAAGAGACTGTAATCGCCAGTTGTGTCTCTCTCTTAGTCATAAAAATTCAGTGAAAGAAAACATCAACATGAAAAGGACTAGCTCACTGGAAGAGCTTGGGTCACTAAACAGAGCGCAATAACAGAAACAGTCCCACTTATTTATAGTTTTACTCTTTATTTTGTTTGGTAAGGTCACCTAAATGTATTATTCAGTTAATAATAAATTTAAAATACCAGATGAAAAGACTAATAAATAAATTTACAAGATAAAAACGGCACATTGGCCCATAAGTGTTGAGAGCACTACTGATATTTTAGATTTACAAGAAGCAGGAGCCATGCGTTTCTGTTGTTATCAGCTTAAAAATAGTATTCTTAGGACAGACTGCTATAGAAAACGCTGGTTTCCTATGGGGGATAAAACAAGAAAAGCTTTACCTGACAACACATTTTTTTAAAAAAGGCAGTTAAATAGAGTCTATTTAATGAACCTGTACTTTTGTATAAATAACATATTCGTTAATACCCTTCAATGACCCTGTTAAGTACAAATCTATGCATTTATATAACTGGGCTGGGAAAAGGCTAGTGGTTGTGGGTGGATCTAGTAACATTAAACTCTAAATAGGTTATGAATCTTTTGAAACCGGGCTTGAATAATTTGTACCTAACAAATACGCCTGCTGACAACAAAATACAGAGGAGGGGAGACCATGGTAGACGTGCCTCGGTAGACGGTGCCAAACCCCATGCTTGGTGGGTAATGATAGTGTACTATCAGAGAATTTTATTTAGGAAATCAGATGCAATATTAAAAAGCAAGCGTTCATTCTTTATTCTCTTTTTAGTGGTTGAAGAATCTTGTTTCCTTGCCTTTTGAATCCTTTTATTCCCTCCCCTTGTACAAATTTATATAACACTGAGGACTCTGCTGTGAAGTGGTAAAATAGCCTTGGCAGGCTCCCTGGCTTCTTAACTGTGGCCTGGGAATCATGGTGCTGCAGCAGAACGAGGTCAAAAATGAAAAGGAATAATGGATTCTTTATCATCACCATCATCATCACCACCACCACCATCATCATCATCATCATCATCATCATCATCATCATCATTATTATTATTATTATTATATTTTATTTTTTACTTATTCACTTTACATCCTGCGCAATGCCCCCCTCAGAATAATAGATTCTTAAGTTTGTGTCCACGCTAACCCCATTTCCAATGGGCTCACTTAGCCGGGATGATTTTTTTTCCTGCTTTCAGATATTTAATCCGTCAACTGCTCTTTGTTCTTCTGCCCAACAACATTCTGCGCAGCCAAAGCATATTATCAGGATCTTTCTGATGGGTGCCAAAAGGCAAGGCAATCCGAAAGAAAATACATGCAAGAAGAGTATACGAAATGATGTATCTTCGTGATCTCACTTCTATATTTATGTGTAAGATCTAGGGGTAAATATGGATCTGATAGCCAAGAGGCTATTACATATTAATTTAAAAAAATATTTAGAGTTTATGCCAATTGTTCCTGAAGCAGCTTCCATGACACACTGCGCTGAACAACAATCATTGTTTATTAATGAAATACATTGCTTAGGTCGTCAGGGTGCTCTGATATTTTTCTGTAAATTCTTTACACATTGTGGGTTTTTTTTTTTTTACAAGACAAAAAATAAACTATAAGAAAAAATTCGAGCAGCAACTGTGTGCGATTTGTGAGGGCAGCCCATTTTCTCTGTGTGGAAGTGAAGATGTCCTTCTTATTCCAAGGAGATCAATCCTTACAGTGAGAGGAGTTCCTCTCCCTAGAGCAAACGCCTCTTTGTCTTCAGACCCAAACAGTATATTATACAGCTATATTAATTGCAACTAACCCCTTGTTCTGAAAGTTTTTGCTTGATATTTTGTTCTTTACTATTCAATATTAAATATTCAATATTCTAGCTCCTGTCTCTAGAGTAGGCACCTCTTTGTTTTCAGGCTCAAATATGAATTTTATATAGATAGATTAATTGCAACTAACCTCTTGATCTGAAAGATTGTTTCCTGGTATTTCGTTCTTTAATATTCAGACTATACGTGCCTGTAATCTCAGCCTTGAGAGGCAAGGCAGAGAGATCAGAATTGATAAGAAATTTAATGTTTGCCTTGGTTGCATAGCAAGCCTGCCTGGGAGACTTGAGAAATATCTCAATAAAACACAAGCTAAAATTAAAAAAAACATTTTTTTCAACTTCTAACATAGCAAAGTACTGAGTTGAAATGAAGGATATTTTATGGACTTCAGTTCTTCAGTCACCCAATAACAGGAAAGAATCGTCATCCTAGGATTTTGCCAGAAGATTCTATATAAGGATTCTGTGCTAACCGATTACACCCCTGGCATTCCCTGTCAGAAGATTCTTACAATGAAATTGAGAAAGAAAAATGAGCCCTATCTCTGTCTTCTTGGATGACCACTCTGCATAATCTAATGTGCTTAAAATGTTTCCTGCAAATCCTACAGAGTTTTATATGTTTTTATATTCTGACCATGTTTTGAACCCTTGAACTTTGACAAGAAGAAGGACTTCTCCACATCCAATTGTTATATTCATTCTAAAAAAGAAAGGACTAGATTTTTCACTGGTAGCATTTCTTTCTTAAGAGCTGGTGGGAGAGTAAAATGATCCAGATGTAGAAACCTTGTTAGAGGTCCTGGAATCTGTTTTTGGAAGTGCTTGTCTGGATATCAAAACACAGGTTGGTTATTAGATGCGAAAGCTTAGCTCTGTCCCTTCTTTTCCTGCCAAGTATTAACACTATATTATTGCTTATTTATTCATTTTTATGATTTACTTCAAGCCCTGAAAGAGAATGAATTCCTGCTATGCTTCTGTCTGGCCAGCGTTGTGGTTAGATGCTGATGTTCTGAGTTCCAACCATATTAATTGCTGGATAAAGGCTGTAATCCTCCTCTCTTTGAAGCCCAGGCCTGATTTTTAGGCAACACTTCAAAAGGAAAACACAACTAAGGAGGCATACGTCTTACCATCTTTGAGTTGGCATGATTTACTCAGCTTGTATTGAACACATATGCCTTACATATTTGGCTCTCCAAGCAAACAGTTTATTTAAATATTAGAAAGCAAAAGAAAAGACCATCCGGGATTCAAAATCTGACCTGTAATTTCTTATGAGATATTTTTATTGTTTACATTGTATTTGAAGTGGAAACATCCAAATCATTCCTTTCTTACAGTAGAAAACCTCTCTCCCTCCCTCCCTCCTTCTCTCCCTCCAGCCTTTCCTCCTTTCCTCCCTCCCTCCTTTCCTCTCTCTCCCTCTTCTATCCCCCCATTTGCTCCCCTATCTCTTATTCTCCCTTCAATCCTGGCTTTCTCCTTTCTTACATGTTTTGGTGTAGAGTACTAAGAAGCTATTATCTATCTGAGTCCACTAGGACTAATGACATAACCTACACAAATAAGACATTTCAAACATTCTTTAATTATTACAGCACTTGGAAGCCTTTTAAAACATAATAGTAACACCATATATTTAATATTCATAACAGAGAGAGAATTTTTTTTAGCCCAAGGTTTTGAAATAAAGAAGAGTGAGATCTAAATTTTCTGTGAATATCTAAACAAAGCCAGCTATCAAATCCACCAAAACAACAACAACAACAACAACAAAAACAAAAACAAAAAAAAAAAACAAAAAACAAAGTGAAAAATGATTCAAAGGAAATAGTGACCCAGACAGAACTTTCGCATGATGACTCCACATCCCTTGCTCCGGCGGTAGGGTGGTACTCATGGAGGACTTCCCAAGTGCACTAGTGTGCTATCTGTGAGAAAGATTAACAGCGTTTCAGATCAAAGAAGGGCCTTGCTGCATGGTCTTAGGAGATTGTCATTCACGCCATTATGGTTCATTTGCACAGGATTTTCATGCAATATGAGCCTTTGTTTTGATGGCAGTGAACTGACGGAAAGACAGGGCCAAGCTTCGTCCCAGTGTCCTAGTTAGTCAGTCTGTGGGGTCTCTCGGCCCTAAAGAACTTGTCTATCATACACGGCAACCCTTACCTCAGTTGTGGACTGACTGTTTCCCTTTTCGACTCTCTTTCCTTGTTGCAAGGTGAAAAACTTCTTAAATGTGGGTGGATAGCATGAAACTCAGACAATGCCTACTTGTGCGATACTAGATGCAGCCCAAACAGGCAGTTTTGGATACCCGATTCAAAAGAGCACATTAGGAGCCGTTTTAGTCGGGCGCTTTCCCTCCCGTGCTTTCTGCCACGCTTATTTTGATGTTAAAATAACTGGAAGAGTTGAAAAGTTATGCCTGAGCTGCATTCAAAACTTTCCTGACGCGGTATTTGTGCTTTCCTTGTACTTAGTTTCATGGCTCTGCATAGAATACATATTTACATACCCCAGTCACTCACATTTCTTGCCTGTTTCTTTATTCACGTCAAACTAGGGAGAGGGTAGGTGCTGTTGCTATTTCATTGGTGTTTAAGAATGAAAATCAAACATAAAAGCTCTGGCTGATTATGTGGCTTTAACTACAAAGGGATATTGTCATATTAATGCCAACATATATTCCATCAGCTTGTTTATTTTTAACTGTACCAAATGAACATGTAAGGAGAAAAGAAAAAAAATCAAGTGGCTTTTCAGTATGAAATTATGTGTTCAGAGCCAACAGTGAGAACTACATTGGAACATAATCACATCTGAGTTTCTGATCTGTTTCCTCAGCGAAGACACTTTAAATCTGGAGCAGTCATTCAGCCTTGGCCCTGACAGACAAGGAACTGGTTAGTTTTGCATAGTGCTAATTCACTTTAGATACAGCAAAGCACTTATCTAATACCTGAGATTTTCAGGTGTGATTTTATACAAGTATATTATCAAAATTTGTATTTATAACATATGCTGTAATGTGCTTTATTTTTGATTGCTTTAAAATTATTTATAGCAATCATACAAATGAAAAAACTAAAAGTAAATTCATATGATATTAAACTCATGAAAATGCTTGAAAATCAAAGAAATTATTTATAACATTTTGCGCATATATGTATATGTATATGTATATCTATTTCTATATATATAGTCATTAGAGTTATTTTTTCCAGTTAGCTTTGTTTCATTAATGGAAAAATGTTGTATTTGTTACATGATAAGGGAACACTTCTAAATTTTAAGAGTGAATTAAAAACTAGCATGTTTAGTGAAGTAACTTTAAAATATATGCTTGCTTTGAAAAATAGATAACAAAAGCAGCCACTGATGGGAACATTTTTCTGATTGGAATCTGTACTTTGTAAAATTTCAAACACCCAAAACACTGTAGCACAGTATTGAAAATGCACAGTCTCGACCCAGAATTAATCGCCTTTATATATATACTTCATCCTTTTGCTCATCCCATGTAAAAACAATGACATTCTTAAAATTTCAGCTTACGTTTCCTGGGCACCAGGCTATTTTTTTACATATCTATAGTGACATAACATTGAAATATATAAAATCTAGCTATAAGAACATCTAAAATAATTTAGATAATTAGAACTCGAGGATAATTAAAAAATACTTATTTCCACAATGACATGCACAACTTTAATACCTCACTACCTAAGTATTTTCAGTTACATTAAGTCTAAATATAAACTTTAAACATTAATGATGCGATTACAATTTACTGATAGGCTTTGAAAACAAAAACTAAATTCACATATGAGTGTTTGATTCTGAAACACTTTCAAAATACATGAACAGCAGCGCCCTCTACATTTGGATAGCTTATGATGAAACATTTTGTCTTTTTTTTTTTTTTTTTTTTTTTTTAAGGAACTTTCCGAAGTGATCACTGTAGGTTTGGGATAAGGGATGTGATTGTAACATATAACATTGCAAGCGATTTCTCATATGAGTTTGTGCTATTTTAATTGAGTGTAGAAAACCCAGCCTTGGAAACTTAATAGCACACAATTCAGGAAAAAAAATAAACTCAACTGGAGTTAACAGTCAAGAAATAAAACAAGGCTATCTAGCTATTTGGCAAATATGAAAATCTGTTCCAACCTACTTAATCATGTTATCCGAGTGGACTTTCAAAAGTCAGTTTCAAGTAACTATACTTGTCCTATCATTTTTTATGGATCAAGTAAACAGCACTCTACAATGTTTTCAAGTTCAGGAACAAATAAAAAGGTTAAAAGAAAAACAAACAAACAAAAAAACCCCAGCTTTCTAGTTTCAGCATCTAATAAAAAACATATAGACTCACAGATACTGTGTTTAATGTATTCACATAAAATAAAATTAGGTAATATTTAGTGTTTTTGAAAAATCCCTTCTCAGATTAAATGGTAATAAAACAGTTTATGAAATTCTATCGACATAAAATATAATCAGTCATCTTACATGTAGACTGTATGTACTGCCTGAGATTAATTATCATACCACCCCTTAACAGATTTGTACACTACTCCTTGAATAATCAAGAGGAAAAAATATAGATACATCTATAGTAGATTTTCATAAAACTGAAGAAAAATTTAATACATAAACGTGTCTCATTTTTAGCTATGAATACTTTTCTGCTTATCAATTTCAATTAATTTAAGTAATCCACTCAGCTAAAAATATATGCTTATTAGTAATAAAATCAATCCGGCATACTAGTACTGAAAGACATATTTCCTATTTCCAATGCAACTTTTTTCTTTAAGATAAATGACATATATTTTAAATATAATGTTTGCTTAAATATGTTCTCTTAAACGTAAGTTTAATACTAGACTGCTTGTTATTCTAAATAACTAAACTAAGAACTGAAGGAAGAGCCTAAAGCAAAAGCCATCTCGTAAATTACTTGTAAGCTTCCAGTAGTCAAAAAGCAGATTAAAAGAACCTTAAGTCAGTTGTTTTTTAAAGGTTAACAGTTTCAATGCCTAAGTCACAGTGTTTGAAATAGAAAACAGGAACACAAAAATATTAAAAATCAACAAGTATGTTTTAGGCTTTAAAACCTCAACAACTTCAGTATCTCAAATCAACTCCTGGAGAATATTTTATAGATTTTTTTTAAGTCAGTAAATCTGAATAATCAAGTCTCTTGAGCACAGGAAATCTGAGGTTTTTCTTGCCTTTCAATGCCAGAAACATCCTAGAATGGGCTCTAAGTTTCTAAGACAAAATGCCAGCGACTCTGGGATCATCTTGTTCATTTTAAGAGCAAATTAAAACAGGGGAAGAAGATGGTGCGAATCATTGTTTCGTATGCGCTGTGCTGGTGACTGCTGCAGTCATCAGGCCTGATTTACAAATGTAGACTTGAAGGTTTCTCAGCTTCCTGCAGGGCAGAAGACTGTTACCTTGGCACTGGTTCCCTTGCCCTTGTAATCACCGCTCAGAACTAGGCGCTGGTGCGTCCCATTTCCAGGCTCTTGATTGCACACTTCATTCTGTGCTAACAAGGTGAGGTATTTGAACAGGGGCTCCAGTTGGAAGATCATTAATGGTTTTGCTCATTAAGAGTTGCTGTGCTAGTTTTAGTAATTTGGTAACTGTCTAAAATCTCAAGCAGATTTCCACCGCTCAGCCTAACAGATGAGACATTTAAGATGGTAACAGTAATACCTGCTTCACATTGACAAGGGGCGTGTACTGCTGACTGTATATGCTAGCTTTGCAGAACTAATGAAGTTCACTTGGGTGTCCAGGTTCATTTTCCAGTTATTTTAAAGGTATGATTAAAACAGAGCCAAGTAAAGTTGAAGATAAAAGTCATTTCGCTGGGTGAAATTTGTTTCACGTTAAAAAGGAAAGAAAAAGAGATCTTCATAAGCACGAGAAATGGTAGCCGGTTTGTGTTTTATTTATGCTAAAATTAATTCCATTTTTAACACCTTTGTTTTTTACAAGCAAGTGTGTGTCTTATAAAGCACTTAGACTCATTTTTTTTGTTGTTGTTTAAAATGTGAAGTGTTGATTTTTAAAATTTATTCAAGGAGTGATTTCCAGAGCATTGATTACATAGCTCTTTTGTTTTGAAAGACAGAACATATTGGCAGATATTTGTGTTTGATGGTCATTTAAAACTGCTGTTAGATATTATCTGAATATTTATATTTGCCTTTTACCACCCCCCCACACACACACAACAGTCCCCCACCATCCCTGGTGTGCATACCCAGTGTGCAGAGATAGATATATGATCCTGAATACTTTTTAAGATTTAAATGCACTTGTTTTCAGGGAAAAGTGGTGAGTTTCTTTATACATCTATACTTTATAGAAGATATGCTCCCTAAGATGAGTTAAGAATACTACATTAAGTACAAAAGCATTTATACACTATTTGTTCATTTAAAACCTCTAATGTGTTAAGATTTGAGAGAACACTTTGAAAATAAGTTTCTTCATATTGTTGTTTTTTAATTATGAAACATTTTTTTTAAAGTTTGGCAGCAGCATCACCGAATATTTTTATTACTGTTAATGATTTGGATGATTGCCGTATTATCATGTAGATAAAAATGTGGGGTTAGAAAGTCACCTAAGGGTGTAGCAAAGGGGGCTATTTTAATGATTGCTGTCTTATTTTTCTTCTGGGTCACCTTTATATTCCTACTGACTTAGTGTGACAATGCAGTGACTGGAGATTTTGGATGATGATTTTTGTTTGTTTTATTTCTCTTTAAGTTCAGCTGGCAATCTTTTGACAGTACTAAACTGCAGACATTTGCTACAGGCTTATTATTTTTAACACTTTAGAAACCTGCCTTCTAAATCTGCAACTTTTCTCTTTTCTCAATTGGAGTTGAATGCAGACAATGACATATGTATATGTATGTGCGTATATGTATGCATATGTATATATGTATGTAGAAGGTACCACCGCTACACTGTAAGTAGTTCTTGTTTTTGTCATGAATAAAACCCATAGTTATTTAAATTAATTCAAACTCATCACAGTAATAAGTTGTCATTTTTGTCCTATTAAATATTACTGGTGTGTGGATAATGTTTTAAAGATTACTAGACCAAATTTCTCACATATGTTAAAATTTTGTCTGGGAGGTACCCTCTCAGAGGCAAAGGGGAGGGGGAGGGGGGGAAGAACTCTGCCCGGGGTAGCAGGAAGAGGAGGCAATAATTGGGAATTAAATAAATAAAATGAATTAATGAAGAATTCTGTGACAAAAAGTTGAAACAGATGGTCCTAGTTATATGTTAACAGGTTTTAATCAGTTAACATGAAAAGTACAATTGTTTTTTTATGATGAAATACCACTAAATGTTTATTATGACTTGGAAAATCCAGAAAATAAAGAATTTATGGATCATTTTCCCACAATCCATTGCAAGCTCTGCAGTTGCACAGAATGATTAGTCAGAATCTTTTCTTTTCCAATTGGGAGTTAGTTTCAGACATTCTCCCACGTACTTAAGCAGGATGCATTATTTGAAACTAAAACTACGACTTTCAAATATGTCTGATCATAATCACAGGCATTTAAAAGTAGAGTTTAT
The DNA here is from genome assembly GCA_964023405.1 of Apodemus agrarius. NCBI lineage: Eukaryota > Metazoa > Chordata > Mammalia > Rodentia > Muridae > Apodemus > Apodemus agrarius. Next base: position 94,121,700 of record OZ030012.1, on the reverse strand, counting down.
TGTGCTGGACCTGCATTTAGCTGTAAGGAAAAAGAAGCAAGCTATTTTTAAACTTCAAATATTAAACACCTCATTTGACTGCTACTCCTAATGGTCTGGTTCTCCACAGAGACTTAAATATACCCACATGTACATAAGTATTGTTTTTGTTAATATTAGTTGCTCATAGTTGGCAGCTCAAAAAAAATTTACAATCTTGATATTGGTAATAAATTTCAGCTTATAAAAACATCATTTTCTTTCACAGTGATGTGTCTGGAGCTAGGGTAGTTGGGTCATTCTAGATTGATGAGGTTTGACTGGAAAGTCAAAGCCTGTAATCTCAGTAGAAGCTAATCGGGATGATAAGGTTTAAAATTTATTTTGGGATGGTTTTATCTGTGATTGTTTTTTGAAGAATTCCCAGAGATCTAGCAATGCATGATGCCTCATTTTTCAGCCAACTTTAAGGAACGGGCGTTTAGTCTAGGCTGGGCTCTGCAAGCCTTTGAAGAAAGTTTGCTTCTTTTATCAGGTATTTGTTACTCCTTAGCTGGTTGACTGAGTGCCATGCCTGTTTAGCATGTATAACACATTGGGCTTAAACCCTAAGCATCACATACACCAGGCACAGTGTCACACACAGGTAATCTCAATCCTTGGTAGGAGAAGAGAGGCGTCAGAAGTTCCAGGTCCTTCTTGGCTATGTAAAAACGTCAAAGCCAACTAAGCTATATGAAACCTTGTCGTAGAAACAAAGAAAAATAAATGAACAAAACGCTTACTTAAAATATGAAAACTGAAAAATATCTTTGTTATCTTATATTAACTCATCGATGCAAAAACTCAGAAACATGACTACAAAATGTAATTTTTTTTTTTTGGAGTGACCAGCAAATTCACGAAGCAGACTGTTTTGTAAAGTTGAATTTGTCTTTTTCTAGTTATGTTTTCTATGCTACTATCTTGACATTCGAGAGTTGCTTAGAATTCTTTTTTTCTTTTTTTTATGGATAATTTATTTATTTACATTTAAATGGTATCTTCTTTCCTGATTTTCACTCTGGAAACCCCCTATCCCATCTCTCCTCCCCTGTTTCTTTGAGGGTGTTCCCCCATCCACCTACACACTCCCACCTCCCCTCTCTGGCATTCCCCTACACTAGGGCATTGAGCTTTCACAGGACCAAGAGCCTCTCCTCCCATTGATGTCTGACAAGGACATCCTCTGCTACATATGCAGCTGGAGTCATAGGTTGCTCCATGTGTTCTCTTTGGTTTGTGGGAGCTCTGGGGGGTCTGGTTGGTTGATATCCTTGTTCTTCTTTCATGCTCCCCTTTTTTACCTAAAATGCACTAAAATGTCTTTATTGACCTGGGTATGATCTGTTGCCAGTCTGAAGCCTGACAGCTCTGGCTGTACAGTTCTAGCTTCCATGCGTTCTTACTCTTGAATCTGACAAAATGATCTGCCCTATAACATGGTGCATAGCACATAGTCTAAACTACAGAAGCGATAAACTCATTTAGAAAAACAACCATTTGGTAGCACAGGATGAGCAAAAACATGTTAATGCTTGGCATCTTTTCCTACCATACAAATATAGACATATGTACGTTCCCATTATTTATGTAAAGTTGGAATGATGCTGTTTGGTACATTCTAAGACCTCACTCTGCTCACTTATCATATTTTGAACTTTCTTTTGCCTTAGAATGGAGCTTGTTTCAATTTCACTAACCCAATAAAATGCCTTTCCAATTGAGCAGCTGTGAGTTCAGAAAAGCAAATTGGAGGTGGTAGGGATGAAAGAATGGAGAGAAATTAGACGTTACAGTGTTCTAGGCATTTGAAGGCAAGAGCCAGGAGGGGCAGAGACAGAGCTGGGGAGAGGGAAGCCACGTACAGACATGTCATGTCAAATGAGCCAGGGAGCGATCAGGTAGGCATCTTAAGGGGTGGGGGGTGGGGGGCATGAATGTGGGAGTCACAAACTGGCAGTGATGCTTCTGAACATGGTTTATGACAAAGTCACACTAATTTTCGTACCTTATGTTTTAAAATGAATCACAGAGCAGCAGAATGGATGTTCTGAGGTACTTATTGAGAGGCTGCACAGTTGTGACAGGCAGGAGGACCAGGCAGCCAACACCGGCAGACTGTGGGAAGGCACTGAAAGCAGGAAGGCAGAACTAGCTGTTATTTCCTCTGGGAGGCGTGGCAGACTTCCTCACCCCACACAGCGCACACACACAATAGATGCCTCTAAAACCTTTCAAGGTGGAGAAGTTTATATTATTCAAATTTTAATTACTAATTATACTGTAGAAATTAGAGTTCATACCACTAGCCTTACCAAGAGGAGAAAGCAAGACAAAATAATGTTCCCTATCTTTAAAGGCAGAGCATATGAATATGTGTAAATGATAAATTAAGAAATTCAGCATTTAATTTAGACTCATAGTGATAACTAAAGAACCAATATGGTTTAAAGCATTTCAAAGGAAGTTACAATAAGGTGTGTGAAAGGTGCCTTAGAGGTTCACCTCTTGCTGGTCTTTGGTATTTGAAAACACTTGTTACCTACGTGCAACCTACCTCCACAGAGAATGAGTAGAATGGAGAGGTTGCTGGTTCTAGCAATAGGAGGAATGCCATGTTTTCCCTTTCCAGCTCTTCAGAATTCGGTTCAGATTATCAGAGAGTAAACAACCAGTTCTTAATGCTGGCTGAAAAATGATGCATCATGCTTTGCTAGGCCACTGGGAATATTTCTTTTTTTGTTGGAGAATTGTCACATCGGGTTTACTTGAAATGAAGTGTTTTGTTTTCTTCTTCCCCTTTTCCTCCTTCCCACTTTTCTTTAGTTCCCAACCCTCACATCTCTTTTTTTTTCTCTTCATTTCTTATTGCCAAACTGCAAAGTGGTATAACATCTCCTGATCTGCAGGTACATTCCCCGGCCTCAGTGAATGCTTGAAAACCCAGGAAACAGAGGCCCTATCTGGACTGACGTTCTTCTACTCACATCCTTATCAACGATTTCATTTACTAATGATGCAGGATTAATAGCTCTAAAACATGCATATCCTGTGCAGAGTATATGTGTACATGCTTGGGTGCATATCTATGTGTGGGGTGCATATGTGTGGAGGCCAGAAGTTGCAGGAGATGCCACCCTCTATTATGCTCTACCTTATTCCTTGAGACACGGTCTTTCAAGGAGCCTTGAACTCACAATTGAGCTAAACTTGCTGATGAGTGAGTGAGCCACAGGGATCCCATGACCTAAGCCTATACTACCATGACTGGCTTTTCTTATGTGGGTGCTAAAGCTCTGAACCCGTGTCCTCATGCTTTTGAAGCAAACTACCAAGTGAATCACTTCCAAGCAGAATACAAGTTAATTTTAAACAATATGCTGTAGTTTTAAGTCTTGCTCATTAGTTGTTTGTATTTTTATATCATACCTCATAGGTAATATAATGTAATAAAACGGATGTGAATGTGGCCTTCTAAAGTGACTTACTAATATTCACATTTGCAGTGATGTGAGATGATTTTTGGAGCTGGGTGAGAAGATGCAGAGAGCTGTATAAATGGTGTGAGGGCAGCAGTAAGGCTTCTTGACTTCATGTGACACATCAAGAAGAGGGCTTGGAATTTAAGATGCGATTTTTTTTCTGAAATTTTGTTTAATATTTCTTAGGTGGTAGTCAATTATTCACAACGGAGAATATGAAAAAGTGAAAAAAGAAGCTAAGTGGCCCTCTGTAAGCCACATGCAGACACGGTTAAGGGATCCATCAATGGAGGAAGGAACTGGGCAGGAGAAGTTAAATTACTATATAGCTATGAAAACAAGATGACCGAAAGAAAGACAAATGGAGTAAATCAATGAAAACATGAATGTAAAAACACGTGCCATTTAGAAATTAGTGTTCTATGTGGGCTAAATAATCTCAGTAGATCAGACTTGGAAATTAGATTTAAATGAATTATCAAATATTACCAGAGTTGTAGGTGCAAGTGAGATCTGGCACTTAAGAGACAAAGCCAATTTACTATGACTACTACTACTACTACTCCTACTCCTACTACTACTACTATTACTACTATCATTATTATTTATTAACAACTTTACATTGAGGATCTTTATAGGAAGAAAGTAGGAGACTTTAAAGATACTGTATCTTCAAGAAAGTAGAATAAATGTATTTAATAGAGTTTGGTAATCACTAAAGTCAATTTTCTTAGAGATTGCCAGCAAAAAGTTATGAAAGCAAAAATACAATTGGAAGCCTTAGGGATGGGAAATCCCTGTCAAAAGAGTACTAGATGCACTTGGTGTTAGAGGGGACAGGAGATACACGGGGTGCTTCTGGAAGACAAAGAAGGGTGATGAGACTCCATTCATGTAAACGAGTGCCTGTGCAGAATCAAGAGTTATCTACAAAGTGTTTGGCCGTAGCCTTAGGACTAATAAGAGAGAGGAGGGAATTTAGCAGGTCCTTCTAAGTAATATCACAAAATAGCAAGTCTAAGAACAATACAAAAATTTTGAACATATAAAGACTACTATAACCTAAGAAAGAAACTAAGTCTCTACTAATTATTAAAGATCACTTAAAATAATTAATTTTCTTTAAAAAAAAAACTAATGTAGGATGCGGCTGGAAAATACCATAGCATATGTGAACTCTGGCTGCTCTTCCAGAGGACCAGGGTTCAACTCTCAGCATCCATATGGCCACCCATAACTATCTGTAATTCAAGTTCCAGGATCCAACACTACCATACAAACATACATATATGGAAAACACCAATGCACAACAAACATGAACCATTTAAAAACGACGTAGGTATAATTTCAAAAAAATGTTACTGTATATGGGACTAGAGAGATAGCTCAACAGATTAAGAGCACTTGCTGTTCTTGCAGAGGACAATGGTTCAGTTCCCAGAACATATATCATGTATAACACAGAGCTCTATGGTAACTACATTTTCAGGTGATCTGACACTTTCTTCTGACTTCTGGAAGCACCAAGCATGTGTGTGGTACACATGTATATAGACAGACACTCATGGATACACATAAAATAAAATAAAAATATTTACATGTAATATTTACATGTGGATGGATCCATTGTAGTATAATTTTATAAGTAAAAATTTAATAATTAAAATATTACTTTAGCTTAAAAGAAAGAAGACTCAGAAAGCAAAATATAAATACAGAATAAAATGTTGCACATTAAATTTGGTTAAGAAAAGTATCACAAAATGCCAGAACTTTCAGATTATGTTTTTTCAAGATATCATTTGATATTTAAAAGAGTGTATTCCATAAATAAATCTAAAATGAGTAATTTAGAAAAAGACATTACAATAAAATATTTTCATAATATTTATAAATATCGCCTAACTAGTTCTGTAGATACATATTCTTCCTGTGGATGGGATATGAAGTCACCACGTAGAAGAAACTGTTGAATACTCAGATTTGATTTGGAAAATAAAGTTTACTTTAAAATATTAGAAATATAAAGCATATAATTTCCATTTTCTAGAACCCGTGCTGAGAGATGAATTTCAACAACCCTGAACCACATTTCTCTGTTCCATATTGGAATTTTGAAGGCTTTCTTTTCTTTATTATTCTACAGCTATCAACTTAATTTTGATGATGGGTGAATATCATATTTAAATGTCCAAATTAACAAGTACATTTTGCGTTTAAGTCAAGTCCATTGTTATTTTCCTTGAGTACTATTTTGATAAATTAGGTAGCAGGATAATGAGAAATGGTAGAAATGTACCAAAAAGGATACCTTATTTAAAATAAACATTGTAATAACATTGTACATGCTTGTAGCATTTAGACATTAGAAAATGACTAGGACATAGTGATTGTTGAAATTATAGAAATGAAGTGCAGAGCAATGGTGGCGCATGCCTTTAATCCCAGCACTTGGGAGGCAGAGGCAGGCGGATTTCTGAGTTTGAGGCCAGCCTGGACTACAGAGTGAGTTCCAGGACAGCCAGGGCTATACAGAGAAACCCTGTCTGGAAAAAAACCAAAAAAAGAAAAGAAAAGAAATGATGTATATACTGTCAAACATTTAGAGAAAAGTAATGAAGAAGTGGGACAAACACTTCAATATAAAATTGAAAAAAGAGTCAGAGAAAAATTAATATATTTGGTTATTTATATTTAATAGGGTCTGCTGCAGATCAGAACTTTTTTCTGACAGTTGACAAAATCAATAAATGCAAATAAAAATTTTGTTCCCATATTTTGCTTTAAAAACACTCTCTAAATATACCTTTTTATTTCTGCACCAAAATGTCTAATGGAAACACTGTAAACAAGGAAGTATTTTGGTGCAAGGTTTAAGAGGATGCAAGCATCACGGGGAGGAAAGGCAGGCAGGCTTGTGAGCTGGGGTCTGTCTGCAGTCTGCTGTAACATGGCAGCTGCGGCTCTGACCTCAGTGGAGGGTCTCATGGAGGCTCATGCTCTCTGTCGTGTGGGGCTCATGGCAGGTGGGATTCAGTCTCTACTAGGGGTGCTAAGGTCATGCACTGTGACAGCTCTGTGGGTCAAGAAGTAGAGAAGCCTCAGTTTAGACGGAGAGATTTCCTGTCATTCTCCAGATCCACCCCTACTGTTCTATATGGGCACCAGCTGGGGCCCATGTCTAAAGGTTTCTGTAGCCTCTTCCCAAAGTGCCAATACTTGTGGACCAAATCTTTAAAAAAAGAAAAAGAAAAAGTCAGTGGGAAACCTTTTATATCATAAACAGAATATTTTACCACCCCTATAATTTCATGGCTTTCTAAAGAAAAATGCATTTAGCTTAACCTCAGAAATATCTATAGTCCCTTTCCCTATTTATTTCTTCATCCATTCATTTACTCACTCTCTTACTCACTCATTCATATTACACCCTGATCTTTGCTCCTACCTCCCGACTTGCCCTCACAGTTATTCCCCGATTCCCATCCTCTTCTCCTCTGAGAGGGTGGGGCCTTCTGGGTATCCTCCCACCTTGGCGCATCAAGTCTCTGCAGATTTAGGTGCATCCTATAATCGTTTTAGACACACTGTTTTATTTACTATGCATGCGTACACGTGTGTACGAACTTGCATGTGTGAACGTGTGTGTGTGTGTGTGTGTGTGTGTGCGCGCGCGCGTGCGCACAATCTGTGTGTGCCCTGATGCACACGAGGGCGTGGGGCTCAACTTTCACGGGTTGGTTCTTTCTATCCCTTGTATGAACACAGTGACATGAAGGTAGGTCTTCAGGTTCTGCAGCACGAGCCTTGACCCACTGAGCCATCTGGTTGGCTCAGTATCGACAATTCAAACACATGTGCCTGTGGGAGTCATTTCATAGTATCCAAATAATAGACAATACTCATAAATCAGAACAAACAAAAACTTAGAATGAGATAATGGGAAACAATATTAGTATGCATGTGTTTCACCCAGACACATAAAGTTGAAACACATAAAATCAAGACAGAAAAAAACAAATAATGCTAACATCATTCTGTAACTCAAAAGATACAACACAGCTAAATTTAACAGGAAATATGCATGTCAAATATATTAATTTTGATTTGAAAATTAAAGTTTACTTTAAAATGTTAGAAATACATAACATACTGTCTCTATTTTCTAGTTTTCATTAAGTAGATTGCCAGATAAGCAAAGGATTAAATTATGAGGTCAAATTTAATAGAACATATTCTGAATTCTGATTTCACATTTTTTTTTGTTTTCTAGTTAAAAGGCCCTAACCTAAATCCTTTTCCCGTTCCCCTTGCTTTTCTAACAAAAAATTATCAAGCAGTATTAAATCCCAGCTCTCAAAGGAAGAAGAGACTGCAGATGAGAATGTATTTACTCAGTACAGCACTCTCTGGGTAAAGAAAATCATATTGCTGTATCTAATTCTGTAGGCAACAGACTCCTTCTGCATGTTTTGACACTCACATTGCCTGTATGGATGAAATGCATAAAGTCTTTGAATTCCATTACTATGTATTCTGGTTGCCAAGAAGAAAATCATAAGATGTGGACATTCTAAATTTATTTTGGTAAGTAAGCTTAACGAGGAAATCTTGTTAATAATAAATAAAATGAGATGCAATATAAAAAAGTTATGATACTCAACACTGTATTTGGTTGTTTAAATTGGACTACATTATTTTGTTCTGAAGCTTGCTTGATAATGTGGCACTATGTCATTTGGATTCCTTTTTAGGGAAGCACAGATTGGATATTTAAATACAAAGAATGCATACAGCATCTAGTTATATCAAAGCTTCTCAACTTGGTGATGTTCTTTTTTTTTTTTTAGGTATAGCTAGTAGATACAGTCAACCTATACCCACAATGAAATGCTGGACTAATGTTCACATGTGGTAAAGTATAGCATTTTCTTTTCAGATGGGAATTATGAAATTGAGCAGATTAATCAGAAACTTTGAAATTAACTTCTAAAATTATGATGCTTTGGTGTTAGAGTTTATATCATGTTATATACCGACTAGCTGATATATACTATATTAACACTCTGCACAGCCCTAGTGCCAACACTAAGAGATGAAGAAGTATCATCCAAAGCATCCTTAACCTAAACATGGCGTGTGTTCTGGGAAGGCTGTTTCCACGGTACTCCCTCGCACAGAAAGTCACCATGCTTTCCTTAGGACATTTTAATACTTCTAAAGTTAACTTTAGGAGACAAACTGGACAAAGCAAAGAAGGGCATATTTGGTTATTTCCAGAACTGCTGGCTAAAGCACTAAAAATAAAAATCTGAGTATCTTTTCTTTTTCTTTGTTACTCTTGACATTTAATATCCATTATTTCTATTTGTCATTCGTATTCATTATGACTATACTTTTGGAACTTAGAACACTGTTCTTGGTTGAACTCTTTTCGAGTGTTTTCAACCTGGAGTCTTATCCCACCATACATCACCATGGAGTTGACACAAAGACAACATTAAAACCTGCGCCTAAGAGAGCTTGTGTAAGGCTAGGGCAAAATAAGCAAGACGATCGCTTTCGTTGTCCCAGTGATTCAGTGAGTTATTTCAGTTAAAGATACCAACTTTTCCAAACAAGTTTGAACACTTAAACAGGTCCGTATCAGAACCAATCATTTTTCAATAAGAAAATAAAAACAAAACAAAACAAAAGCAACAACAACACACCAGTTTGTCATAATCCTAGTTTTAGTTGAAAGTATCACGTAATCAGATTTTATCATTTGCATTCACTGAATTTATCTTTTTGTATATACTGCATGAATGCTTCATGTTCCTATTTCTGCACTAAAGGCACAATAGTGCTTACTAGATATGGAGTATCTAGTAAATGAGGAAAGCTGATGGTTCAGGGCAAAGCTGGATAGAATTAACACTCAATAGCACAGTAGAGTAATCATTGTTGCAAAAAAATGTTGGAATACTTTAAAAGTAGAGAAGACTCAAAAAATCTTTTTTCAAAATACAAAAAGCAATGGTATTTGAAGAGATAGATATGCCAATAACCCCCATATGATGATTTCATGGGGTATTCATGCAGTGGAACATAACACTGTACCCATAAATATGTGCAATGAGTATGTGCCAATTCAAAGTAGAACAAACCCTTTTAATTTGCATATTCTTCCGGTATAGCTCAAACTAAGAACAATGCAGTAAGATTGTTTCTTTCTAAAATGAAATAATCAGAGGGTGATTAAAAATTAAATATTCAATGTAAGGTGTTCTATACAATGGTAGTTTTAGAATCCCTTTTAAAATTGCTTTTCCTCGGGTTGCAGAGATGACTCGGTTAAAAACACCGACTGCTCTTACAGAGGTCCTGAGTTCAATTCCCAGCAAGCACATGGTGGCTTGCAATCATCTGTAATGGGATCTGATGCTCTCTTCTGGGATGTCTGGAGAGGGTGCTGGTGTGAACACATACATAAAACAAATACATCACTAAAAAGTTGCTTTCCCTTTCCTTTTCATGTGTGTGTGTGTATCTGAGTATGTGCACACACATGTGTGTGTATGGATCCTGAAATCATTCTTCTTGATGGCTCTATTCTACATTTTAGTTTTTAAGAAGGCTCTCTCAACTACACAAAGAGCTTTATAGAACCAGATCATCCTGAGATCACCTGTCTTTGTGTTCCAGGTGCTAGTATTACAAGTGGCCACCACACCTTTGTCTTTGGCATGGGACCTGGAAAATTAAATCTAGTATTTATTCTCTTGCAATGAGTGTTTTATTGAGCCATCACTTGACCAGTTCTTAGACTTGAGATTTTACTACAAGAGTTTTTTTTAAAGTATCACTGAAACTGATTGGAGTTCACAGAATCACTTGTTCTGCTGGTGGTGATGCCTTTGGTTTATGGAGTCAGTTTCTGTTCCCAATGGTGTGGAACTAGTTTTATATTCTTCATTTACCATGATGTAAATAAAACATTTTACACAATCTAAAGGTATAAGTTTATCATGTTTTTTACTATCTTTGATGAAGCTTGAAAGAAAATAACAGCGTATTAGACAGCGACATCTATGAGTTAGTAAAGACATCAATACTTTGACTGTTATTTGTTTCTTGAACCTAAGAGGTAATAATCCAACACTATTTTGGATAGTTTTGATTACCTTTTATGTAGCTACCATTAAAAGAAATGTAAACTCAGCTTGGCAATGAGATAAGATGGTAACCATTTAGGGCCAAAAGCACACAGGAATCCACTGAACGACAAAAAAGATGAAAGATTCTGAAATTGTATCATCAGGACTTTAATTTGCAAAGTAAAAAGTGTTTTTTATATGCATGTATTCTCCACCAAACACAATTAGTATTAATATGTAATATTAACTCCCAGTAAAACTAGAAATTGTAGCATTATAAAGTTAAGGGGGCTCTGCTTTCCCTTCATGGGAACCTGTGATCATATATAGTAAGTACTTATGGAGCATGTTGGTATTGAAAAGCTGAATTAGATTACTACTGCGTATTTTTTCACAACCTTTAAATTCCATTTCGATGTAGGAAATATTCACCATGGTTTATTTACTTTCTTTTCATTCTTTCCCCTTCATTTTTATTAGTATTTTTTAGAGAATTTTGTGCTACGTTTTAGACATTGTCTTCTTTCCCTTCCGGCAACCACTCCCTCTCCCACCCACCCCAGCCCGTACCCATCCAGTGTTGTGCCTGCTTTTCTTTTAAAACCTATCATCCAGTGTGCGGTGCCATATGTTCTCAGATATAAGAGTTTCCCCTGGAGCACGCCTCACCCACCAGGGCCTATACCCTTCAAGGAAACTTACTCTCCCTCCTCCACAGCTGTGAGTTGCCAAGCACTCCTCGGATGGGGCTGAGTTTCTCTGGCTTGATCTTGCACAGATCTTGTGTGTGATGTCTGTCAAAATCACTATGATTTCTCATCTGTCACTACCCTGCAGTGTTCAGAAAACTCTTTCCTTGGAGTCATCTACCACGTTGTGGCTCTTACAATTTTTCTGGCCCCTCTTCTGCAATGGATGACCCTGAGCCTGGGAGGAGGGAGGTGGTACATAGATTAGGTTTAGGAATGAGCATTCTGTTTTCTTATTCTCTGTACACTGACACTTTTAAGTTTCTGTGATACTCACCATTTAATATAAACAGAAACTTCTCTGAGTAGGGTTGAGAAGTGCATTACTCTATGTGCACAATGTTAGACACATTAGGAGGTGCCTTAATACTATGTTCATTTTTCAGAACAGCAGCAATAGGTTCTGGCCTCTGGCACGTGACCTGAATCCCCAAGTTCTTGGCCTGATAATGGTGCCAGGCCTAGGTTTCCTCTTATGGAGTGGGGTTTAATGTCAGTCTGAATGTGGTTGATTACTCCCTCTGTCTTCATTCCAATATTGCTCCAGAGGATATGTCTTTCTAGGCCAGTCATTTTTTATAGCTCCCAGGGTTTACAGCTGAGTGAGACAGATGATCTCTTTTTCTCTAGTTGCATGAAAGTTGGTCAATAATGATGAAGCCTGCAGGTGCCCGATTGATGTTTCCTGTGTTCTGTGACTCAGATATATGATATTTTCAGTCACAAGCTCTCACTGTCAAGCTCTCTAGGGTCACCAAGAACATTAGAAGCAGCTTGTATCATCTGGAGGGAGTCTTAGAGAAATTCAATGGTCAACAACTTCAAAAGAGAAAACCCATTCTAGGCCCTGGACTTGTTGTTTGTTGGTGTCCAATTAGTTCATGGTCCTCTGCTATAGGATATAGATGGATTTCAATCCACAACAGCTCTGACAAGAGATCATATCCAAACACCTTCTAGGTCTGGATGATCTGGTTGGAAAGACACCGTTAATACTTCTGGTTGGGATACAGACATATCCTTAGTACATACCTTTAATCCCAGACAATGTGGGTAAAGTTAGCTTGTAAAAGGATGCAGCCATGTTTAAAGGAGACACAGGTTGAGTGGCAGACAAAGTGATGACTTAGAGAAAGATTTCACAGAGTGAGTCAGAGATAGGAGATGCCCAACTCTCATGAGAACAGGCACAGTAAGAACAGCAGTGGGAGCTCATACCACGCACCATATTTCATCCTCTGACTTGTGTTCTTATCACCTGCACCAGGTAACCATTTTAACCATTTATGCTTCATTATTTCCCTTTAACATTTTATTCCAGTGTGTTCTATCTTTCCACCCTTAAAATATCTCCTTTTATGCACACCTGAGCCCCATGTGTGTTAATTAGCTAGCTAGTTTGTTAGTTAGTTTGGGTATTTTTCAGGAGCAAGCCTTTTTGACTTTTCTAAGACAGGAAATTAATTTCCCACAAATGAGGGATGTCTTTCTGGCTCTGAGCTTTTTCATTGAGGATAAGCATACATAGTTCCATCCTTTTACCTAACGGTTTCATAATTTTGTTTTTCTTTCTTTGTTTTTTTTCTTGCTTTTTTACTGATATTTTAATTTTTTCTTTTATTGAAAATAGAATATTTTCTCCTAAAATATAAACTTATTACTATTTTTCTTCCCTTAACTCCTTAGTCCTTTCCAATCTCCTCTTTGGTCTGGACCCTCTCTCTTTCTCTATCTCATTAGAAAAGAGCAGGCTTCTAAGAGATAACAAGCAAACATGACAAGTCCCAAAGAAGGCTCAAGTGTCAGAGACCTTACTCATTCACACTCTCAGGAGTCCTACTAAAATATTAAGCTAATTACTGTAATATATATGCAGGGAACTTGGTGTAGACCCATAAAGGCCCTGTTTATTCTGGATACAAACCCTTTGTGGAATGTGTATCAAAGAATGATCATTTCTTCCATTACATAGGCTGCATCTTCAATCAAAGAATGGTGTCATTCACTATATAGAAACTTTAGTTTCATGACACCCTGCTTATTAACTTTTTGTCTTAATGCCTTTACTACCTGAGTCCTGTTTAGGAAGTCCTTTAATTGACAATGAGCCCAAGTGTATTCTCTACCTCATCAACTCAGGATAACAAATTATACATTGAAGTCCTTGATCCTTTGGAGTTGAGTTTTGTGCAGAGTGAGAGCTAAGGATGGTTTTGTTTTTCTACAAGTAGCTGTCCAGTTTGGCCAGTACTTTTTCCATGGAGCTGTCTTCTCTCTTACGTATATTGCTGACGTCTGTCAAAAATCATGTGGCTGTGTTTATATGTTGATTTTTAATTCCATTCATTGTTTATTGAGTCTGTTTTTATGCCAGAATCATTTTTTTTTAAAAAATGATTTTAGATCTGTAAAGTAACTTGAAATTGAATTTGGTAATAGTGCCTTCAAGTTTTTAAAATTTATTTGTATTTTTATCATTAGATATGGTTTTGGCTATCCTTTCTTTGTATTTACATACAAAGTTTAAAATAACCTTTTCAATAATTGTGCTGAATTGCACCAAATATTTCAGGAAGATTGTGTTGAATATATAGATTCATTTTGCTCATCTGGCCATTTTCCGAATTTTAATTCTACTGAACCATGATCAGGGGAGATGGTTCATCCTCCATGCAGATGAGCTCTCTTGTGCTGCCCAGGCTGAGGACAAGCTCTCCCAAGTGCTTCAGGCAATGATGGACAGTGCCACAGAATTCAACTTGTAATTGAGTAGGCATGACTGTCTCTCTGGCATGGAAAGAACTACACATTTTACTTCCAATCTCATATTTATATCCCAATCTCTGAAGTACAAAAGAAATGTATGGGTGTTTTTGTTTGTTTTTTTTTTTTTTGTTTAGTAAAAAACTCTAGGGAAGCATAAAAGTAGCTTTTAATCCCCTTTTTCCATTAATTAATTCATTTATTCAGTTTGCTTCCCAATATCAGCCTCCATCTCCTCCCAGTGCTCCTTCAAACAGCTCCTCTTCTCATCTGCCATCTGCTTTTCTGAGCTGAGGAGGCCCCCATTGATCTTCCATGACCCTGACTCATCAGGTCACTGCAGGACTAGGTGCACCCTCTCCCACTGAGGCCAGACAAGGCAGCTCAGTTAGAGGAATGGGATCCACAGGCAGACAACGGATTTAGAGGCAGTGCCTGTTCCAGTTGTTTGGGGACGTTCATGAAGACCAAGCTACACATCTGCTATATATTTGTGGGAGGGCTAGGTACAGACCATGCTTGCTTCCTGGTTGGTGGTTCAGTCTCTGGGATTTCTCAAGGGTCTAGGTTAGTTGACTCTGTTGGTCTTCCTATGGAGGCACTACCCTCTTTGGGTCCCTCAATCCTACCCCCAAATGCTCCTCAAGACTATCTAAACTCCACCAAATTTTGAGTGTGACTCTCTGCATCTATTTCAGTATGCTGTTGGGTAGAGTCTCTCAGAGAACAATTAGTCTAGGATTCTGTTTAAAAGTATAACAGAACATCATTAATAGCATCAGGGAGGGATTGGTAATTGCTCATAGAATGGGTCTCAATTTGGGCCAATCATTGGTTGGCCATTCCCTCCATCTCTGCTCTATCTTGTAGAAAGGACACATTTTAGGTAGAAGGTTTTGTGGGTGGCTTGCTGTCCTTATGCCATCACTGGCAGTCCTTCCTGGCTGCAAGAAGTGTCCACTTTAGGCTACATAATGCTGATGCTAGGAGTGTCAGATAGTCACCCTCATAAATATCCTGGGTCACCCCTCTCCCATGTCTCTTGCATATCCTAGAGATGGCCCTTATTCTCTTGATATAATTGTCATATGGAGGCAAATTTCCTCACTCTCTTAACACAGACCTCTCTCTGGAAGCTTCTAGCCTCTATACAATCTAATCTAGGCCTAGAATATGTCCAGTCACTGAAACTTAATACTGAATCTACTGAATATGCTCACCCATTCTAGGTCTTTCTGACTTCTTGCTGCTGGTCAACTTAGCGGTTCTGGTTCAAACTCCTCTCCAAGCTGACTGATTCAATCTGGCTTCCTTCTCTCTCCTAGCCTCTCCTGAATTGTCTGCCTATAACTTTAGCAATATGTTCTAAACATCTAGCTTCATGTGATTCTCTAGCTTGATCTGTCTTCACCTGTGTCTTGCTTGCTGTCTCTCTGCAACCTGTCTCCATACAAATTTCCCAGTAAAATTGTCTCTTCTTTTTTGTTTCTGCAGTTCTCCTTAAGTCGCTTCTCTTTCCTCTCTCTTCTCTTGAGAGTTGAACATATGCTTTTTTGTGAAATCTTTTCCTGACTCATCACTTTGCCACTCAACTAGAAGTCACTTTCAAGCATGGGTACTTTCTTCTACAAACTAACTTTACTTTCATTGTTTGTTATTAAAGGTTTACTAAGGGAATGACTATATTTGAGACAGAGGGATTAAAAGTATATGTTAAGGGCTGAGCCACACCACAACTAGAAACAGTTTTTTTAAGTAGATAACACAATCTTGGGGTTATCAGTATGATCAAATATCCTGCAACAGGATAGATAATCTTTAATTGTTAATCACAATCTTTTATCAGTGAGTGTAAATAATCCACAGTGATGTATAAATAATAATTTCACATTGCCCAGCAGCTTTCTCCTTAGTTGATGAGTGAGTTAAGAAAGGAAAAGGAAAGGAAGTCAAATATCTTGTACAATTGTACATGTAATAAAAGATTTCTGTGAGAAATATAAGGCTAGAGTGTATGTACTAGGAATATAATTGTGAGGTTTAACCAATGTGTATATTAGTGACTTATCAGATAAAGATAGAGTATTAGACACTGCATTTCAATTATAGAGAAGTACTAGAATAAACACAGATACATTCTGGTATGTAATCAATAATTCATCATGATGGTTTTAGTTTCTTTATTGCTGATTTTTTTAAATTGCAACTTTTTAAATTTTCTATATTCTTTGTTTACATTCCAAAGCCTTTCCCCTTTCCCAGTTCCCCCTTTACCATGTGTCCCATAAGTCCTCTTCCCCCCTAGCCCCCTGCCAATTCCCCAATCACACCCCAACCCTTTCTCTGTTCTGGTACTCTCCTGCAAAACTGGAACCAGTCTTTTCTGGACCAGTGTCCTCTCCTTCCTTCTTCTTGGGAATCTTTTGATTTGCTAATTGTGCCTTGAGTATTCAGAGCTTTTGGGCTCATCAACATCCACATATCAGTGATTGCATTTCATGTGTATTCTTTTGTGATTGGGTTAACTCACTTAGGATGATATTATCCAGATCCAACCATTTGCCTACAAATTGCATGAATTCATTGTTTTTAATTGCTGAGTAGTATTCTATTGTTTAAATATACCACATTTTCTGTATCCATTCCTCCTTTGAGGGACATCTGGGCTCCTTTCAGCTTCTGCCTATTATAAATAAGGCTGCTATGAACATATTGGAGCATGTGTCTTTATTGCATGCAGGGGAATCCCCTGGGTATATGCCCAGGAGTGGTATGACAGGGTCCTTTGAAAGTAACATGCCCAATTTTCTGAGGAACCGCCAGACTGATTTCCAGAGTGGTTGTACCATCTTGCAATCCCACCAACAGTGGAGGAGTGTTCCTCTTTCTCCACATCCTTTCCAGCACCTGTTGTCTCTTGAGTTTTTAATCTTAGCCATTCTGACTGGTGTGAGGTGGAATCTCAGGGTTGTTTTGATTTGCATTTCCCTGATGACTAATGATGTTGAACATCTCTTAAGGTGCTTCTCAGCCATCCAAATTTCTTCTGGTGAAAATTCTTTGTTTAGCTCTGTACCCCATTTTTAATAGGGTTATTTGGTTCTTTGAGGTCTAACTTCTTGAGTTCTTTGTATATATTGGATATTAGCCCTCTGTCGAATTTGGGGTTGGTGAAGATCTTTTTCCAATTTGTTGGTTGTCCTTTTGTCCTTCTAACAGTGTCCTTTGCCTTAGAGAAACTTTGTAATTTTATGAGGTCCCATTTGTCAATTCTTGATCTTAGAGAATAAGCTATTGGTGTTCTGTTCAGGAACTTTCCCCCAGTGCCCATGTCCTCCAGGGTCTTCCCCAGTTTCTTTTCTATTAGTTTCAGTGTGTCTGGCTTTATGCGGAGGTCCTTGATCCACTTGGAGTTGATCTTAGTACAGGTGATAAGAGTGGGTCAATTTGCATTCTTCTGCATATTGACCTCCAGTTGAACCAACACCATTTGTTGAAAAGGCTATCTTTTTTCCACTGGATGGTTGTAGTTCTTTTATCAAAGATCAAGTGACCATAACTCTGTGGGTTCATTTCTGGGTCTTCAATTCTATTCCATTGATCTACTTGCCTGTCGCTGTACCAGTATCATGCAGTTTTTAACACAGTTGCTCTGTAGTACTGCTTGAGGTCAGGGATATTGATTCCCCCAGAAGTCCTTTTATTGTTGAGAATAGTTTTAGCTATCTTGGGTTTTTTGTTACTCCAGATGAATTTGAGAATTACTCTTTCTACATATATGAAGAATTAATTTGGGATTTTGATGGGGATTACATTGAATCTGTAGATTGCTTTTGGCAAGATGGCCATTTTTAGTATATTGATCCTGCCAATCCAAGAGCAAGAGATATTTTTCCATCTTCTGAGGTCTTCTTTGATTTCTTTCTTCAAAGACTTGAAGATCTTATCATATAGATCTTTCACTTGTTTGGTAAGAGTCACACCAAGATACTTTATATTGTTTGTGGCTATTATGAAGGGTATTATTTTCCTAACTTCTTTCTCAGCCTACTTTTCCTTTGAGTATAGGAAGGCTACTGATTTGCTTGAGTTGATTTTATAACCAGCCAGTTTGCTGAGGTTGTTTATCAACTCTAGGAGTTCTCTGGTGGAGTTTTTTTGGGTCGCTTAAGTATACTATCATATCATCTGCAAATAATGATAGTTTGACTTCTTCCTTTCCAATTTGTATCCCTTTGACTTCTTTATGTTGTCTAATTGCTCTTGCTAGAACTTCAAGTACTATATTGAAAAGATATGGAGAGAGAGGGCAGCCTTGTCTAGTCCCTTATTTTAGTGGGATTGCTTCAAGTTTCTATCCATTTATTTTGATGTTGGCTACTGGTTTGCTGTAGATTGCTTTTATTATGTTTAGGTATGGGCCTTGAATTCCTGCTCTTTCCAAGACTTTTAGCATGAAAGGATGGTGAGTTTTGTCAAATGCTTTTTCAGCACCTAATGAGATGACCATTAGTTTGTTTATGTAGTGGATTACATTGATGGATTTTCATATATTGAACCATCCCTGCATCCCTGGGATGAAGCATACTTGATCATGGTGAATGATCGGTTTGATGTGCTCTTGGATTTGGTTGGCAAGGATTTTATTTAGTATTTTTTCATCGATATTCATAAGGGAAATTGGCCTGTAGTTCTTTCTTTATTGGATCTTTGTGTGGTTTTAGTATCAGCGTAATTGTGGCTTTGTAGAACGAATTGGGCAGTGTTCCTTCTGTTTCTATTTTGTGGCATAGTTTGAAGAGTATTGGTGTTAGGTCTTCTTTGAAAGTCTGATAAAATTCTGCACTAAAACCATCTGGTCCAGTACCTTTTTTTGGTTGGGAGACTTTCTACAAACCCTTCTATTTCTTTAGGGGTTATGGGACTGTTTAGCTTATCTAATTGATCCTGATTTAATTTTGCTTTTTTGGTATCTGTCTAGGAAATTGTCCATTTCCTCCAGATTTTCCAGTTGCATTGAGTATAGGCTTTTGTAGTAGAATCTGATGGTTTTTTGAATTTCCTCAATTTCTGTTGTTATATCCCCCTTTTCATTTCTAATTTTGTTAATTTGGATACTGTCTCTGTGCCCATTGGTTAGACTGGCTAAGGGTTTATCTATCTTGTTGATTTTCTCAAAGAACCAGCTCCTGGTTTTGTTGATTCTTTGTATGGTTGGCTTTGTTTCTACTTGATTGATTTCAACCCTGAGTTTGATGATTTCCTGACTTCTACTCCTCCTAGGTGAATTAGCTTCTTTTTGTTCCAGGGCTTTCAGGTGTGCTGTTAAGCTGCTAGTGTATGCTCTCTTCAGTTTCTTTTTGGAGCAGTCAGTGCCATGAGTTTTCCTCTTAGCACTGCTTTCATTGTGTCCCATAGATTTGGATAGGTTGTACCTTCATTTTCATTGAATTCTAAAAAGTCTTTGATTTCTTTCTTTATTTCTTCCTTGACCAAGGTATCATTGAATACAGTGTTGTTTAGTTGCCATGTGAATGTGGGCTTTCTGTTGTTTTTCTTACTATTGAAGGCCACTTTTACTCCACAGTGATCTGACTGGAGGCATGAGATTAGTTCGATCTTCTTGTAATTGTTGACATCTGTATTGTGACCAATTATATGATCAATTTTGGAGAAGGTACCATGCGGTGCTGAGAAAAAGGTATATTCTTTTTCTTTGGGATTAAATGTTCTATGTATATCTGTTAAATCCAATATGTCCAAACCTTCAATTAGTTTTACTGTGTCCCTGTTTAGTTTCTGTTTTCCTTATCGGTCCATTGAGGAGAGTGGAGTGTTGAAGTCACCCACAATTATTGTGTTAGGTGTAATGTGTGCCTTAAGCTCTAGTAGAGTTTCATTTACGAATGAGGGTGCTCTTGCATTTGGAGCATTGATGTTCAGTATTGAGAGTTCTTCTTGGTGGATTTTTCCTTTGACCAGCAAGAAGTGACCTTCTGTGTCTCTTTTGATGACTTTAGGTTGAAAGTCAATTTTATCTGATATTATAATGGCTACTCCAGCTTGTTTCCTGAGACCATTTGCTTGTAAAATTGTCTTCCAGCCTTTTACTCTGAGGTGGTGTTTGTCTTTTACACTGAGATGTGTTTCCTGCATGCTGCAAAATGTAGGGTCCTTTTTCCATATCCAGTCTCTTAGTCTATGTCTTTTTATTGGGGAATTGAGTCCATTGATGTTAAGAGATATTAAGAAATAGTAATTATTACTTCCTGACATTTTTGACATTATTTTTTTATATTTGAGTGGTTATCTTCTTTTGGGTTTGATGAGAGGGGGTTTCTATCTTGCTTCTTCTGGGGTGTGGTTTCCCTCCTTGTGTTGGTGTTTTCCCCCTATTATCCTTTGTAGGGCTGAATTTGTGGGAAGATAATGTGCAAATTTGGGGTTCTATAGGCTTCTTGTATATTCATGGGCATCTCTCTAAGTTGGGGAAGTTTTCTTTCATAATTTTGTAGAAGATATTTGCTGGCCCTGTAAATTGTATATCTTCCCTCTCACCTATGCCTATAATCCTTAGGTTTCGTCTTCTCATTGTGTCCTGGATCTCCTGGATGTTTTGGGTACAAGCTTTTTGCATTTAGTATATTCTTGGACTGTTGAATCAAAGGTTTCTATGGTATCTTAGGCATCAGAGATTCTTTCTTCTATCTCTTGTATTCTATTGTGGATATTTGCATCTCTGGCCCCTGATTTCTTCCTAAGGTTTTCTATCTCCAAAGTTATCTCCCTTTGTGATTTCTTAGTTGTGTCTACTTCTGTTTATAGATTCTGGTGGTTTTGCTCAGATCTTCCACTTGCTTGTTTGTATTTTCTTGTATTTCTTTAAGCGATTTTTGTGTTTCCTTTTTCATGACTTCTACTTGTTGGCCCACATTCCCCTGTATTTCTTTAAGTGATTTTTGTACTTCCTCCTTATTGGCTTCTAATTTTTGATCCATATTCTCCTGAATTTCTTTAAGTGATTTTTTTGTTTGCCTTGTAAGAGCTTCTAATTTTTGATCCATTTTCTCCTGTATTTCTTTAAGAGATTTATCTATGTGTTCTGCTATCAGCATCCTGACCAGTGATTTTAGATCCAAATCTTGTTTTTCTGGTGTATTGGGGTACCTGGGACTTACTGATGTCGGGGAACTGGGTTTGGATGCGGCCATATTGCCTTGATTTCTGTTAGTAATGTTCCTATATTTGCCTTTTGCCATCTGGTTATCTCTGGCTTTAGTTGGTCCTGTAGTCATTAGGTGGTGCTTGAATGCCTGTGGGCTTGTAAGGCTATTTCCCCACCACTGGATGACTGGGTTTCCCCTGGCACAGATTGCTGATGTGTTGTTCTCCTCTTGGGTGCTCTTGGACCCCTGGTGTATCTTGCTCTAAGCAATGTTATATTCAATTATCTCTGCAGACCTGATGCTGCTTGTCTTCTCTGGATCTGCTTGCTTAGTTCAGTCAGCAGCAAGTATGCAGCCTCAGGGAGTGGGGAGTGCGGAGTGCAGGGACTCCCAAAGGGCAGAGAACCCACGCCCTGCTGGAACACAGGGACCACTGCTCTGCCAAGCTCCTGTTAGTAGATAACTGGCTGGCAGCCCGGGTCCCCAGAGATCTTAAGCTTGGAATATCATGGGTATCTGGTTCTACCCGCTCAATCTACCACCCACCACCAAGATGGCAGCAGTTAAACGGAGTGCAGGGTTCCCCTCAGGGCGCAGAGCCCACACCTGGTTGGGGCCCAGGAACCACTGCTCTTCCCGGATCATTGCCTGGCAGTCTTGAGTCCCCAAAGATCCCAAGTTCTGGATATCAAGGGTACCTGACTCAGCTCTCGCTTAGTTTGGACTGCTGCAAGGATGCCAGCGATGGCCGCTGGGAGTGGGGAGTGCAGCTTGCAGAGTCTCCCTCAGGGCAGAGAACCCATGCCCTGCTGGAACACAGGAACCCATGCTCTTTTTTTTTTTTAATTTTTATTTTCTATATTCTATGTTTACATTCCAAAGGCTTTCCCCTTTCCCAGTTACCCCCCACCATATGTCCCATAATTCCTCTCCCCCCCCTGCTATTCCCCACTCATTCCCCCCCCACACGATTTCTCTGTTCTGGGTCTACAATACTGGATCCAATCTTTACAGGCCCAGGGTCCTCTCCTTTCTTCTTCTTGGGAATCATTTGACTTGCTAATTGTGCCTTGAGTATTTAGGGCTTCTGGGCTCATTAATATCCACTTATCAGTGATTGCATTTCATGTGTATTCTTTTGTGATTGGGTTAGCTCACTTAGGATGATATTTTCCAGATCTAACCATTTACCTACAAATTGCATGAGTTCATTATTTTTAATTGCCTAGTAGTACTCCATTGTATAAATATACCACATTTTCTGTATCCATTCCTCTTTTGAGGGATATCTGGGCTCCTTCCAATTTCTGGCTATTATAAACAAGGCTGCTATAAACATAGTGGAGCATGTGTCTTTATTGTATGCAGAGGAATCCTCTGGGTATATGCCCAGGAGTGGTATGCCAGGGTCCTCTGGAGGTGACATGCCTAATTTTCTGAGGAACCTCCACACTGATTTCCAGAGCGGGAACCCATGCTCTTATTACTTAAATTTTACAATTTGTTCTAAAAGTGATTCTTTTAATGTTTCCCCAAGGAAATGTACAATCACATGAAACGATGGGTCCTAAATGCTATTGACAATCAGCATGACCGGGATACTTGTTCAGCCTTGCTTGTTCAAAAGTAGTTGCCTACAGGCTGGTCTTCTGCTCAAATTCTTGCCTACCTCACAACTCCTACACAATTTCCAAAGTCCTACATTTTTCTCTGCAGGAAGAGGTGCTTTGGTTGGCATAATAAGCATCAACCTAACATCCTTCCAGATCTCTTTCTTAAGGGAACGGACATGTGATTGAAGCCATATGGAATCATCTGAAAGAGGATTTGCCAGCTGAGTACAACTGAAACCCATACTCAGAAGAACAGCCTAGCTGAGAATTGTCTGCACTTACAAACCACAAAATTATATAATATGATAAAAGTTATTATGACACTATATGTTCTTTGCTTTTGGTAGTAAATAACTATAACTATGAAGGTTGAATTACTGCCATTTACCCCATACCAAGTCCTGCTTCCATGATAGCGGTAGAGTTTCATTTATTTATCAGGAAATTTAATGTGTCAAATAGATTTTAGGGGAACATCCCCTGCTTTCCTATTTTGATAGTCTTTTTTTCTAAATATTTTTTTCTAACAGAACTGAAGTACAGGACGCCCTTGTTTTTTATTTTTTAGAACAAATAGCCTTTCATCATTCCATAAAGTCTAGTGAGACTCTAATGGATAGCTTAGAACTATATTGTGTACCAAATAACTAGGGAGAAGACTAGAGTAATGGCTCAGTGGTTAAAGGCATTTCCTAGTCTGCTAAAGGACTAAGTTCAGATCCCAGCACCTATATCATGAGACTAATAACCATATGGAACTCAAGGTCCATATGACAATGACTTCTGAACTCTTAGGACACACACTTGCACGTGGTACACACTGAGACACATTTTTACACATAAAAATGACTAGAGATAAAGGAATTCAAAAGCAAGAGCTCTTTGTGATCTGTACCTTGCTATTGTGAGTTTTCTAGGACAACCTAATTTAAAACCTTTTATCTCTGTCACCAAAACTTACTGGAACATCTTAGAATATTCTATATTTTTTGGTGTATAAGTTATTTATTTTAAAATATCTCTTTTACAGGTAAAGACAGAATTTTTTTGTCAGGCTATATGTTCCAATTTTGTGTTCAGAAAATAGGGCAATGTACTTTCAACTCAGAGGTACAGAGAAACAAATTTGGCAGCAAGGGTAAGGTTATAGAGGCTGAAGGACTGCTAGATGCTGCAAAAGAAGAGCATGGAAGAAAAAATAGTTTCTATATAAAGTTTAGATTCAGTGAGTATATACAGATATTCTGACAAAAGGTAGTAATCCAGCCTAGTTTTTGACATTTTAAAATACAGTTCTCAAGAAGATCTTCTTGAGGATTTTAAAAGATACATTTTTAGAATCATAAGAAAAGGAAACTTCACATTAAAAAGAAGTTATTGAAGTCTTTTAGGCAATTTTTGTTCTTGTCCACCCCTCACCAGTGAATTATTAGACTTTTGAAGTTATGTAAATACCATGGTCCATGGTATCATTCTCTGGTTGGGCTGACAATAAATGAAAGGCAAGTCCAACATCCCCCAGCACCATAACTTAACCATGCTCTGGCCACTCCTTAGGGGACTTAAAAATAACTGCTTTTGGAAGGTCATCAAGCAAAGCTGCTTGTATTCTCCTCAAATAACATTTAAAAATAAAAGAGTTTAATTATTAGCAGAAACAATGTTTTATAACAAAATCATTTTTCTTTTATCCAGGACATGTCATTTAAGCACATCTGTGGTGATTTGAATATGCTTGGCCTAGGGAGTGGCACTATTAGGAGGTGTGGCCTTGTTAGAGGAAATGAGTCACTGTAGGAGTGAGCTTTGAGATCCCTTCTCCTAGCTGCCTGGAAGTCAGTCTTCTAATGGCCTTCAGACCAAGTTGAAGAACTCTGCTCCTTTTCCAGCACCATGTCTGCCTGGAATGTGCCATGCTTCTTGCTATGATGATAATGGACTGAACCTCTGAAACTCTAAACAAGCCCCAATTAAATGTTGTCCTTTATAAGAGTTCATACAGTCACAATGTCTCTTCACAGCAATGAAAACCCTAAGAAAACATCTAAAATTATCTATTTCCATAAACAATTTAAAAGATATCTTTTGTATTTAATTACACATGTAATTATATCATGGAGAAAATATTGTAATTATATCATCTTGGTGTATTTCTTGATATCATGATTTTACTTCAAGTTGTTTTTATTGTTGTATACATTGGACAATTCTAATAAGGAGCAGGCATCTGTGAGACAACATTTCTTAACTTTTTAATTAAATCTTTGAGAACTTCACACAACACATTTTGATCATATTTACTCTTAACTCTCCCAGGTCTATCTCTGCTTCCCCAATTTCAAATTCTATGTCCACTTCTTAATAGCAGCTCCAGTTTGAATTTTTTCCATGTTTTCTGGGATGTAGGCCCATGCACTGGAGCCTGATCTGCCTACCTGGGGTCACATCATTTAACAACAAGAAAAGAAAGAACAATGACAAAATCAGAAACAGAAACAACTTTCTCTTTCAGAAGCCTTTAATTACCCACAGTTCTTCACTTAGGATTGAGGAGTTCATGGATCCCTTCCCACTTCAAGCTGGAATGTTGACTCATTTGCTATTGTGCAGGTCTTATGCAAGCAACCATACCTGCTGTTCATATGTGTAGCAGACCTGTCTTGTCCAGAAGTCAATGTTTTACTCCAGTACAAGCCAACCTCTGGTTATTCTAATCCTTCTACCCCCTTTCCTGAGTTTTAGGAAGGAATATACTAGAGATGTCCCTTTTGTGGCTGAGTACTTCAAGGATACTTTATTCTCTCCATTTTGAATAATTTTGAGTTTCTGTACTAAAGGCCATTTATTGTACAGTTTAAAAAGTAAATCATATCTTTTATTTACACATGTAAGTATATTATGGAATCAATTTTCTAGTCATGTCATTTTGGTATATCTCAGACCTGTGTTAAACTGTGGGTATAAAGATTTACATTTAGGAACTACTTTGAAACTATATATCCATTTAACAAACTAATAGCACTACACTTATGCTTGAAGCCTGTGAGCTCCCTGGGCATGGCTTTGGAGGAATATTTACTGTACTGTGCATGATTTTCTTCCTTTGGAGTGGAAATTAAGCCCAGGAAAAGTGGCTGGTTATCCTTATAACATTCTTGGCAATTTTGTACTAATAAGCATATCTTGCCAGTCATTATTATAGTTCACAGGATTCACAGTAGGTAAGACTGTGGGCTACGACCACCCTACCTCATTGCTCAGTCTATCACCTGCATATCATCATTCAGTTCTGTCTTGGTTAGGATTTGTGACCTATGAATGCTGTGAAGAGGCACCATGATGGAAGCAAATCTTATATAGGCAAACATTTAATTGGGGCTGGCTTATGCTTTCAGAAGTTCAGTCCATTATCATCATGGTGGTAGGTATAGCATCATTCAGGCAGACTTGGTGCTGGAGGAGACAAGAGTTCTACATCTTGATCTGAAGGCAGCCAGGAGGAGACTGTCACCCTGGGCATAACTTGAGCTAAGGAGGCCTCAAAGCCTACCCCCACAGTGATATACTTCCTCCAACAAGGACACACCTCCTAATAGTGATATTTCTTAAAGTTAAGCATTCACACATATGAGTCTCTGGGGGCTGAACCTATTCAAGCCATCACAAGTACCATGACAGGGAGCCAACAGGAGGATACTTCTTTGTTTGTAACAACATGATTTCTCTGTATCCTATGACCAATGTGTCTGGTTTCTAAAGCAATAGGGTCTTGCCACCAAGTTCTGGTGAGCAGGAGGAATAACAATAGCTTGTGTTGTTTTAGCAATCTCTGGGACATATTTGACACTTTTGTCAATACTTTTAAAGAAGCAACATTTCATTGTATTGATTCATTATCTGGTTATTTTCATTTCTAGTTTAATATTTTTATTTAATTAATTAAATGAAGTTATTTATTTCATTCTAATGTTTTGGGAGTGTTATTATTTGTTCTTGATTTTCTAATGTATTCAGATGCAACATTAAGTTACTCAGTTGAGCTATCTCAAATATTTGTATGCAGACACTTAGTGCCATAAACATCTATGACTACTTTCAAAATGTCTCATAAATTTTAGCGTGTTGTATTGTTTTTGTGTTCATTAAATTGTAGAACTTTAAATCTTTCTTCTCAATTTATTTATTTTGACCTACTTATATTATTTGATTAGTATCTAGTTCAATTTCTACTAATTTGCTTAATCTGTATAGTCTCTACTGTGTGATACCAAGTTTTCTTTCATTGCGATCAAATAGAATATAAGATGTTATTTCAATTTTGCTTTGTGTTTTAACATGTGATTAGTTGGTTTTTGAAAAATGTTTCATGGGATAATAAGAATAATATGCATTCAATAGTGTTGTAGTAGAATGTGTAGATTAAGTCTATTTAGTCTATGTAGAATATGTAGTTAAGACTATTTAACTTATAATGTTGCTTAATGCCAATTTTTTTTTTTTGCTTAGTTTTGTTTTGGGATTTTGTTTTGTTTTGTTTTTTGTTTTCTAAATGATGTGTCTATTGGTTAGAGTGGAGAATTGAAGACATTTACTCTCAGTCTGTTGGGCTAATCTGAGTATTTTAGGTCTAATAGTACTTCTGTTACAAAATTTAGTATCTATAATCAGGATATATTATATGAGAAAAAAATCTATTTTCAATATAAAGGAAAAAAGTTTCTGACCAATAACCAGATGCTTCTGTAGAGCCTTCTTTTGTGGGTGACTTGACCTTAGTCTCTTTCAGCTTTCAAAACTCTTTCTTTATTCTGTGTTTGAATGTTTTGACTTTAACTTGTCATGGGGAGTTTCTTTTCTGGTCTTGTCTATTTGGAGTTCTGTAGGCCTCTTGTGTCAAAATGGGTATCCTTTTCTTTAGATTTGGGAAATTTTTCTTGCAAGATCTTATTGTAAATATTCTGTATGCCTTTGCTGTGGGTTTCTTCCCCTTGCTTGCTCATAGATCAAAATAGCTTTTCATGGTGTTCCAGAGCGCTCATATGTTCTGTTCACATTTCTCTTTAAATTCATTTTATTGACCTTCACTGGGTGATCCAATTCCGATACCTACCTTGTCTTCTGTCCTTTGATTCTGTTTTTCACATAACCCATTTTCCTAGAGAGAAAGTCCACTGAGAGGTTTTGGGTTTTTTATTTCCAGCATCTTTATCAATTATATCTCTATTTTCATATCTTGGGTTTAATCTTTATTTCATGCACTTCTGCTTTTCTTATCTGGGAGTGCATCTCTGTGTTATTTGAGTTAACTATACTTCTAAACATCTTTTGAATTATTTTTCTGGTAGTTCTTCAGGTCATTTTCATCAGGTAACATTTTATAGGAAAACTAATTTAGGGAACAGACGATGTTGCCTTGGTTTTTACTGACATTCTTGTTTTTAACCCTAGGGAAGAGGACTTATGGGACATATGGTGAGGGGGGAACTGGAAAAGGGGAAAGCTTTGGAATGTAAACAAAGAATATAGGAAAAAAAGAACTGCATATCTCAAATTAGTTCATTCAATTTTTTTCTTTTGTGTGTTTTCATTAAAAATTCAAGTGTCAGTTTGTACTTTCTGTAGTTGACTTTGCAGTGTTAACTAGTTGGTTTAGAGTGTTCTTTCTCTCTGTGGGTCTTTGGAGCCTACATTTTGAGTTTTTCTCTGAGGGTTAGTTCTTGCTGTGAGTCTGCTATGTTGCCCTTCCTGGTACTGTGAGTTGTGTAGCTCTCCACATATCTGTCGACCTTATCTAGAATCTGATCTTGTCTCCACACTGGGTCTCTGTGATTTCTGGCAAAGACAGTGCAAGACTTCCCTACTGTCAGAGTCTGAACTAGAAAGATCCTACAAGATCCATTTCAGGGTGTCTATGGGCCCAAGCTAGAGTCATATATCTTGTCTCTACTCTAGATTCATCACTTCCTCTGTTTTATTTGATTGTGTTGTGAGTGCACTTTTGAGTTTCTTGTCTGGTATCTTATATTTTTTCACTGGAGGTCATTACTGTGACTAGCAATTTTTATGTACTTAGACTTTTATGTTATTACTGTTTTTGTGTTGGGACCTGTACTGTTAGTGTTAGATAACTCATTATACTTAATTAATTTTAATTAGTTAATTAATTTTTAATTACTACTTTCTTCTCTTAAGTTTTACCGTTTTTAGGAAGTAAAAGGTCACTGGTCACTGATAAAAGCTTGGTATTAATATATTCATTATTTTGGGTATGAGTCCCAAAGCAAAAAAAAAAAAAAAAAAAGTCCAAAATAAAAATGGACTCAGGGTTAGGTATGATTACTACTGCACTGACAGGGCAAAGATAGAGGTGAACTATATTGGAGAGGGAGCAGGAAAGGTAACAACCTAATGAACTATAGCCAAATGCTAGTAGTCTTCCCTACTGTCAGAGGCTGAACTAGAAAGATCCTACAAGCCTGGCTATGTTGAGTTCTTTGGAAGTAGATTACATAAGAGAGAAAATAAGTAGGAGAAGCAGGGCAGGGTAGGGGTGGGAGTGAGAGGGGTTTCAGAATGGGAAAGTAGTCTAGGCTGTTTTTCCATAGTCTAGATCCGTCTCTAGTGGCAGAGTTCTGCTGTTCCTGATGCAGTAGGCAGTGCTGAGTCATTTGCTCTGAGCACAGATATTAAGAACAGCAATTAGCAAATGAGACCTCATGAAACTGAAAAGCATCTGTAAGGCAATGGCCACCAAGTACATATGCATTGAGAACTCCCATCTGAAATATATAAAGATCTCAAAAAGAAAGGGAAACAAACCCTGCACATCAAGAAAACAAATAACCCAATATAAAAAATGCAACATATTTAAACAAGATATTTAAACGGATAAGTCTCAAAAGATAAAACTCAAATGGCTAAGTCATCCTTAGCCACCAGGGAAATGCAAATCAAAGCTACTTTGAGATTTTATCTTACACCTGTCAGAACAGCTAAGGACAATAAAACAAATGACAGCTCATGCTGGGGAGGATGAGGAGTAAGGGGAATAGTCATCCATTGTTGGTGGGCCTGCCACAGGTATGCACTATATAGGGACAGGGGTCCCGGGCCTGAGAATAGAAGTGTGTTGCAGGATAGGATATCTGATCACACTGTGAACCCAGAGATTGTGTTTTTACTAGAAATAAGGGATGTTTCTAGTTGTGGTGGTGCTCAGCCCTTAACACACAACTTTAATTTCTCTGGCTGGAATATAGATCCTTACTATACACTTTTAATTCCAAACCATGAAGGTGACGTTAGTTTGAGGAAGAAGTACCCATGTTTGAAAGTGATATCTAATTGAGTAACAGACAAAGCGATGAAAATCAGGGAAAGATTTGACAGAATAATGGTATTTACTATGACCAACTCTCATGAGAAGAGAGAGAGAAAAGAGAGAGGTTACTTAAGAAAGAGCAGCACAGAGAGGGAGGAGAAGGAAGAGGCAGTTTTACTGGGAGAGTTTTACTGAGACAGGCTGAAGAGAGAACAAGCTAAACACAGGTGAAGACAGAAGGAGTCAGAGAATGAGAATGATCCAGAAGATTAGAACAGACTGCCAGAGTTAGTTTGAGAGCAAGCAGAGCAAAAAGTCAATAGCTGAGGGATAGTCAAGACTGAACCACTCAGCTTGAAGAAGAGTTGGAGCCTGAACCGCTGAGTTGAACTAGCCAGCTGTAGTTCAGAAAAAAATAGGAAGAGGAGACCTTATTCAGTAGTAAGTCTCAGAGGCTGAAAACACTCCAGGCCTAGATAAGATTGGGTAGTGGCTAGAAGCTTCCAGGACTAGGCCTAGGTTAATAGACTGAGGTAGTAAGATGTCAATTATTTCAGGCAAATAAAAGTTATTTTTGTAGAAGCAGACACAGCCCCATCCTTAACCCAGAAAAATATCTCAAATTGGTAACCACTTGCAAATGAAAAATTAGTTTTCTCCCATGGAGCTTCACTGAGGCATCAAATAACTCAGAAGGCCAGACCCAATTCCTAGAAGTAGGTATGCAGACAGAATGAACTCACTGCTTCTTTGAAGGTTCTTTGCCTCATAAGTCTTTATCAGAACCCTATGTTTTTGTTTCTTCTTAAACTTTCTTTTTCTTTCTTTCTTTCTTTCTTTCTTTCTTTCTTTCTTTCTTTCTTCCTTCCTTCCTTCCTTCCTTCCTTCCTTCCTTTCTTTCTCTCTCTCTCTCTCTCTCTCTCTCTCTCTCTCTCTCTCTCATTTCCCTCCTTTTTATTTTTTTACAAGCATCTGCATGTATGTATGGCTTCAGGTTCTGTGTTTTTATAGAATTCCATGGTGTATGAATGTATGTGTCTATATGTGTTTCTTATGCTGTGTCTTTGACTCATTTTCTTCTGTATGTTTGTTTTGTTCTATTCTTATTTTTTTGTTTTGTGTTATATTCTCCTTCTCCTTCTTCTTCTTCTTCTTCTTCTTCTTCTTCTTCTTCTTCTTCTTCTTCTTCTTCTTAATCCTATTTTTCCCCGAGAGAAGGAATGGATGGTGATTTCGATGAAAGGGGAAATGGGAAGGGCTTGATGGAGTTGTGGGGTGGGAAACTATCATATGCATTTGTATGAAAAATAATCTATTTTCTTTTTTTTTTATAAAAGGCAACATTTAATTATCATCAAAATGGGAGCAGGGCAGTATCTACACAGGCATGGCACAGGAGGAACTGAGAGTTCTACATCTTCATCTGAAGGCTGCTGGGAGAATACTGGCTTCCAGGCATCTAGGATGAGGGTCTTAAAGCCCACACCCACAGTGACACACCTACTCCCAACGAGGCCACACTTACTCCAACAGGGCCATACTTTCTAGTAGTGCCACTCCCTGGGCACTACTATCCACTTCTGATGTCAAAGCAGTCTTCAGATCTCCAACTCTTGTTTCATCTTTGTTGATAACAACAAACTTCTTTCTCCTGGGGCTTCTTGTTCCAATGCCTGGGATCCACACATGATCTTCTGGGCATCTCCAAAAGGCTGGCATCACTTCTCCATCTCTGCCCTCTGTAGCACTCTAAGCTCAGGTTGATCCACTCCATTGCCACTGCTGCTCTTCATGATCATCCTTTGGTACTGGCATCTCCAATATGCTGGGGTCTTCTGATGCAATGAGGCTTCACCAATAGCCTCTCACAGGCTCTCTTCACAGTGACAAGCCTCAAGTCGTTTGCATGACTCCTGCAGTCCTGAGCCATCAACTGCAACTGAGGCTGCACCTTCACCAATAGCCTTCCACAGCTTCTCAGTGAAAATAATCTATTTTCAACAACGACAAAAAGAAAGTTTTACCACTAATTTTATAGAATTTATTAAATATAGCAGATGGCATGTACAAGAGTATATTTATTTATTATTCAAAATAAAAAGCAAAACTATAACCAAATTTTTTCAGATAAAAATAAAAAGAATCAGGGGGTATGAGGAATATGTACAATACTGTACTCACTTTTTTTAAATTTATTTTTTTATTGAATATTGTCTTCATTTATATTGCCAATGGTAAAACCTTTCCTGATATCCCCCCTCCCCTTCCTCCTTCCCCCTGCCTCCATATATATGTCTCTCTACCCAACACACTTCCTCCTCCCACCCCCTCGGTTTCTCTTTGTTCGGGCCTCTGCCCTGACCAAGGACCATTCCTCCCACTGATGCCCAACAAGGCCTTCCTCTGCCTCATTTTTGGTTGGAATCATGTCTGTACACACTTTTTATTTGAAGCTTTGTGAAAGTTGTCATTGAGTAAAGAATTTTTGTGTGTTTAGACAGTACTATGAATAATAATTTCAATACAGTGGCTAAAAAAACTATTTCATTCTTAAACAATGGCTTTTTTCTCCCCAACCTGACTGCCTTTTATTCAAAGATGCTGGTAAAGCTATTGGGACACATTTTCTAAATTAACTTTATTTAATGAATCTGTTCCTTCATTTTATGTCAAAAAATGCCAACAGGCATTGCATTTCATGGATTAAACATTAATTTTAAGAAAAGATTGCTAGTAATTAATGCCCACAAAGTCTTTCAAATTTCAGATTCATCTCAGTTAACGATACACACTTGCATTTTACATCCAAGCCAATAGGCTCATTATACTCGCTTCATTAAAATGTTCTATGATTTTGAAGTCTAGGTCATTCACAGGAAATGGATATTTAAGCTGCTTGATAAACTATATAAACATGGGCAAAAGTACAAGAACCATAGTTCTGGAAAATGTAGGCCAGTGTTTCTGAGTGCCCTTATCAGGGACTAATTTTAGTTGAAGAGATCTATTTTCAAACCACTTAGTTTCCACCCTACCAACTTCGGAGTTGCACAGAGGAAGAAAGTGAGTCAGTGAGCTTGGAATACCTGTGAGGAGATTTAAAAGGACTCTTATTTTCTTTCATCATTTCATTCCATACCCAAGAGTTATGCTAAGTCAGCTGCTGAAGTCCTTGGTTCATCTCCTAGGAAGGGATTCTTCAAACCCTGGCTTGACATTCTCCGCTCTTCCCCAGTTGCTCTAGACCCCACCATGGTCTTTCTGTTTGTTGCTCTTCCACTTTGGATTCCAGGTGTGGATGCATTAATTGATGGCTAAAAGAAGCAAATTAAAGTCAGCTCCTTTGCACATTTGCATTAGAAGGAGATACTGGGAACTTGAGCAGCCTAAGGCAGCTTTCAGACTGCAGGGAGAACAGATTGCTTTTTTTAGCACTGCAGCTTGATGCTCTACTTCATAGGCATGCCCCTTGTGTGGCAGCCAGGATTTGTTCCTCTGTTTATAGTTTCAACGAAATGAAGCTTTTATAAACATTAAAACCCTCAGGCACGAAAATTTTTGTTCATATTATTATAATTCCTATTAAGACTGTTTAGCCCCATGTAATTCTATGACAAGTGCAATGGCATCAATTTCTTCTAAATTATATCCAAGATAATACATTTTCCTGCATTGTGAAGTCAGTGACCAGATATAGCTTTACAGAAGTATCTAACAGGCAAAGAAGTTTGAAACAAAGGTTCTATATTATTTGTTTATTTAGTCATCTATTTATTTTATTGCTTTCAAATAGTTTTATAAATTTCAAGAATAAAACTGCAGACAAATTTGAAACTACTACTGTATATGTTAAGCTCAGCAAAATCCATATTGCTTTATGGCTATCTAAAATAATATACATTGAAGGGTTGCTGTTTTGTCTATTGTGCATGAGGTCCTAAAACTTATTTGTTAACACAGTGTTTTAATTTTGAATTTAAGTTTACTCTAAAATTGTAGCGTCATATATATATCTTTTACACCTGTTCAATCTTCTGAATTACATAAATTTGCTTGAATTACAATCAGATTTTGAAGGTATGAATAAATTATTCTTCCAATTCTTTATGTTTGAAATGAGTTAATGAAATTCCAGTTTTGCCAATAAAATCATGGATAAAATGTTTAACTTAAAAGTTTCTAACCCAAAACATCCAGGAAATTCAGGACACAATGAGAAGACCAAACCTAAGGATAATAGGTATAGAAGCAGCAAAGATTTCCAACTTAAAGGACCAGTAAATATCTTCAACAAAATGATAAAAGAAAACTTCCCTAACCTAAAGAAAGAGATGCTTTCTAGAAATTAATGAAAATGAAGGGACAACATACCCAAGCTTATAGGACACAATGAAAGCAGTGCTAAGAGGAAAACTCATAGCTCCAAGTGCCTCCAAAAAGAAACTGGAGAAAACATACACTAGCAGCTTGATAGCATATCTGAAAGTTCTAGAACAAAAAGAAAGAAATACAACCAAGAGGAGTAGATGGCAGAATATAATCAAACTCAGGCTGAAATCAACCAAGTAGAAACAAAAAGAACCATATAACGAATCAAAACAAACAAACAAACAACCTAGGAGCCTGTTCTTTGAGAAAATCAATGAGATAAGCCCTTTGCCAGACTAAACAGAGGGCACAGACACAGTATCCAAATTAACAAAATCAGAAATGAAAAGGGGGACATAACAACAGAAACAAAGGACGTTCAAAATAACATCAGATCCTACTACAAAAGCTTATTCTCAACAAAACTGGAAAATCTGAATAAAATGGAAAAATTTCTAGACAGATACCAGATACCAAAGTTAAATCAGTACCAGATAAATGATCTAAACAGTCCTATAACAACTAAAGAAATGGAAGCGGTCATTAATAGTTTCCCAACCATAAAAAGCCCAGGACCAGATGAGTTTAATGCAGAGTTTGTTCTATCAGACCTTCAAAGAAGACCTAATACCAACACTTTTTAATCACTTCCACAAAATAGAAACAGAAGGAACACTACCCAATTCGTTCTATGAAGCCACAATTACTCTGATACCTAAACCACACAAAGACCCAACAAAGAAAGAGAACTTAAGACCAATTTCCCTTATGAATATTGATGCAAAATTAATGAATAAAATTCTCACAAACTGAATCCAAGAACACATCAAAATGATCATTCAGCATGATCAAGTAGGCTTCATCCCAGGGATGCAGGGATGGTTCAATCTATGGAAATTCATTAATGTGATCCACTATATAAATAAACTCAAATAAAAAAAAAAAACACATGAGCATCTCATTAGATACTGAGAAATCATTTGACAAAATTCAACATTCCTTTATGTTAAAAGTCTTGGAAAGATCAGGAATTCAAGGCCCATACCTAAACATAGTAAAAACAATATACACCAAACCAATAGCCAACAGCAAACTAAAAGAAGAGAAACTTGAAGCAATTCCACCAAAATCAGGGACTAGAAAAGACTGCCCACTCTCTCCCTATCTATTCAATATACTACTTGAAGTTCTAGCTAGAGCAATTAGAAAACAAAACGGAGTCAATGGGATACAAATTGGAAAAGAATAAGTCAAAATATCACTATTTGCAGATGATATGATAGTATACTTAAGTGTCCACAAAAATTCCACCCGGGGAACTCCTAAACCTGATAAACAACTTCAGCAAAGTGTGTAGATATAAAATTAATTCTAATAAATCAGTAGCCTTCCTCTACTCAAAGCATAAATGGGCTGAGCAAGAAAATAGGAACATGAAACCTTTCACAATAGTCACAAACAATAGAGTTAGAAAGAGCAATTCTCAAAATCATTTGGATTAACAAATAACCCCAGGACAGTGAGACCTGTTCTCAACAATAAAATAACACCTGGAGGAATCACCATCCCTGACCTCAAGCTATACTACAGCGCAATAGCGATAAAAACGCATGGTATTGCTGCAGTGACAGGCAGGTAGATCAATAGAATAGAATTGAAGACCCAGAAATGAACCCACACCCCTATGGTCACTAGATCTTTCACAAAAAAGCTAAAACCATCCAGTGGAAAAAAAAGAGAACATTTTCAACAAATAATGTTGGTTCAACTGTCAGTCAACATGTAGAACACAAACTGATGATCCATTTTATCTCCCTGTGTAAAGCTCAATTTGAAGTGGATCAAGAATCTCCACATACAACCACATACATTGAATCTAATAGAAGAAAAAGTAGGAAACATCTCGATCACATGGGCACAGTGGAAAGTTTTCTCAACAGAACACCAATGGTTTCTGCTCTAAGATCAAAAATAGACAAATGGGACTTCATAAAATCGCAACACTTCTGTAAGGCAAAGGACACTGTCAATAGGACAAAACAGCAACCAACAGATTGGAAAAAAATTATTTCCAATCCTACATCTAATAGAGGGCTAATGTCCAAAATATACAAAGAACTCAAGAAGTTAGACTCCAGAGAACCAAATAACCCTATTAAAAATGGGGATCAGATCTAAACAGAATTCTCAACTAAGGAAAATTGAATGACACAGAAGCACTTAAAGAAATGTTCAACATCCTTAGTAATCAGGGAAATGCAAATCAAAACAACCCCGAGTTTCCACCGTATACCAGTCAGAATGGCTAAGATTAAAAACAGGTGACAGCAGATGCTGGTGAGGATGTGGAGAAAAAGGAACATTCCTCCATTGTTAGTGGGACTGAAAGCTAGTACAACCACTCTGGAAATCAGTTTGGTGACTCCTCAAAAAACTGGACATAGTACTACCTGAGGACCCAGCTATACCACTCCTGTTCATATTCCTAAAAGAGGCACCAACATGTAATAAGGAGATATGCTCCATTATGTTCGTAGCAGCCATATTATAACAGTCAGAAGGTGGAAACAACCCAGGTGTCCCTCAACAGACGAGTGGATACAGAAAATATAGGACATTTACACAACGGATTACTACTCAACTACTAAAAACGATGACTTCAAGAAATTAACAGGCAAATGCATGGATCTAGAAAGTATCATCCTGAATGAGGTAACTCAGTCACAAAATATCACATGTGGTGTGTACTCACTGAGAAGTAGATATTAAGGAAAGAACATGGAAAACACACAATACAACTCACAGACCACATGACATTCAAGAGGAAGCAAGACCAAAGAGTGGATGCTTCAGTTCTACTTAGAAGGGGGAACAAAATAATCAAGGGAGTTAGAGGGTGGGATGAATTTTTGAGAAAGAGAAGAGGGTTGGGAAAAAGAGGGGAAGAATCAGGTACGGGAGGAGATGTACAGAGGGTCAGGAAAGTGAACAGAGGTGTGTAGCAAGGGGGTATGGGGAACTGGGGATAGCAACTGGAAAGCAGGAACCTCCCAGGACTCCACGGGGATGACAATAGCTGAAAAAATCCACAAAGGGGAGAAAGAATCTGTTGAGACCATCTCCACAGGTTAGGCATGCCCCCAACCCACCCACTGTTGAGGAATGGAGCCAACCACCATCTCCAAAATTTTAAACCAGAATTGCTGCATCTAAAGGAAATACAGGGTTAAAGAGTGGAACAAAGACTGAAGGAAAGGCCATCCAGAGACTGCCCCACCTGGGGATCCATCTCACATGCAGACACTGAACCCAGACACTATTGAGGATGCCAAGAAGTGCTTGATGGTAGGAACCTGATACCACTATCTCCTGAACGACTCTGCCAGATCCCAACCAATACAGATGGGGATGCTAAAAGCTAACTATCGGCCTGAGCACAGGGACTCCAAAGGAGGAGTTATGGGAAGGACTAAAGAGACCTTACCTGACATTAGTGGGAGGGGAGGCGCTTGGTCCTGTGAAGGCTTGATGCCCCAGTGAAGAAGAATGTTAGGGTGGTGAGTCAGGAGTGGGTAAGTGGGGGGAGGAGCACCCTCATAGAAGCAGGTTAAGGGGGTATGGAATAGGGGGGTTTCTGGAACAGAAACAGGGAAAGGGGATAACATTTGACATGTAATTAAATAAAATATCCCTTTTTTTTTAAAAAAAAGTTCTATTGCGGAATATATTCATATTGTCTTTTTCTTTTTCCACCAGTTTCTGGAAATATATATATATATATATATATATATATATATATATATATATATATGATGCTTGACCACAAGCACCACATTCTGGAAAATGAGCATTGGGTTTTGAGCAAGTGTCCAGCTTAGATGTTTCCATGATACAAAAGCTAGGCTAGGTGAACATGGTTTTGATGATTGACCTTCACAATGCTATTGTGAAGGAGAAAGATTTCTTTGTAGGTGTGTCATGACATATTATTGTTGGGGTGGGGGGTGCAGGGGTCAGTTTCTTGAAAAACATAAGTCCTATGGAGTACCAAATTGACCTGAGAATAGTTAGCACATCACATACAATACATAAATGTATTATGCTACAATAACTATAAAAATTAATTTGTGAAAATTGTGTGCCACCTTGGAATACATTGGAAATTTATCTCGTACATAAAAATATTAGAACAAGGAGGAAGGAGGAAGGGAGGAAATGAGGGAGACAGAGGGGAAGAGAAAGAGAGAATAAGAAATGAGAATCATGTGATTGACTTACTACCATCATCTACTAGTAGATGATTTCTAATGACTACTCTTAACTCACAGAATTACACCAGCCAACAACACTTGGCTAAGGATGAACTGGGCCTGGAAGCCATGTTTGAGGTATCCTAGGCCAACATGCCATAATCTCACATTGCTTTCTAATCTTCCTGATTGTTCTTGGAGTTGTGAACCCAGCATCTGAAATATATCCGAATTTCATTTTTTCTCACTCTTTTTTGGTATCTTTTCTTAATAACTAAAATGTGTTTGTTATTCTGATAATTTATTATAATAAAAATATATTAATTTCTTTGCCTTAATGTATTATTTTATTCATATTTTCACCTCCTATTATATTCTCTGTTACTAAGATAATTTTTATTAAAAAAAG
Organism: Apodemus agrarius; assembly: GCA_964023405.1. Classification (NCBI taxonomy): domain Eukaryota; kingdom Metazoa; phylum Chordata; class Mammalia; order Rodentia; family Muridae; genus Apodemus; species Apodemus agrarius. The sequence goes on along the minus strand of OZ030012.1, from coordinate 94,082,419 downwards.
AAGATAACATTTCATACAGGTCTAAGTCAGATGATATAATGCTATTTTTTCAGGTATCAGTATCCACCTTCTTATTTGTGAATGTTAATTCCACAGTAATGATTTGCCACAGTTAAATTAAGAACTCACCCATTGAGGGAATATTCAATTGTATTTAGTTTCTGTATCCCACAAACAAAGTTGTTAACCATATTTGTATTAAGAGCTTCACATCCTCATAAATTTTTACTTAGCTAGAAGGGCAGATTTGCAGATTTGGGCTTCATAAGCATGTGCCCGTTTAATTTCAGGATGTCCACATTATTTTACATTCCTGCAACTTCATATGAATAGTCTGGTTTCTACATTCCCACTAACAGGTATTGTAATGATAAGCTCTGTAATATCATGAATATTCCTGAAAGAGCAGAATTCTGGGTGTCAAGAATGATCAAATTTTCTTCAGATACTATCTATACCCGTGACTGCAAGAGATTCCTCAAATCGGTTTATGGCCCCCATTCCTTTTCCCTAGGCCCCAGGCTTTCAGTCTTTGGCAACACAGGTCCCAATACAGTTTCTACCATGGGTTTTATTTCATAGTGTTGAGCAAGTCAGCATAGAAGGCAGCTGAAATATTTATAGAAGACTTTCAAAAATATGCACAGCTGATAATAATTTAGCTTCTAATAAAAGTAACTGGAAACGTCATAAAAATCATGCAAAACCGTCAGAGGAAATGCATGTTCCTCTGGGCTCAGGCTCCAGGCTTAGTTCTCCAGCAGAAGGGATTCAGGAACTTATCTCTGCAATGTATATTTACTTGTGGATATGTATATACCATGGATGTGAATATTATGTAACACTTACTGGTTCTGAGATATATAATACTGTGTTATAAATTCAATATAACAAAATGATGGTCCCAAAACATGTCCCTTGAGTTTCACAAAACTTGTATTGGCAGCCAACCTGCTTATGTCACAATTATGATGAAGAATAAAATAAAACATGTTTCAGAATCATTTCTCCTTTTTCAAGCTCACATGAAGCAAACATAACATTATTAGCACAATTTAAAAGATGAAGTTTTGCTGAGAATCTAGAAAAGCATTTAAGGGTCTTCGTCCTTGTGTCTCATCATTTCCATTCAAGCCCTCATTAATTGATTTTTCTAGGCATTGCTAGTGGAAACAGACTATTTGCCTTGTCATGATTGTGTATTGTTAGTGTGCTTTGTTGTGCCAAAATACACCTAGCTTTATCACAGTTTTTAGGTGTTCAGGCCAGAGGCATCAAATACATATAGCTATGTAGCCACCACCAACATCCATCTTTAAAATTCCTCTTGCACAACTGACACCCCATATAAAATAAAGTCTCTCTTGACTATTATCAATCACAATTCTACTCTGTACCCACATGGACTTGACTGCTCTATTATATCATATAAATGATATGTTTGTCTTTGTGAATGGCTTATTTCACTGAGCAGAATGTCTTAAAAGCTAACCATTCTACAACATGAGTCAGAATTTCCTGTCTAAAACAGTGTATTGTATATACAATATGGTTTTTGTTTCTTCCATCATTACTACATGGGCATTTGGACTATTATTTCAACTATTATTGCTTCAGAGCTTTTTGGAAATAACACAAATTTGAACCTATGTGTACACACATGCACACACACACACACATTAAAGTCTCTGTGTTGAATGATGGAATTATTTCCCGCCAAGTGGGGTTGTTAGGTATACAGCAATTTCAAGCTTAATATTTTGAAGAATTGCCATGTAATTATTCAATAAAATCTGAACCATTTTAACTAGCAATGTACAAACATTCCTTTCAGTTCCCTATGATCATGCGGTCTTTACTTCCATGTAGTAGCACTTTTCTTCTGAATGGTCAGTTGAGGTCTACCTTAAGGAATGACACAATTAAAAATGAGTATAAAAATGGGTGTCATTTTGAGCTTCAATTTGAGAATTCTGTAGGTTTAGAATGATCTTTACAACGTGCTTCGTGCTTTGTGAGGCATAATGAAAATTCAAATATTCATTCTCCCTCCTAGCCAGAGAAATGTAGTAGGTATTAAAGTGATTGAGACTTAAGCTTGGGGAATTACAGGATTTTAACACTTCTCGTAAACCATTTAACAGGAATACTTAAAATCCTGCGTAACACAGAGCACAGAATTTGCAACAGAAACCGCAACCAGAACCGTGTAAAGGGATCTCTTCTGTGGTATTGGGGGGGGGGTGTTGGGAACTCTTTCTATGGCTTCCTCCAATTTATACTGTAATGCCTTAATAGGGGAAAGGTTTGATGTGACTTTTACTTCCTATTTCACTCATGTTCTCTAGAAAACCAGCAACTCTAAAGGTAATCACTAGATGTGACTGTTTGTAGGGAAGCAAAGTCTTGACCAGCTGGACTTATGTGGCTTTATAACCCTTGACAACTGGGCAGGTGGCTTGAGAAAATGTTATGGTAGATGTCCTATGAAAGAATCTGATTATTACTACAACAGAACCAAGCACTTTGGAGATGAAATTGCCCTACATTTTGAAGTGGAATTATTACCAGGAAAACAGAGTATGTAAAGTAGAATGGAATCTATTCTTTCTTTACAGCTTAAAGACAGAGGCCCTACTAACATGTTACATGCACCCGGTAGGTATGCTACTGAACAAAGGTCTACCAGAAGGTGTCTGTTTATGTATCACTACAGAAAAAGTTAATGGGCTGACAGTGATCAAGAGGGGTCTAGTGAGCTGTCAGCTGATATCCATCCAAAGACTCTCACATTCTGGGCCATGAATATCCCTGTTGCTTTAGGGAGAGAAACAAGATTCCCAGTAACACTTTGAGAACTTATTCAGTGCCTCAGTATGACTTAGCTGCTTTTAAGTTTGTTGAATGCATTTTGTTTGTTTGTTTGTTTTGTTTTTGTTTTGTATTTGCTTGTTTTTGTTTGTTTGTTTGTTTTACTGCATTGAACTGGAATGGTGAAATGAATGCTCACTGCTGTATTTATTTATCCCAGTTAAATCTTTACTTGTCAAAATCAGTTTTTATTATGTATGCACTCTTTAGTATGAGTTAATTTTATTCAACGTGATTGAGTCAGGGCCTCACCACTTAGATTAGTCTTTTGAACATTTATAAAGATGCAGTACCAACTAGCTTAAGTGTAAGATGAAATACCCTTGCAAATAGAAGACAATTTATGAACCCTTAACATAGCCGTTATTTAATCAGAGAAATTAGTTTTTCCAACAAAATGAATTCTTTTCTTCAATCTGTAGTGTTCCCCAGACACATAGGTGCTATACTTTGTAGAAGATTAGAACTGACAACAATTAGTCACCTTTGAATATGTGACATAAAATAAAAATGAGCTCCTGTGCACAAGAAGTCCAAAATTCATCTCTCTTTTGCCTAAGGTTTTCTTTCCTCAATATTCACTTTGAGTTTAATATAAGATTGCTGGCTTAACAATGATGTATTTCAAGCTGAAGGCAGAAATGAATGTTGTATTAATAAATTGTTTAGAGATGGATTCAAAGAACATTTCATTATATAAACAGGGCAGCTATAAAACATGCTTCGTGGCCGTTCCATCATTCCTACCTGTAGCAGACTTGCGGAGATGACATCTATCAGTGTGACAGAGAATATTACACAAGTGATAGACAGTTATTAGCTGAAGTCCTGATATATTTACACCATGGGAAAATGCACTTGGTATTTTCTTTCTGGCAACTGCTCTGCTGTTCATAATTTGATGGAAAATTGATTAATCACACGTTTAACTCAATGCAAGATCTTCTGCACTGTAATAAATTATGGCCATTAATCAATAAGTACAAAGTAATTCCAGGAGTCTGGAGACATGCTGGCTTCTAATAGAAAAGCTTGCACTTGGGCCTTCCTGCCAGTGACCACTTCATCTGAGGTATTTTGCACCTGCCTCAATCCAATTAGATGACATAATTAATGAACCTCATTGCTCCTGATAATTTGTTATACTGAAAGAAGGAATGTTTTGGCACATCCATTAAAACCTGATGCACAATACTTTGCAGAGAAAAAAAAATGAACCAAAACATCAGAGGGGCTTATGACAGGAATCTCTGAGTTCAAGTAAACGTGAGAAGCAACATTGTAGCTTCATGATGAAGAAAGATACAGTTGCGTTTGCTCAAAGAGTCTGACAAGGTATTTTCTCCGCATTAAAAAAGCTGAACTTGGCCTGTAAGCAAGGTTTCATGCTATTTTGTTTCTTTTATGACAAATTAAATGGTATGATTTAAATAAGTGTTCAGGAAGTCGTGTTTCTTAGGCAATCTGATAAATGGCTCCTTGGTAAGTATCCGTTCTGGTTTCACATATCATAGTCCTTCCGCACCTGTTTTATGGAGCTAACAATGGCCTCTCAGTAGACTTTAGTGGGAGAAAGTCTGGAAAGATAAAAGAAAACCAGTTTGCAGCTAATTCTGACTCCAGGAAATGCCAGGAATAGATTGTATTTAGAGACTTTGAAAAACAATTAGCTGTGGATTATGGGCTAAAAGGCCTCTCCTAAACTGTACCTGGGAAAGATTTTGCCCATTTAATGCCTTCTAAGCTGTCAGCGAGCTGAACTTCGGTCCTCGTGATTAATGAAAAGCTGCAGGGCACAGCTAGAAGCTAAAGTCTCAATTATGAAAAAGCAGTAACTAGTTTAATGTGCTGATGCTTTTATGCTTAAACTGACAGCTTTGAAAAATGGCAATATTTCCAATCACAGTTTAATAATTTATCATTTCTCTATTGGCATGTCCAGCATGCACTACTCTTACTACTCTTTTCCATGTTCTCAGGTCCTGGTATGATGACACCAAAAGGGATAGTGCGGATTTTTTGTTGGTTTGTTTATATATAACTTTTATGCACATTTTCCTGTTCAGAAGCCAGAATCCATGAGTATAATTACATCTATCTATCTATCTATCTATCTATCTATCTATCTTTCTATCGCATTTTTTATCTGTCTCTCATTTATCTTTCTATTTTCCATCTATTGTCTCTACCCATGATCTATCAATCATCTGCCCATTACTGTGCGTCTGCGCAGTTTCCAATTAGGACCAGTGTGTGGCAATGGCAGTGGTTTTTCTCAGGGGGCGGGGACTAGAGACCAATAATCCCTGTCCAGTTTCAGGGGGGAAACTGACATATCCATTCATGACAAATGCCTTTAATTACGTGTCTTCTGTTACAGGAGAAGTCAGATGGAGGCACCCGTTTAAGTCTAGCCTTGTTGCAGGAAAACCATCTAATTGTCCAGACAATGAGTGATGAGTAAATGTCAGTGCAGTGGGTGCAGCAAGAGATGATATCCATTCTCAGTGGCACTGACCAAAGAATGTATCTTGTAGAATGATTAGGTTTAATTTTACGTTTTAACTGCAATGATAAGCCAACTGATCAATAGCAATAACCATTCCTTTGGTATGGCTTCAACATTGCATTAGATTTTTCTGCTACATTGTGTGTGCTTTACCATAGCAGCAACAGAGTTACTGTGGTGACTACCATTACCATGACTTGATAGATGGGCAAGTAAACAAATGAGTAAAGAGAATTCACAAAGCTGCTCATGGTAGTGCACACTCAGAAATGCCACTTGAGAAATGAAAGGGGGGGGGTAGATCAGGAGTTCAACTCAGCTACTTAACATTTTTTTCTACTGAGTCTTTTTTTTTTTCTAAAAGATTTATTTATTTATTATATGTAAGCCCACTCTAGCTGTCTTCAGACACTCCATAAGAGGGTGTCAGATTTCATTACAGATGGTTGTGAGTCACCATGTGGTTGCTGGGATTTGAACTCAGGACCTTCAGAAGAGCAGTAGGTGCTCTTAACTGCTGAGCCATCTCTCCAGCCCACTACTTAACATGCTTGATGCCAGCCTAGACTACAGAAAGCTCTCTATAAAATATCAAATTAAAAAAAAAAAGCTGGGCTGCTACTTAATTGCAGCTAAGATTTCTAAATATTGATGGATTGTAAGAACATACTGAACGGTCCCTGTACATAGTGATACTACTTGAACAGCACATCTTAGTTTTAAAACTGAGGTTGTAGGACTGTATTTTGGAGTGTACACAGCAGACTCTGTTGACTGAATGACAAAGTATACTTCACACTTCTTAACTAGGACGAGTGCACTAATGAATATATTTGACAGTTCTATTTTTTATTTTTTACTTTTTATCGATTCTCTGTGACTGTCATATCATGTACCTACACCCTACTTACCTCCCCATCCTTTCATATCCGTTCTCTGCTCTTGCGACCTTCTTTGCAAAAGAAAATTAAATAAGATAGAATTTTTAAAAAGTCTTGTCATAGAGGCTGGAGTGTGTCACACAGTCCTTTTGTGCATATACATCTTTACTTGCAAGTGTTCATTGCAATGAGTCATTGATGTGGTTCAAGGCCTCTGGCTTCTGCTACACTAGCTATAACGGACCCTCATGCCTTTCTCCCACTCCAGCAGATTATAAATGGGGCAGATGTCAGGGTGGGCTAACTCAAAGCCCGGCATCTGGGCCCGCGTGGTAGCTAAACTGTTTAACCTGCACCCTCACCTTTGCACATACCTGCCGGCACTGCCATAACCTTGGCTAGCTTACGTCCTGCATCCAGCCAAGGGCAGAGTCAGCCTCCTGCTCTTATATCCTCGGGGCTGGCTCACCTGCGCCTTAGCTAAGAGGGCCAGAGCTACTGTGCCACCCAAAGTACAGGGCCCTGTTCTCTTTAGCGTGCAGCTAGTGAGCAATGGGCCAGTAATTCTTGCTCTCAAGACCTCGGGGCCAGGTCATCTGCCTGTGGCAATGAGGGGTAGGGTGTGTGTGTGTGTGTGTGTGTGTGTGTGTGTGTGTGTGTATGGGACATCTCAGGGCAGGGCTGGGGCTCCTGTTCTTCCTCCCCCAGGGTCAGTTCTAATGTGCTACCCAGGCAAGGTGGCAGGGGCAGGGCCATCTCTCCTGAGTGTGGCAACTGGCTGGCTAGTCGTGGGGTCAGCTTAGCAAAGTGCCTGAGGCAGCAGTCCAAAACAGGGACATCTGCATGGCCATTGGTGGTAACAGGAGCTTTAAATATCAACATAGACTGGCCCCAGATATAATAGGACCACGTACCCCATGGCTCCCAGCGGCAGCATGGCCAAAATTTGTCCACAGCCTGGGATGACAGCACAGGCCACTCGTGTCAGCTTATTGCCCCTCTGCACCTTACACAGATCAGATGCCCACGTGATGTATGGTAGCAGTCAAGGCCAGGGACATCTGACATCTGCTTAGCCTTTGGTGGAAACTCGGGCCTGAGACATCGACATAAACACTAGCTACGGCAGGACCAAGAACCCAGACATGGCCATTGGTAGCAGGCGACCAGGGCCAGGTCCTCATCCAAGCCTTCTTCATACTTGTCTATTCCTTACTGTCCTCTTGTCTCCAGTTCCACGTTTCTCCACAGTGTACGAACTCCTCGGCTTTCCTTTCTCTTTCACCACTCCACCAAGCACTCTATCTTTACCATCCATCTGTCAGACTTTTTTTTTCACCATAGTGTGCCTGCCACAGGAGCCTGGGTGACTTACGGCTGCTACAGGTACATGGGGTATTAAATACTACATTGAAACTACCTAATATTTTTCTGTATAGGACTTTAAAAATAGAATAGATTATTAGTATTAATAAAATGCTTACAAATAGTATGGCTGTTTAAAAATTGCGCGCACACGCGCACACACACACATATTTGCTTGGAGTTTTCTGATTTGTGATCTACTAAATAAAACAAATTTCAGGAAATATTTTCTTTAGCATTAAAAAGAAAAAGTATAGTTATAAAATCCAATTCTTATTATCTGATAGAACATAGTTTGATTTCCTAAATTATTGTCATCACAGTGCTGGTTCCACTGTCTTTATGAGAGCACATTGTAACTTTGTATATGAAAATGTCTATGAGTGAGTTCACTCAATGAGTTTCAAACAGGTGGCATTTTTGCTACTATAGTTTTCAAGAAATCTTTGAACTAAAATCTACTTCCTACATGTTTGTGCCTGTGGGAAGTAAGGTTTGGAACACTGATACTACTTGCTAGGCCATGTTTCTGGGTTTTGATTAGACATTAGGATGTTGCAAGGGTTCAGCTTGAGGATTGGCAGGGCATATTTTTTTGTAAGTAAAAATATTTGATCTTATAGAGGAAGTATGTGACTTGCAAAAATAAAGATGCTTTGAAAACTTTCTTAAAAGATAAATATAAACTACCAATTGGGACAAAATATAAATTGACATTTGCAAGAACATGTATTTAGAACATTGAGAACACCAACATGGAGATATTTGATCGATTGCATAAAATTATGAAAAATTATTGTAGCTAGCCAAATTAATGAGTATATGGTATTGGTTATGTTTCTACATATTTTTTTTCTGTAAAAAGATGGCTAGGAGAGTGTTTGCCCATGCTTACTCCTCTGACTGCACTGTTTCTACAGAAATTGCACGTTAGCAACATATTCTTTTATTTAAATGCCTTTATTGTATTAATAGTATGTTGTCTCACTCAGCTTTTCATATCTAGGCATATTGTGGTAGGTTTTAATTTTGTTAAGGATGTAATTTTCTTCTTGTACTATTTAATTAATGTAATCATGTTTTACTTTTCAAGAACCGATTCTCAAGAATCATTTGTAACTTTGAAACTGATTTACCTTTAGCCCTTCTCTATGGATTAGATCTATCGCTTAAACATAATCTGAGCAGGATTGGTGTTGATTCCCAGTTTTCTAGTCTTTTTCGGTAAGAGTCTGGGAGTTTCCTAGCACAGATTGAAAAGTACCATATCCAGTGCTCTGTTCTCATCTGTTCATGTTGAACTACCCATATTGGTTCTGCAGACATCTTCTTACTCATTACATATGTGGGCATATGTTGATGCGAGCACATAACCCTACTCTCATACATCTAATGCCCCAGAATCCCATGTTTTGCTTTGGGTATGTCTAGAATTTTAGTCATTTAACTAGGCCATTTTCCCCCTTTGTCTGGTCTATTCCCATATAGAACTTAAAATAAGAGTTGCAGCTCTCTAAATTCCTTATACTTGAGAGAAGAAAAGGAAACCCTTTAAATCTGGTTCCTCAGAGCATAGATAAAAGAAAAATACCCCCCCACCCCAGAAAGGCAAAAATAGCATCAGTATATTTCATTAAGGTTTCTGTGGTCCCATGATAGAATTTGGGGTAATTCTGAAAATTTCAAATGAGCTGCTCCATCTAGGGGTAGTTTCCCTACTTATGAACCAAATCAGATTAAATCAGACAGGGTTATGTGGGAGTCCTGCCAGATGACAGGCCTATTAGGGTCAGCTGTGAGATCTCATTATCTGCATCTGTCTGGTGACATCACTCCCTCCACGTGTGGATATATATAAGAGATGCATTTCATCTGGTGACTGTCTAAGCAATCATCACAGTCTTTAATTTTGAGTAATTTTTAGCTAGCATCATCTTAACATGTCGGGTAGTCTGGGTAAATAGTTAATGCTCTTTCCATAATAATATAAAAGCAATGCAGATAATGGCTATAATGATTGCTGACATTTTTTGATATCTTTGAATGTATTAACTTCTAAAGAGAATGTGAAATTTTCACAGCATCCTATGAGCTGGTTGTCATTATCCTGTTTATATATTCATGGGATACTGATGCACAAGGAGTTTACTTTTCTCATCTAAGTTCATGAGACTGGTAAATGAATGCACAAGGCAGCACATAGGTGGCCTAACTTCAGAGCCTTTAGCTATTCTACCTAGGAGGGCAAACTTTCCATTGTACAACACAGGCAAAGCAGGGGAGAAATGAGGTCATCTCAGACTAACTGCTGTAATGTCATCTCTAGAATCTAAAATTTTTATACAAAATATTTTTACCATATTTTTATTGATTATAATCTATTTTACATTTTTTTAAAATTTTTGATCATATAGAATAAGCTAGAGAGCACAAACTCATCCAGGCTTTCTTGTTTTGTTTTTTTGAGCCTTTTGGCAAGTGTGTTTTTGTATTGTTTCATTCATATTCAGCTTATCTCCGTCATACATTCCCCCTCAATTCAGATTGTATTTAATATGAAAATAAGTATAATTCTTTTGAAATTACAAACTTCTGCGTAAATTATTTCCAAGTGGATCAAGGACCTCCACATAAAACCAGAGTACACTGAAACTAATAGAAAAGAAAGTGGGGAAGAGTCTTGAACACATGGGCATAGGGGAAATTTTTCTGAACGGAACACCAATAGTTTATGCTCTAAGATAAAGAATTGACAAATGGGACCTCAAAAATTACAAAGCTTCTGTAAGGCAAATGACACTGTTAATAGGACAAAATGGCAACCATCAAATTAGGATATTCATATCTCAACTTCATGATCAGATTAATAACTTCAGAAGGATTTCACCTTTCCATTCCTGGTTCTGTTTTTAAACTCTGAGCCAGGACACCCCCCCCCACACACACACACACTCATACTCACAACTTGAATTTGAACTAAACATAAAGTAACAAAAAAAGAAATTAAAACCAGTGACCAAAACAAAATAAACTCTGAGCTAGATGTCAAATTGTCCAAAGACCCTATACTGTTGTAAATGCATAAATGTAGCAAGCTTCAGTTATCAGAATCATTTGAATGAGTTTTAAAGCTGTTTCATCATCCAATATTACATGTTCCTTGCTTAATTTACCTCATCTTTATATTATTTCCCCTTTAAATTTATTATACTTCAAAAATTTGAGAGCCTTCTTCTTAGAAAAAAATGTAAAATTTAGGTATTATATTAAATTTATAATAAAATAACCACATTCCCAAGGAATCCATATTTTCTATAAATGCTATCATAAATCTTCATTCAGTGGAGGAAAAAAGGATAATTGACTTATAGTAAAAGAATGATATTTCCTGCATGAATTCCACTAGTAAAGTAGATTTTCTTATTAAAAGACAACATGATGAGTCATAAAATAAATCTATAACACCATCTGAAATTTGAGCTGCCTAAATATATTTGGTTCATCTACAATCAAAACCAATTGCTTCTCACCTCATAACTGCTAAGGCAGTCCCCAAAGGACATGTTTAAAAGGTACCTAGTACAATAAAAAGACGTTCATTCCTGCATTCATCTTTAAGGAAACAAACAAACAACAACAACAAAACTCTTATAGGAAACATGCCATGAGTGTATTACCTCATCCATTAAAACTCCAACTTGTAAAAGTGCCGTTTCATTTGAAGGCAAGAGAGTGAAGTAGGAGAGCCACAGAAAGGTATTCTGGATGAGAGTCAACCTCCTACATTTTTTCTGCTTAACCATCAAGGTACACAGAGGACCCTACTGCTGTAGTAAAAGGTAGCTGGACTATCTCCAGCTAGCAACAGGGATTGGCAACATTGTCCATGCAGTTCCAAAATCCTGGCTTCATGGAATCTTTCACTAAGGTTCCAGAAAGCAGCTGGGGTCAGACAATGTGTGACATGGTTAGATCCCATGCAGAGGACCCAAGCACCCATAGAATGAAGGTGAAACCCATGTTGCCATGGAGACTCCAAGATATCAGAGATGCCAGAAGTGTGAACTGCCTCTGTGCTACAATAGGAAGAACAAGTGGTGTGCTGTTACCAAGGAAATTGGCACTCTCATTTGTTAATTCTTAATCTCATTAAAAAAGAATTTAGAAATGAACTCAAAAGGAAACTCAGTGACAATTTTATTGGAGTTTGAATAAAACAAACAAACAAACAGTAAAGAACAGGACAAGCAAAATTTAAAGTGCCAACAGCTTTCAGGAATGGGGAGGTGGAAGGAAAGTCATGGCTTGTAAGTTAGGCATGGTGGTCAGAAAAACAGAGAGAAAGCTTGAGAGTGTCAGGGGAAAACACGCTTAGGGTTTCAGTCGGTATTTGAATATAAACTAAAGAGGAAAGAAAAGAAACACATGCTTAGTGTTGGCTATAGATCTAATTTCAATGGGCACAGGAGTCCACCGTCTTGTGTTCAAGAACAAATTATCTCTTTTACCAAGAACAAATAGCTAGAAATTGAAATAGAGATTTAATTATTTTTAAAAGAACACACATTTCTGATAATAGGAGTGGGTTAGTAAGCTGAGGGTAAAAGTCCAAATGGGGATTGGGCTACAAAGTACCTCCAGCCCTTTATTAGATGTTTCCATAGAACCTATATTTTTAGTATTTTATTTCCCACAAATGTTCTGTCTGTTACATGAATTCCAGGATAAGAAGACCTGGAATTTCTCTACAAACTGGACTGAACATGGACCGTGACTGCATGAAGGAAGCTAAGTCTTTGACTGCAAACTGGCTTCTCTCATGTGTTAACTGTGTTTCAGTCTCCGTCCCCTAGTCACCTGACACAGCACTACCACCCAAGGCTGTTGAGACCTAGATGATACTGTTGTGAGCTCCAGATGCCAGACATGAGACCACAGGATATAGTGTCCTCTATGTTAGGATTTAGTCTTGCTTGTTTAATAGTTCCTTTTAGTTTTCTTCTTTCTCTCTTTCAGAATAGGGATGTTTGTCTGTTCTGTGTCATCGTATTTTGAAAGTTCATAACTTGCTCTTAATTTTTTTTAATAAGGGCTCAGAGTTAAGAGATAATCTTGTCTCAGACTTTGTACTTAATGGTGTTTTTACTTACTGAGCTAGTTTGCTTATCCATAGTTTGCATTTTCTCTTCTTTTCTTTTCTCTTTTCTTTCTTTCTTTCTTTCTTTCTTTCTTTCTTTCTTTTTCTTTCTTTCTTTCCTTCTGACCTTCCTTCTTTCCTTTCTTCCTTTCTTCCTTCCTTCATTTCTCTTTCTTTCTTCTTTCTTTCTTTCTTTCTTTCTTTCTTTCTTTCTCTGTTAGACTTGATTTTTCTCAAGTTTTAACTTCTTATTTCCAATTCTATTTGATTCTGCTTCCTATGAGTCCTCCTAAAAAGGTGTGTGATTTTGAAATCTTATTTTCTGCAGCTATTTAGAGAGCAAATAGAGTAGTGTACTTCACTTGTTTTTGCTTTGTTTTGGACATATCTGGACTTGCCTAGATAGTCCAGATACTTTGCTTTTTGCTAGTTTTACTTTAAAGACAGAGGTTTTGGTGTAGAGGATAGAGATAGACTTCTTTAGAATGAGGAGCATATCAATATTTAAATAGTGAAATGAGAGTTAAGTAAGGAGGTATAGTATGACTGAGAATGGAGCACAGGATTTGCAAAATGGAGTCTATTATAGATGCATAAATATAGAAGAGATGGCTTTTTTGTAGATATAGAAAAATGTGGGAATAATTATGAAGGCTTATTCTGGTAAAACGGAAGATAAATATACAACTTTGCAACTAGTTACAGATAAACTAGAATATTATACTGTTAGAAAAAGGACAAAGGCAAAACAAAGACTTAAAAAGCATCACACACACCAATAATCTATTCTAGTTTGTGGTTTTTGTTAGTTTTATAAAAACTGGACATTCAGCCTGGGTGCTTAAGATTTCTAGATCCAATTCTTCAAGAAGTTCAGCTTTGGAGCCTGGTGAAACTTGATATTGATGGCTACATGTGTTGTCGGGGCAATCCATTCTTCTCTAGATGGCAACAGAGCTCAAGCTCCTGGCCTACAGGCTTGTGTCTGCAATAACTGGTTGGGGTAAAAGTCCCTGGATGTCTTCGATCTCTGGGTCAACCAGCTAATACCAAAATGTCCAAGACCACATCAGTTTCTAGGGCTGGGCTGGATCTCCAGTCTTTGACTGGCCTCCAAAAAGGACATTTTGAAAAGGTCATCATTATTCTGCCACCTTTCTTTGGGCTTCAACTTTTCACATGCTCTTCCCACACAGCTGATTCTAGTGCAACAATGCTTCCTCTAAGTCATCCTTCCTTCTGTTTCCAGCAATGGGCTTGGCACTAAGATCCAACTGGACCAATGTTTTCCAACTGAAATTTGCTAAGTCCTCTTCATTCCCTGCCTATGGCTTCTGAGGCCTGTCTCTTCCTGTTCCTATTTATCTCTTGTCCTGTGAAGCACCCTCCCATTCGCCTGTCACTCTGAGGTTAACACTCCCTTCTCATTGTTCTCCAAACCATTCCCAGACATTTAACAGAACCTTGGGCAGGTTGCTTCTTCAATAGTCTGTTGCTTCTTCATAAGCTTCAGTTGTCATCAGCAGCTAGAGCACCACCCATGCACTTTCTGGGGGGACCTTTCCTATTATCATATTCATGCGCCCATTCTATTGCTTCAGTTCTTGAATTTACCAGTGGATGCACAGCTCCTTTCCCTTTCAATTTTGTTCTTTTTTCCTTCTATTTTTCTTCCTTTGTGGACCTTTGGGTTTGTTTGATAAACTGTCCTGTGCTTTTTAAACAATTTAAGATTGCTTTATGCTCTGGCCAGAGTTGCTCATGTCCTCAGAGATGTCACTCTACTTTGAAGGCAACATTTTAAAGACCATTTTTCTCTTCTTGACTATGGAGTTCTCCTTTTGTATATGATAGTCTTGATGTTATTCCCTAGATCTCTTCCTAGCAAGATCGGGGGACTGTGCCTTAAGTTCAGAAAATGTACAATAGGAATGATAGATGAGAACACAGAAGTCCCAAGAGCAAACAAATTCCTGGGTTGCAAAGTGCCAATATAAAGTTTCTGCTTCTTAATCAGTGTTCACCTGGAAAACAACAATCGAACTGCTCTGTTTTTTTTTTTTTTTTTTTTTTTTCGTGGTGTTAGAAGTTCAGTAATTGGAAAGACAAAATCGATTTTTGGGTAAGATTTACTCACCAAATGATGTCAGTGCTCCTGAAGATTTTTAAATTACTGAGTAAACAAGCTTCCACCACTGAAGGGTTCAGATATTTGCAGGAAGCCCATCTGATAAGCTTATTTCAAGATCATTTTTTAATGCCTTTTCATTATACCAGTTGTAATTAAGCTACTTCATATATATAATTTTGTGGGGAAGTAATGGAGACAGTATACTATTGAACAGCGTAAAACAAGTCAGACCGATTGGTACTTCTTTGGCGCTCTGTTAGTACTTAATCTGCTTCTGGCCACCCACTGAGATGGCCGGGGAAGAAGCTGTCTTTTGATCTCTTTTGTGAAATGACCTTTGAGGGCAAAAATAGATGAGAACAAGCCTTAAAAGGCTTGTTATAAATATTCTGTTTGGATCATGTATCTTTCCAAAATGCCAGAATAAAACACTTAACTAAAAAGGCTAACTTTAATGCCTCACACACAAAAAAAGGCCAAGCTTACTGTTACAGGCTGCTTAGAATGTGTGTTAGTCAACAAGTTTACCTCAAAGGTCCCAAAACAACTTCCTTGTTCAGAGGCTTAAGGAAAACAAGGAAGAAGAAACTTCCATGCTTATAATCCTGCAGCTGCTATTTGATTATTTCAGCATCCCTTCGCCCTGTAATCCTCAGTCTTTGCCGTCTATATAGCCACCAAAAGCCCACCCATCTGCCACTAGAAACAACACATGCCCTCAGGAAGGAACAGTACACTTTAACGACACCAACATTCCCTATCCCTCCCTGTAAAAATCAGTGTTTGTTACAGCCCGTGTAAAGGCTTCAGGTGAATATGTCCAGTAAAGATCAGATGTAAACCATTCCAAGGTGCTTACAAGGTTGTTTTTGTTAAGATTAAGAAGCATGGTTGATAAGTCAGTGTGAGATTTCTCTTTTGAGAAAAAAAGATATGTGAAAGCTGATTCCCTTTTATAGGATTTAATCTATCATTTATTAACCCATTCATCCCATACAACACGCCAAGAGAGAGGGACAGTTGCTAGCACCAGAATGAGGGCCCCAAACTCTCCAGTCCCTGCTGACTCATGTGGTTGTATTTTTATGGTTACAATGATTTCTATGATTCTTTTCCATGGACAGTTGCTGGATTTGTTCAGGTATGAGTTGTTCAACTTTGACTTCGCTTAGAACTGGGCTTCTGTTTTTGTTTACTCATGCACTAACTAATACCTGCTTTTTATTATGGAGAGGTGGACAAGATACAGACCGTTTGTATAGGGAGGGTCATCGCAGAGAAAATGCCAGTGACTTATAGGAAAGGTCAGTTCAGAACTTTGGCCACAATAGTTTAAACCCTGGCAAGGTGGAAAACTCTGATAAAATTGTGTTTGAGTTGCCACGTTGGCATAAAGAAAGCTCTGTCATGCATGAAGTTAACATGCTGTTAAAGGGAAATCAACTATCAAAAGTGATTGAAATGGCTTAAGTGTCTTAATGTAGAAAATGCTTTCATAGAATAAGTTAGAACACAGGAAAGAAATGGAAAAATTAATTCTGAGGCAGAACATAGATCTGAAAATACTTAAAAGAAAATGTTTTCTCTCTGTGTGTGCCTCTGTGCATGCATGTGTGCAAGTATGTTCATGTATGCATGCATGTGCTTATGTGTACTTGTGTGTCCGTGACTTTCTGTCTGTCTGATATGCAATGAGGAAGGCTTGTATGTAGAGGGAGTGAATAAATAAATGAGTGAATAGACTGAAAGAGAAATAAAATTATTGAACACAAATGAAGAAAATAGTCCTACTAAGAAAGAGGAATCAAATTTGGAGGCAGTCTATTTGAAATTTATTCTATGATTTTTATTTTAAATGGATAGATTATAGTTTGGAAGTTTTGGACACTAAAGTTATATAAGTAAACTAAATTTTAGAGATAACTGAAATGTAGGGTGTATGTGACCTTACAGAAAGAGAAAATTATTACTTAACAGAAATGAACAAAAGTGACATTTTAAGCCATTTATTGTGTATAGAGGAGCTATTTTAAGTGCCAGAAACTTGTTTAAATGATTTTTAGTCATAATATGAGATGTCACCATTCTCACTTTAATATATATTTTATGTGTTTGAATAACTTGTAAAACAGTTGAAAGTTTTTCTAAAAGCCTAAGATTTTAATTTTTGTGATAGTAAAGGTGCATTTTATAGAAGATTAAAGTTAGCCTTTAGGCCTGTATTCAATGCATTTAACGGCAGAAAAGAAGACTAGAATGAAGAAAAGTTAACAGACAAATACGCACAGGCTCATACTCTCACCCTATCTCACAGCGAACAATGGCTACAGGCAGCACGCCAGTGTCCTTTTCCAGAACACACATCAGTGTACGTGTACTTCTCAAGGTAAAGCGTGCTATGCAATGTGTATATATATATATATAATATATATATATATATATAATATATATATATTGCTTTATTTACTCAATATGTCATAAACTCTTTTAACAATAAAATTAGTGACTGAATGCTTTATGCTTTATATTTTTCCCTGTCTCACAATCAACAGAAGCACTGACAGGCAGCATTTGTATCACTGTTGCCTATAATCCACATACTCTTCAGGTGTTTAAATGCATCATGAGGCATTTTGGATGCACGTCCCACATTACTTTTTTAAAAATAGTGATATAGATTGCCAACTATGGCTACATGTGCTCAAGCAATATAAGAATGTTTATTTTTTCCTTGAACTTTAAGTTTTTTCTATCATTTTTAATTTTGCCTCTAGAATAATGTTACTGTTTGAATTACTCAAAGGGAAATTTTGAATATATTTTGCCATGGTTTATTTCCTCTTTTGTATACTTCTAATCTTCAATAGTTTTTCAAGTGAAATAATTGGCTTTTGTAGAACCATAAGAAATATTGTATCTTAACATTTCTTCTCTGACATACATTAAACATCACTCTTAAATTTCCTATACAGAAAACACTCTAAGAAATCTCTATTTTTCAGTAAATACAGTAAGCCAATTAATAAAGCAATAAGGAAATTCTTACTTTTTAATTTCATATCCAATAGATTAAAAAATATACCAGGGCTGGAATATGTACATTGACTTTATAACAGAATTCTGTGTCTGTTTCATTTAATTTATCCTTGCCAAGATCTGTTATCCACTAATCATGCTATAGCATTGATCCTTTATGACACCATTAAACAATAAGCTTTAAGATACAGAATATTTTATAAATACTATTCAAAATATAGGATCTGTTAGAATTATTCAAACATGAAGCATCATGAAATGATTGGAATTTATCCTTTGAAAGATGTAATCTTAACCTCATATTATGACTTCTCCAATGTTGGTAGCTAGACTAAAACCTCAACCTTTATTGGTTTGCTTATAGGTAGGTTGGCCAATTGTCCTTTCCCCAAAGCAGTGACAATGTTTATCATTGGATTATTGAAGTCTGGGTGTTCCTGGGCAAGATTTCACTGTATTTCTCTCAATGAACTGAGTGTTTTCATTCTGTTTTTATTTCCTGACAGTACAAAGTATGTCTAGAGTTCATTCACATAATGAATGGGGTGGGAAATTAATTCCGTCGGGACTATGATTGTTTGGTTTGCCACGAGACACACGAGACATTTATGGCTTTCCCCTTCTGTGCTATTCCAGTGCCCTGTTGAAAGATTGCAGCATAAATCTGCAGGCATGTTCTGCAAACTTCATATCTGTATTCGTTACCTTTAATATTAATAGGGATGTATCTTTAAAGTGAGTAAATTGAGAAAGTGGCTGAAACTATAGTTTATAAAAGAAGATTAGTGGGTTTAATATGCACTGGAGAGTAAAAGAAAAATCTTATTACTGTATGGAGAAATTACCTCATAAAGAAGCTAATACAGCAGGCTAGGGAGCAATTTTTAACAAGGATTTTATGATGTGCAAGTGTAGGCAAGTTAATGAACTTATCTTTCTAGTTATTTTCAGATTGTAATGATGCTTTTCTTTTCCAGTTCTTGTGCTTTAAAAAGTAAAATACATTTAATCACCTACAATAAACCTAATTCATTACTTTAATAAATCAAGTGCAATCTTATACTGTACACTTAAATGTTCTTGCAATAATGCTGGGAGGCAGATCAGGTGCTAAACTTTAGCACAGATTAGAGCCAAAGGTAGGCATGGAGCTTATCTATTATTTAAATTAAACCTCATTTTGATAGTGCAGTCATTTTGAGAAGACTTGACTCCCTTCCCAGCTATTGGGCTTAGAAAGCAGAGACAAAAGAATGAGGAAATATTTTGTCCTAATGACCACCCAATTCTTTGCAATATGACCATAAATTATTTGAAATTCACACGCACGCGCGCGCGCGCGCGCGCGCACACACACACACACACACACACACACACACACACACACACACACCTGTCTGAAGAACTATGCTTTCCACAGGAAAGTTGCATTTCTACAGGAAATGTAGTCAGGATGACTCACTCCCAGCATATTCTTCCAACTTGGTAAAGTTTCTTTAAAAAGATAATGCCCAAAGTTTTCCACTCAAAGATAAATAACCTACTGTTAAAACTTCTAATCAATTACTATGGTGCTTTCTGTAATGAAACTAGATGCACTTATTAAGAAAATAAAAGAAGAAATGGAAATAGGTAAGAAATGATCTGAAAAGCAAATTTCTTCACACTAATTTATTAAAACTGAATCTGTTATAGCAATTCAGTTCCTATTTTTCCCTTGTATGGTACCAACACATATGAACACCAAAAGCAGTACCTTCTCTCTCTGTGTGTGTGTGTGTGTAGTTTGAACCTGAATGGGTTAAGGGTAAAATAATATATATTACCTTAGACTTCACACACAATTTAGACGAACTTTTGAGGTAAGAACACACACTCTTCTGATATTATTCTTCTATTACACTTAAATTTACTATGAATAAAGAATTCATGAAAAAATAGGCATGTTTCCTCATCTATAAAACATAATCTGCTTGCTGGATATCCCTTGAGCATGGATTACTTAAACTTAATATGACCTGCATGATTTAGCAAAGAAGACATTAAGTCTGTATTATCAGACAGTATGTTTATTCTGACTGCGAATGACTCTTCCTTTGGGGGAAAGAATCAGACAGATTGTATTTACCTTCTATACTCGTGGCAGACTAGTTGGTAATGGAGAAAGTGCCATAATCTCTCAGAAGGAAGTCTAGGAAAATTCAGTAGGTGTTTGGGTAGAGTGGCAGAGCCAGGACTGAGTCAAACTCTGTCTAGGTAAAGCCTGCATGTATGCCCAAACCACTCAATATGTCTGCCTCTCCCAAAGACATTCCTCTTCATTCTTTCAAAAGCATTGTGTTCATCCATGTCACTGTGTTATAAGGGAATGAGCACCCTTAGAATTTTATTTGTCCCGCCTCAGACACAAGAATCATCCCATAAATATGTGAATGGAACAATGGGATCAAAGTGGGTAGATAGACTATTAATGAATTAAGATATAGGTACTTTCGACTTGCATATCAATGCGGTGGAAATGAGTTTGATCACTAGGCCTTTGGCAGTGGATTAGTCTGGGATGAATCTTAACTAAAATAGATAATAGCAAAGGATGGTGAAATGTGATAGACTACTCTAAGGTGCTATCTAAAATCTCTCTAAACCACGAAGGTGACAGCGTGGTAAATGCTCAGAGGTCTGAGGCTATAGAAGGATTAACTCAGGACAAGATTTAACTTCACATAAAATAATGCTTTCACTTTCAAGTCACAGAGCAACCGACACTACTCCCGACTTACAGATGTTTAGACAAGTATTTTCTCCTTCTCTGTTCCCTTCTCTTCCTTATGTCCTTCTTTCCTTTTCTACTTCTAGTTGTCAACAGTTACACAGTTAATTTTGAGGATAATTTCTATTTTGTTATTAAAATGCATCAAAATTCAAAATGTTTAAAACTATCTTTAAAATGTTCTTAACAAAACCCTACCACCTGTCCTTTTTTCATCCAATCAGCAAGAGCGGGTATTATAATTCAATAGTATCTTTTTTGACTTGAAAGGCATCAAGAAATATGCTCATATAATGATTTGTATCAAGACTGGGATGGACTCATCAAAACTCTTAGAAAATGGACCAGAGTGCCTAGTAGATTATAAGGCACATAATTTTTCAGAAATGATTTTACATAATATCTTTCTGTAAATTATTTATTAGAAAGATTGCTTATTTATTTTTGTGTAAGATTTTATCTTTATTTATTAATTTGTGCAGATAAATGCAGTACACCAGAAGAGGGTGCTGGATTCCCTGGAGCTGGAGGTAGAGGTTACTCTGAGCTGTCTGATATGAGTGCTGAGTCCTCTGCAAGAGTGGTAATCAACATTAACCTCTGAGCCATCTCTTTAGCCCAAGTGTTTAAATTGCATTCACTCGTTCATTCATACTTGCATGCATTGGGTGGGAAGGCCACAATTCACGAACATGCTTCTATCTTTCAATTTTGTGAGTGCTGAATACTGAATTTAGATTGTTACTAACCCTTGACAACGAGTGCCTCTGCACACTGAGAAACTGCCTCCAGTTCGTTGGTCCAGATTCGGTTCTTCATTTCTTAATGTAACAATACTAATATAATAATAATAATAATAATAATAATAATAATAATAATAATAGTAATAATTTTAATATGGTACTTTACTATAATTAAAAATTCCATAACTTAAAAATTATGGTCTTAAAACTCAAACAGGTTTGAGAAACTACTTTTTCTTTTATTTCACTTCCTAGGACATTAGTCATCGGAAGCCTTTCAAACATTGTTTGGCTTCATTTTCTTGATAGTGTTCTGTAGGCATTTAATTTAAAATTAATCACCAGTGCAACTTGTTGTAGGTCCTATGGCATTATCACTTATTGTCTGCTTCAGGGTTGCACATCTCAGAATAGTCCACTATGAGCAACATCATCCAAACTTATATATGTAGCATATATGTGTGCATGTATGTGTGTGTTATTCCTAGGACTTGGAATAAGGAAATAGAAAATTAATGTGAATAAATGATTGTGTAAATCAGTGGCTCTCAACCTTCCTAATGCTATGACCCTTTAATACAGTTCCTCATGTTGTGGTGAGCCCCCAACCATAAAACAATTTTCCTTGATAAACTTGATAACTGTAATTTTGCTATTGTTATGAAGCATAATGTAAATAACTGATATTTCTGATAGTCTAAGGCAACCCATGTGAGAACACCCCAAGGGGGTTGTGATCCACAGGTTGAAAACCAGTAATATAAATAGATAAATTCATTTTGAAATTACTTTTCTTGATAATTATTACATTGCTAACATGAGAATGCAGTATAATAAAAAATACTCATACCTCATTCCCTCTTATTGGAAATATAGTTTTACCAGACCCTATTGTTTCAACATTTAGTCCTGCTTAACAAATGTTATGCCTTTCGTAAGCTTCCAGCCCATATGACGTCCATGACTTCTTGATTCCCTTGTCTACCGCTCAGTTCCGATCCCACTGAACACACTGGCTCTTAGACATGTGGATAATGTCATCTATCTTCTTCCTGCTAATGCTCTCCAAACATTCCTGCCCCATATTGTGCTCTGGTTTCATTTCTCTGTTCTATTTGTCTCCATTTCCTACTGCTCTGCACACAGCCTTTCTCTTTTATTCTGCTTGCCACTGAGAATATTCAACATGAAAATTTTCCATCCATAGATTTATTCTATAGATAAATGATGATGCCTCCCACATAAATCAGACTACACAGGGCCAATCCTCTATCATATATATATTATAAATATTTTAAATTTAAATATAGACTTTAAAGACCAGGGCAGAGACTCAATTGGCAGGAAAATAGCATATTTAAAAATACATGACTCATGTAGCATCAAGCAGGATCGCACATTCTTGTTTGTTATTAGCGTTTGCTATTTACAAAGCCTTTGCATAAATAAGCACCCATTGAAGACTCACAAAGCACTTTTCAAAACCATATATTAAAACAAATTTTCTGAGTATTTTTGGCAGAAGACAAGTTGAAAGGGGATGTATTCCTACACAAAAATAGAGACACTGAGCCCTTAACTACAATAAAACTGGAACGCATCTGGGTACGGCAGGTGGATGAGTTATGCTAATCCAAAGGCTTTTCTGACTCATGATCTAAGCCACAACATAACACACACTTAAGACGTTCAGGGACAGAACATGCTCCTCCATGCCCATTCCGAATCAGGTGTATTTGTAATCAAGGCTGCAAATCTCTCGGCCAGAGCTGTCAGCCTCCCAAGCAGCTTTAAAGTCAGCTGACAAATCTGTCTGTGGAGACCCAGGATTACATACAGGGCCATGCTGATCTTGGCCAGCTCAACAATATTCATTTGCATGTGTTTCTGCTTTTCAGTTTGGCTCTTGCCCCCATGGAATAGCTTTTCTTTGTCTATAATTTGGATGGACCACAGCATGATATGGAATGTGTTCTGGAGAAGCAGTTTACATGGGGTAAAAGGTAGATTACATGTGCTACAAATTAAAGGTAATTACTGTACTTTTACTGCATACCGTATCTGAGAAGGAATATTCTTTGTTTTTACTTACTCATAGGCAAAAATATTTGATAATGAGCATAAAATACTTTAGACGTTTCAATGTTCTTCAAATTTGTGCCTTTTCTGTATTTGCAATTTTCCAGTAAAAAGTATATTCAAACACATTTGCATGTGTACATGTGTGTGTACATGTATACATGTGTTTTTGAGATAAAATACCATTATATGTCTAGTCAGAGGATAGAGGTATGTACCATTACAACTGAATAAGCATATATTTGAAATACGTGTATATGAATCAACATTTTAAAATTTCTTCCTATATGTGATATAAGCATATTGTAGAGGATGTTTGCTGACAAAATGAAGTAACTATAAGTTATAGAAGATGGAAGTGACAAACTGGTTATAGATTTTCATAGAGTAAAGCCATAACACGAAGTAAGTGCATTTATAGAAGCTTGAGGGGGAAATCGGCTTAAATAATGCCATCTATTGTTCCTCCTCCTCTTCCTCTTCTTCCTCTTCTTTCTCTTCCTTCTCCCCATCATTATCTTTCTCCATTTAAAAAAGACTAAACTACCATCACTGAGTCATATTCTTCTAACTAGGGTCCCCTGTTGCAATAGTAGCCAGTGCATTCTCCACTCCCATGCTCTGGGTCTATCAGAGAAGGAAACTTCTTGGGATATTGCTGGTGTTGTGTCTCCTTCCCTGACCCATAGAACTGGGTTCTAAGGAATAGTAAGGGGGAGAGGATTCAGCCACAAACCTCCATTTTCCTCTATTTTGAACTATCCTCTGGTGTCAGAAGGAAGGTGCTGAACCAGAGCAAGCAAGACATTTGTCCCAATAAGGAAATGGCTGCTGTAAAGGGGAGCTCTTAGCCAAGCAGTGAAGGGAGTTGGTAGTACAGAATCGGGGCTCATGAATCTTTATGGTCTATTTGCACACAGCCTGGCTCAGGAAGCACAGTTGCAGTGGAATGTGGGAGGATTCGGTCATACCAACAGCCTGAATCACTTATGAAGGGTCCTGAAATTGAGTAAATTAAGGAAATGACTCTAGTAGCTGGCTCAGCTCATTTGTTCCCTTTTCTGTTTGCGGGGGGAAGTCTTTGTATTTTGATAGAAGAAGACATCTACAGCCATGTGACTATGGGGAGGGAGGAGATAGCAAAGACTCCAACCTTAGGATGCAGTGGAGGGATTCCAGGTCTTTGAATGGAAATGAAGATTTCTACCAGGATATTGGCAAATAGGAGAAGCGCTAAGATGACTAAGCTCTGACTTATATTTTCAGTGTAGTAGTCGGTGGCTACAGTTTCTTGAACATCAGAGCTGTCACATTGGAGGCTTGGGGCAGGAGAGACATAGAGTTGAGTGGCCTAAACAGCACCACAGGACTTGTCTATAGCAGGATAAGATGGAGACTGTGGGAACCAGGAGAGAGTCCTATTCATTACTTCATGCTCTGTAGCTACTTCCAGACCAAGCTCCCATCAAGTTTCCAAGAGCAAGGATTTGTTCTAGGACAAACAACCAGCACCATTCACGACCACTCTTCTACAGTGCTTAGTTGATTCTGTGGACCATGATCTTCTGCTGTATTGGACCCCTCAGTCTCCCTTCTTTGTTTTCTCTCTATTTTTTAAAAAAACAGCTAGCCTAGTAAAAGCTAGTAGCTCGTAAATGTTAGAGGAGCCAGAATCTCTTCTGTTTGCTTGCTTCATTGCCTCGGTATCATACCTTGTTGAAACATTTTGGCTTCCAGAATCCTTTCTCACTGCCAGTCAATTCCTAGGCAACAGTGGAGAAGGTGAATAGGCTGTAGTATTTTTTAAATTATGCATGTAATGATTTAATCTGTGTATCTTGTTTTCTTTATAGTCCAGTTATTCCTAAAACTGTATTGCTATCCATTCAGAAATGACATTTATATTTTGACAGAACTATAGATACCCAGAAACAATTCTCCTTCCCTCCTTTTTCTTTCTTTCTTTCTTTCTCTCTCTCTCACTTTTTCTCTCTCTCTTCATATATATATGAAGAAAATCGTGTCTAGTTGAAAGTGTTGACAAGAGACCTATCATCCTCTAGCTGAATAATGAACCCATTCTAGTGACATTTTGTTTACATTTCTAATGATGTACTAATTTATTTTAGGCAACCAGATAAAAAGGTTAGCAGTGGACAGTATGTGTTGGAGGAAAGGGCATACTTTTTTCGTTGTCTTCAAATAGCATACAGAAGAATGGGTCTTACTGTTTTGATTTGTCACCTATCCCACTGCTCTCTTCTAGCCTCATGGCAACTTCCTTCTTGATGACCTCTGGATCATAGGTTATCTTCTGCTCTCTAGTAATAGGAATTCGATTACCCTTTTTTCTTCACTACCCCTTCCATTAAGTTCCATTCATCTATTTTCAAAGCCCATCTCCTGGTTTCATACAAATATATGAATGTAAGTTTTGTTCAACACGAAAGAAAATAATGGAAATTTATTCTTCTGAGTCTAACATATTGTGTTTAATACAATAATTTCCAGTTATATTCCTTTTTACTGCATATCATATAATTTTCCTACATGCAATTTTATTTGTCAATTAAATACAAAAGTTTAAATGTCAACTGACTGAAAAATTCTAATTGATTGAAAAACCATGTGGTGGTATAATATGATGGCATATTATAGTGTCCACTAAAGGAGACAAGACATAATTTATCTGAGACAAACATGAACAGCCATGGCCCTGAAACATGGATCTAGACGTCTTCAAATTCCATGTTGTCGCATTTCTGGCCAGTAATTTTTTTTAATTTTATTTTCCATATTTTTGTTTATATTCCAAAGGATTTCACCATTCCCAGTTCCCCCCTCACCATGTGTCCCCTAAGTCCTCCCCCCCCACGCATTCCCCAATCACCCCCCAACCCCTTCTCTATTCTGGTACTATCCTGCAAGACTGAAACCAGTCTTTTCTGGACCAGGGTCCTCTCATTTGTTCTCCTTGGGAATCTTTTGATTTGCTAATTGTGCCTTGAGTATTCAGAGCTTCTGGGCTCATTAATATCCACTTATCAGTGATTGCATTTCATGTATATTCTTTTGTGATTGGGTTAACTCACTTAGGATGATATTATCCAGATCCAACCATTTGCCTACAAATTGCATGAATTCATTATTTTTAATTGCTGAGGAGTATTCCATTGTATAAATATACCACATTTTCTGTAACCATTCCTCCTTTGAGGGACATCTGGGCTCCTTCCAGCTTCTGGCTATTATAAATAAGGCTGCTATGAACATAGTGGAACATGTGTCTTTATTGCATGCAGGGGAATCCTCTGGGTGTATGCTCAGGACTGGTATGACAGGATCCTTTGGAAGCATCATGCCCAAATTTCTGAGGAACCGCCAGATTGATTTCCAGAGCGGTTGTACCATCTTGCAATCCCACCAACAGTGGAGGAGTGTTCCTCTTTCTCCACATACTCTCCAGCACCTGTTGTCTCTTGAGTTTTTAATCTTAGCCATTCTGACTGGTGTGAGGTGGAATCTCAGGGTTGTTTTGATTTGCATTTCCCTGATGACTAATGATGTTGAACATCTCTTAAGGTGCTTCTCAGCCATCTGAATTTCTTCTGGTGAAAATTCTTTGTTTAGCTCTGTACCAATTTTTTAATAGGGTTATTTGGTTCTTTGGGGTGTAACTTCTTGAGTCCTTTGTATATATTGGATATTAGCCCTTTGTCGGATGTGGGGTTGGTGAAGATCTTTTCCCAATATTTTGGTTGTCATTTTGTCCTTCTGACAGTGTCCTTTGCCTTACAGAAACTTTGTAATTTTATGAGGTCCCATTTGTCAATTCTTGATCTTAGAGCATAAGCTACTGGTGTCCTGTTCAGGAAATTTCCCCCCGTGTCTATGTCTTCCAGGATCTTCTACAGTTTCTTTTCTATTTGTTTCAGTGTGTCTGGATTTATGTGGAGGTCCTTGATCCACTTGGAGTTGATCTTAGTACAAGGTGATAAGAGTGGGTCAATTTGCATTCTTCTGCATATTGACCTCCAGTTGAACAACACCATTTGTTGAAAAGGCTATCTTTCTTACACTGGATGGTTATAGCTACTTTATAAAAGAAAAAATGACCATAACTCTATGGGTTCAATTCTGGGTCTTCAATCCTATTCCATTGATCTACTTGCCTGTCGTTGTACCAATACCATGCAGTTTTTAACACAGTTGCTCTGTAGTACTGCTTGAGGTCAGGGATATTGATTCCCCCAGAAGTCCTTTTATTGTTGAGAACAGTTTTAGCTATCCTGGGTTTTTTGTTACTCCAGATGAATTTAAGAATTGCTCTTTGTAGATATATAAAGAATTGATTGGGGATTTTGATGGGGATTGCATTGAATCTATAGATTGCTTTTGGCAAAATGGCCATTTTTACTATATTGATCCTACCAATCCAAGAGCAAGAAATAGTTTTCCATCTTCTGAGGTCTTCTTCGATTTCTTTCCTCAAGGACTGGAAGTTCTTGTCATACAGATCTTTCACTTGTTTGGTAAGAGTCATGCCAAGATACTTTATATTGTTTGTGGCTATTGTGAAGGGTATTTCCCTAACTTCTTTCTCAGCCTGCTTGTCCTTTGAGTATAGGAAGGTTACTGATTTGCTTGAGTTGATTTTATAACCAGCCACTTTCCTGAAGTTGTTTATCAGCTATAGGAGTTCTCTGGTGGAATTTTCGGGGTTGCTTAAGTATACTATCATATCATTTGCAAATAATGATAGTTTGACTTCTTCCTTTCCAATTTGTATTTATTTGACTTCCTTATATTGTCTAATTGCTCTTGCTAGAACTTCAAGTACTATATTGAAAAGATGTGGAGAGAGAGGGCAGCCTTCTCTAGTCCCTGATGTTAGTGGGATTGCTTCAAGTTTCTCTCCATTCAGTTTGATGTTGGCTACTGGTTTGCTGTATATCAGTTTTATTACGTTTAGGTATGGGTCTTGAATTCCTGTTCTTTCCAGGACTTTTAGCATGAAAAGATGCTGAATTTTGTCAAATGCTTTTACAGCATCTAATGAGATGACCATGTATTTTTTTTTCTTTTAGTTTGTTTATGTAGTGGATTGCATTGATGGATTTCGGTATATTGAACCATCCCTGCATCCCTGGGATGAAGCCTACTTGATCATGGTGAATGATCGGTTTGAAGTGCTCTTGGATTCAATTGGAAAGGATTTTATTTAGTATTTTTGCATCAATATTCATAAGGGAAATTGGCCTATAGTTCTCTTTCTTTGTTGGATCTTTGTGTGGTTTTGGTATCAGCGTAATTGTGGCTTCGTAGAACGAGTTGGGCAGTGTTCCTTACATTTCTATTTTGTGGAATAGTTTGAAGAGTATTGGTGTTAGGTCTTCTTTGAAAGTGTGATAAAATTCTGCACTAAAACCATCTGGGGATGGGGCCACCGACCCTTCTCAAAATTTTAACCCAGAATTGCTCCTGTTTAAAGGAAATACAGGGATAAAGAGTTGAGCAGAGACTGAAGGAAAGGCCATCCAGAGACTGCCCCACCTGGGGATCCACTGGCAGACATGTCAGGAGGTTTTTTTCTATGGAGATTCTACATCCTATCAAGGCAATAATTATGATTAAACAGCACCCATATCCAAATGATATATTCCTGTCAGCTTTGTTGAAAACACCACTCTAGCATATGTGTATGATAGGAACAATTGACCACATTGCTTTTCAGGATCTTTGAAGCACATCAACCTGGACCTGACACTGACAGGAAACAGGACATTTTTATCAAAATTATTTTGGTTATTTGAATTTCAGTCATTGTCCCTTTTCCTGTTTCCCCTCCCACAGTTTCTCACCCCATTCTACCTCCCCCTTGCTTCTGAGAGGTTGCTCTCCCCCAGGAATGCCTCTTCCCTGGGGCCTGAAATCTTTTGAGGATTAGCTGCAACTTCTCCCACTGAGGCCAGACCAGGCAGTCCTCTGTTGTATAGGCACAAAGGGACCAGCCCATGTATGTTGCCTGGTTGGTGGCTCAGTCTCTGGGTACTCCCAGAAATCCAGGTTAGTTGAGACTGCTGGTCTACCTATGGGGTCACCCTCCCCTTCAGCTTCTTCAATTCTTCTCCTAATTCAACCATAGGAGTCCCCGACTTCAGTTCAATGTTTGGCTCTAAGTATCTGCTATCCCAATCAGCTGTTGGTAGGGCCTCTCAGAGGACAGCCATGCTTAGGCTCCTATCTGTAAGCACATCACAGTATCAGCAATGGTGCCAGGCCTTAGTTTCCCCCTGCCCAACCCGTGACATGGATCCCAAGTTGGACCTGTCACTGGACTGCCTTTCTTTCAGTCTCTTCACCATTTTTGTTCTAGTTCTTTTAGACAAGAACAATTATGGGTCGTTAAGTTTTGACTGTGGGTTGGTAACCCCATCCCTCTACTTGAGGCCCTGCCTATCTACTAGAGATAGACTCTTCCCATTGCTGGGCCTTTGGGCTAAGGTCTATCCATTGAGTCCTGAGAGCCTCTCACATTCAAAGTCTCTGGTACTTTCTAGAGGGTTTCCTCATCTCGTACCCCCAGAGGCTACATATTTTCATTTATTCTCCTGGCCCTTTGGGCTTCTCTCCTGTCTGCCCTACCCCTATACCTGACCTGTTCCTCTTTTGCCCTCCCCCTGACGTCTACCACCCAGGTCCTTCTCTCCCTCTGCCTCCCATGATTATTTTCTTCCCCCCTTCTAAGTGAGATTGAAGCACCCTCACTTGGGGCTTCCTACTTGTTAAAATTCTTAAGATCTGTGGGTTGTATCCTAGATATTCTGTACTTTTTGGCTAACATTCACTCATCACTGAGTACATACTGTGCATTTTGGGGTGGGGGCTTACCTCAGTCAGGATGATACTTTCTAGATCCCTTCACTTGCCTGCAAAATTCGTGATGTCTTCGTTTTTAATTAGCTGAATAATATTGCATTGTGTAAATGAACCACATTTTCTGTATTCATTCTTGGATTGAGGGATAATTCCAGCTTTTAGGACCTTTAAAGAGGCAGAAACTCCAACCTGGAAGAATTAAGAGTGTTGTGTGGGGTTTGCATCATGCTTGTGCACAACACTGAGTTCTTCACCCTTCATTACCTCTGCCTGTGCCCACACTTTAGGCCACTTGATCTGTATCCCACAAACTCAAACCATAGCTCCTGGAGGCAAACTGAGGGCTAGCTCTTGTTGCCACAAGATCAGTCGCCCCCATTAATAAATTCTTATTTCAACTTGTCACTTTTGAAACCTGTCATCTAAGTGATTGGCATATTTTGTGGCAGGCAAATGCGCCTGGTTCTGCAAGCACTAATTAACCAGTTGTATTTGGAGCACATTCAGCTTCCGCGTTTTCACCTTCTCTCCGTGTATTGCCTTACTGTTGCTATTTTACCAGCAAAGGGAAAGAGTCCACTGTGTGCATGATTTTGCAGGAGGCACAGCACGTTAGCTTCATTTGCTGTTTTTTGTTAGTTTATGGAAATGCATATTTGGAAGAAGATGAAGAAAATGTAGAAAAAGGTGAGGTGTTAGGTGAACGTGTGTGTGGAACAGGGTATTGGCAATGCTATTAACCAAAGAGTGTATTTGAAAATTATAAGTTATTGTTTCTTTTGCTTTCTTAAAATTCTGTGCTTCATTCCAATCACTGTGTCTGCCTGGGAGCATGCATGTGTAGAGATTAGACTTGTTGTGGAAGGTACTCAAATGGAAAGAACAAATGCATAATAGGATTATACATCAAGACAATTGCTTCATAAACCAGGCTATTGCCTTTGAAAAGAACTTTTCCAAATTCCATAACCTCCTTCATTAGCATATCAAAAGCTCAGCATTGAGCTCCTGGAAATTTTGGCTCAGGAAAGTTTCTCTTTAGATTGTATAGATATTTGGAGGCTTCTTGCTGCTGGGCAAAAGACAGATATGGTTGGGAACAATTTTTAAGAGCTTGTCAATTTTGGGGACAAAGAGGAAGAAAAGATAGTTAAAGGGGAAAAGTCAGATAGTCGTAACCTGGGACTTTAGAAAAGAGCATTTTTTTAAAAGGAAAGAAAATCCCAATTGAGGCAGTCTACTGGGAAGATAGTTTTCAGGAAATCTGTGTATTTAACCTCATGTAAAACAAAAGTATTGTCACTATGCTGTTCATATCAATAGAAATGTATATTGCATACAAGTTTTTGCACAGACTTTAATGTGTAATGTAGTATGTGGCGGATGCTTAGAAATAATTATTTCATAGTATTTAGATAATTTCCCACACATGCATCATGCCTGCAACTGTTTTATATTACTAGCACTTGATAATTTACCAAAGACTAAACTATACTGGATTTTTTGGCATGTTAATATGATATTTACTCCTTGAATAAAGAAGTATCTGGATCAATTTAATAGATTCTTTTTGTAAATTTTTTAATTTTCTATATTTTTTGTTTACATTCCAAAGGCTTTCCCCTTTCCCAGTTCCCCCCTCACCATATGTCCCCTAAGTCCTCTTCCCTCTGCCCATTCCCCAATCATCCCCCCACCATTTCTCTTTTATGTCTATCTATCATCTATCTATCATTTATCTATTTATCTATTTATCTTGTGTGTGCATGCACACATGTGAACACCAAAATAATATATGTGGCAGCTAGTTATCTCTCAATCATGTGGGTCCTAGGAACTGAATTTAGGTTGTCAGACTTGGCAGCTGGCATTATGCACTTCTGTATGCTGGGCTGTTCTGTTGATCCATCAGTTACTTATCTTATTACTCTTCTTTGGTTGGCCCATATCTTCTTTTATTCTTTCTTATTTTTTTCTTTTGACAGTCATGGGTCTTGAACCCAGGGCCTCCTGCATACTTCTTCTGCATACTAAGCACTCTACAACTGAAATAGATTACGAGTCTATGATGGCTAATATTGATTGTCAATTTAGCAGGATCAAGAACCACCTTGGGGAGCTGAAGGGGTTTGCAGCGCCATAGGAGGAACAATGATATGAACCACTCAGTACTACCAGAGCTCCCAGGGACAAAAACATCAACCAGATAGTACACATGATGTTACCCATGACTTCAGATGCATAGGCAGCAGATGATGGCCTTGATGGACATCAAAAGGGGGAGTGGCCCCTGGTCCTGGAAAGGCTCATTGCAGCAGTGTAGGGGAGTACCAGGACAGGGAAGTGGGCAGAGGTTGATTGGGGAACAGGGGGAGGGAAGATGGGTTGTGAGACTTTCCAGGGGCAGGGGAACCAGGAAAGGGGAAATCATTTGAAGTGTAAAAATGTAAATAAAAATATAACTAACTAAAAAGAAGGAGGAGGAGAAGGAGGAGGAGGGGAGGGGGAGGAGGAGGAGGAGGAGGAGGAGAAGCAGAAGAGGAAGAGGAAGAGGAAGAGGAAGAAGAAGAAGAAGAAGAAGAAGAAGAAGAAGAAGAAGAAGAAGAAGAAGAAGAAGAAGAAGAAGAAGAAGAAGAAGAACCACCTAGGGGACAAGCCACCGAGCTTCTCTGAAGGAATTTCTAGATTAAATTAGCAGAGGTGGAAAGATCTACCCTAGCTGTGGTTGACACTGGTCCGTGGTCTGGGTTTTTGGAGTAAATAAAAAGGAGTCATGGATTTATGGCTGTGTCCTCCAGTGGTAGAGGCAGCTTTTGCATATGTCTTACAACTTAATTCATGAGTCTCAAACTTCCAAATGGCTACCTGCCTAGACTGTCACTTTAGAGATTATGTTTTAGACCTATGAATTTAAGGATAACAGAAGCACTCAGTCCATACTGTTACCTGAATCACTAAATTCTCTGAACATGGTGGATTAACTATAATTTCAGGAAGCAAATTGTTAATACTTTTAATGTATGATTTAAAAAGAAACTCTATGTAAGTACATATTTTTCTTTTTTCTAAGTGCTAAATTCCATAGGAAAGTATGCTAATCTAATAAAATAGGTTGAGTTTTTCTTCACACAAACAGTAAATGTAATTCAATTTGGAGCTACATGTGAAGCCAGTTATTTTTAACCTTAGCAGAGCAAAGTGTGAATGTAATGACATCCTGCCTATAGATTTAGCTTTTTTCCCAAGGTACCTGTTCATTAAACAAAGCCGTATATTTTCTCTTGTAGAGAATACATAGTGTTTCCTAATTTAAAATTGTGTTTAGCATTTGGGTATAGCTTTCATTATAACATTCATTGTAGTAATCATATTACAAAATTCAAGTAATATATAAGCATATAAAGTTAGCTGTGAACTCTCTCTCTCCTTGATGGAATTCCTTCATATCTTAACCTCAGGATACTTTTCTAAAAGGTAATCCCAGCTATCATTACACCACCTGAAATGAAGTTTCTTTTCTGTTTGGCACATGTGTTTGTTTCTTTACATATATGTTCTTACATAAATAAAATCATATATTCTTTGTTTTTCTTAAATTCTCAGTAAAATATACAACAACTATTTGTGGGTTTGCAATAAGACCATAAGCTTTCTTTTTGTGATGAAAAACAATGTACCTGTGCTTTCTTGTGATCTTGATCCTAGCTATAGCTAGGCATCACCTCCATCTTTCAAGGCACAGTAGTTTACTACTGCAAAGGTTCTAAATGCACTTGTTCAGAGGAAAGGGGGGAGATGGCATGACTGACATTGCAGAAGTATGCTTTGCAACCATAGAGTATAGGTCTTTTTCTGGCCAAATCTGATTTGCTTTGTGACTTGAAAACATAATGATGCAAAAATTTCAGAACTGTTTTTTCCAAAAATACCTATTCAAAATAATATTCTACAGCAATGAAATATTTCACTTTAAAGTAGTAAAGGTTAAAATATTCCCCAGGAGATTTCTAAATTTTCAATATTTCTTAGACACACAAGTTTCTATTTCCTTTTCTGTTCAGCAGCTTGAGATTTTATTTAAAAGGAAGAGAGAGAAAGAGACAAAGAGAGTGGGAGAAAGAGAGAGGAAGAGAGAGAGGTGGGGGAGAATCAATTTTATAATGCCTTTCAAGATGAAAATTGATTGTCGGTGATGATATCTATTCTAAACTTTATTATATATTTGAGATGGCTTTATTGAGTCAGGCCCTTTACCACCTTTATAACCAACGTTAAATAGAAAGTTGAAGCAATTGCTTGATGGATATTTCTTAAAGAAACTAAAAGTGTAATTCATTCCTTTTTTCCTCTTCTTGAAGGTTTCTTTTGTTATTCTTTATTCTATTTTTACAGTCCAGACTTTATTCTTCTCCCAGTCCATCCTCCAACTGTTCCACATCCCACACCTCCTCCCCAACCCCTGCCTCCAAGATGTCCCCACCCCACCCCACCAGATCTTCCCACTCCCTACCCTGAGTCTCTTGAGGGTTAGATGTATCTTTTCTGACTGAGTCCGGACCCCGCAGTTCTCTGCTGTATATGTTTTGAGGGCCTCATACCATCTGGTATGTGCTGCCTGGTTGATGGCTCAATGTAAGAGATCTCAAGGTCCAGATTAGCTGAGACTGCTGGTCTTCCTATAGGGTTGTTTGTCTCATCAGCTTCTTCTAACCTTTCCCTAATTCAACCACAGAGGTCACCAGCTTCTGCCCATTGGTTGAGTGTAAATACCTCCATCTGATCTTTCAGTTGTTTGTTGAGTCTTTCAGGGGACAATCATGATAGGCCTGTTTGTAAGCACACCATAGCATTAGTGTCAGGTTTTGGGGCCTCCTCCTGAGCTGGATCTCAATTTGGACCTGTAACTGGACCTCCTTTTCCTCAGGCTCTTCTCTATTTATTTTCATTGTCAGAATAGAGTCCAGAGGTCTAAGCCAATTCTGTTGAGCAACATTCTCTTTTCACTTTTCAAACTACAGAAGGGAAGAATGCCCACCCAGTGTAAGAAGGAGAGGGGATTCCAGACTTATAAAGAATATGCTGCTTTCACCAGAAAAAGACTGCCAGATCAGGCCTTTCATAAGACACACCAGAAGGATTTCCTTTTTCTTTGGAATGATCACAGCTTTTGATTTTTGGAAGCAACCCCACTTCAATGAGCATCTCACTTATAAATTGCTTTATTGTTTGATTGTTTTACTTTTCTTTATTTAAATTACTTGGAATGAACCTTTGTGAATAAATTTCAAACACCATCAGCCATAATTTCCATATTCACACCATTAGCCAAAGCTTAATCATCAGTTGTAAGAAAGATCAGGAAGGTCATCTTGACTGTGTGGTTATGTGAACAGTTAAGTCTCAAGCTTTATGTACCTAAAGAGTTGTGGCTAATGGAGAGCTTGCGATATAAAATAAGATATGGTGCTTTACTCTCAAGGAGTTTATATGTAATCATGAACATGGAAAATGGAATAGCAAACCAGAGTGCAGGGCAGGTGTGTGCATTCGATCTGGATACCTAACAAGTGCACAATGTCTTCACCGTGGAGGCTCTACTAGAAACAGAACCTCAAATCAAAGTTCATGCTAGTGGCATTAAGAGTTTAGACAGATAGTAGATATGGTGGTACATTTGGAATCATAGAACAGGGAATTCTTCATTTCCCTGACGATTCTTCATTTAAAGCATCAGCCCAACATTTATTTCCATGTAGATGACATGATAAAAAAATGACAATTTGCCTCCAAGAATCTGATATTGTAGAGGTGGGAGACAGAAAGTTAATAAGCAATGAAACAAATTGAGTATCATTGCAGAATGAGGCAATGTTTGTGTTTTAAGAGTACATCACAGGTTACAGCTCTGCTGAGATCAGATGACTGCTACGTGTCCCTGCATTTTCTCCTTTTCTTTAGTTAGAGGACACTTGAGTTTTAGCTGGTCACATAGCCACCCAGCCAAGATGACCTTCCTGCCCTTTCTTGCAACTGGTGATTAATCTGTGGCTACTGGTGTTCATGTGGAGATTATGTTTGAAACTGAGTATTAATTCCTCTTGTCTTTTCTCCTTCCCCAGTGACTAAAAGGTGAATTTTGTGATGTAAACATCACAGTTGCCCTATTCCTCAAGATAGACTATGTCTTGAAGTTGGTTCTACAACTTGGTTGAAGATAGTTGAGTTCCTGATGATAAGGCACAACAGCAATAGCCTTGGACCACTGATATTTCGATTGATATATGAAAGCCAAACAAACTGGGTATTTAATTCACTGCTGTTTTGCCCTTTGTTGTTGGAACCAGGCAATTACCTGTTCAAGTGAATAGAAGTAGCACATGAATGCTGCTAGAAATAAGTGGGTAATCATGAGATTTTTTTATGGACAAAAACTATTTTTATTAAGAGTCCAGAAAGAGAAAAGGCCCTCAAACGGACTGAGCAATTACAGCCAGGAAGTGAGTGGGAAGGGAGGTGGTAATGAGGTGTGTGTGATTTGCTGAGAGACTCACAAGGGACTAACTCTCTCAAGGTCATGTAGCCCATGGTAAAGACTTTTGATTTTACTCTGAGTGACAACTGAAGGTACTGAAAAATGTTGTATAATAGTACTATGATCCAGTTTATGTCCAACATCAGTCTCTTGTAGAATGGGAAAGATTCACGGAAATAAGAAAAGTGTGAGATCAACTCAGAGCAAAGCAGCAGCCCAGTGAAGGATTGGGCACAGCCCCAGAGGTGGTGAAAATTGATGTTTTCAGGCAATAGGATTTTCTAATTGCGTGCCAGTAAGAAAAAGGATTTTGACATGCAGTTTTTGAAACAGAGATGCCTTTTATGAAGACAAAGAATCAGAGTAAAGACAGTATGTAGAATAGAGCTTACACTAAAGAGCTCGATTTTAGAAGTACTATATTTTTGATATATATTAGACAACAAACATGTGAGCAGCGTTTGGAAGAAAAAATAATAATTTAAAAAAAAAAGGCTGGAATTGTTGTCTGGGCTCCTGACATTGTTTGAGAAATGTGAATACAGATGACATTAAAGGCCTAAGGACAAAACATAGGAAGTCATTTAGAGATAGAGG
Organism: Apodemus agrarius; assembly: GCA_964023405.1. Lineage (NCBI taxonomy): Eukaryota > Metazoa > Chordata > Mammalia > Rodentia > Muridae > Apodemus > Apodemus agrarius. The sequence continues at coordinate 94,044,889 of OZ030012.1, read as the reverse complement.
ACAAACAGCACAAAAAGCGATCTGTGTATAGGAGAGGGCAGCATCCAGGCACCTATGATGTTCAAAGGCCAGGGAATGAGTATGGTTCAGCTCATGAATATGAGAAGAAGTGGTCATATTGAGGGGAACCCAGAGAAGCCAATGTCCAAGGAAAACTTTCACCACAGTAAGGAGCCAGTTGGGCTAAATATTTAAATTGGTCAAACATGTTGAAAATGAATACCGATACTGGCTTCAGCAGGTGAAATGCACTGAGGACATTGACAGGAGGGTTTTGAGTGCAGTAGGAGATAAAACAAACCAGGCAAGCTGAAGGGGGTGAGTTTGTGAGGCTTCTTTTTCAGGTAGTAAGAATTAGCTTTGAGGGCAAAAAATATAGTTTTAAATTATGATTACAGTTTGATTTATGCTAATAAAAGTAACCCTATAAGAAATGCAAATGATTTGGGAGAAAAGAGACATGTGTAAGTGTGCGCATATGAGTAGGAGAGGCGACATGAGTGTGCATGTCATGGAGCTGGCCTTAAGACAAAGATGTCATCTGTTGTGACAGGAAGGACAAAATAAAGGGCAGCATAGGTAGAGGATAGGTACTGCTAGCTAGGTTGGTTTGGTGGCAGGAAGTAAATGTCTTGCTTTGCAAACACTGAACAAAGCAAAGTGGGCATGAATGTTAAGATGGAACAGACTAGAAAGTTAGTAAAACGACAGCGTTGGACCATATGACAAATTCCCTACCCTCTGGGTCCTCAAAAATAGATGAAAGCCTCATTTCCCCAGCAGACATCTGAACTGCTGAAACAGATACACATAGACATAGGTTGTTGCATGCAAATCATTTGCTCTAAAATCAAAGACTTTATACTAACATTTATTAGCTGTAATACTATATAGAGAATCATATTTCCTCTTCAAGTATTTATTTCTTTTGCAAAAGTCAAGGCAGTATATGTATATTTATTTGTGAAGTATGAACATAAATCTTTCCAACAAATCACTTGGATATTTGTTTCTCATGAATAGCTCAATACTTATAACTGAAGTTTTTATTGCCTCTAATTTTCCCACTTTACTGAATAGCCAAATCATAGGAAAAGTTAACTAACTAACTAACATACCTAAATCATGGTCAGAAGTAACTGCACTCCCAGCCAGGCAATCACCATCCTGGGAAGTTCATATGTACCCACTTGTAAAAGGTCAGACCAGCCCTGCTGATTGATGATTGACACTGAGGTACAGAACTTGGGGTCTGTCACAAGCTGACCAGAACATCCTTACAACCTGACAACACTGCAGGGTAGGAGCTGGAGTATGTTGGTTGGGGAAGACTAGAGCAGTGTCTCCATCTATGTGGATACCAGGAAGCCTTCACTCCTGCTGGGGGGAGAGTGCCCACATCCCTGTAGGTAACTCTTCACCTAGCCTCTGTAAGAAAGCCTAATACATCCATTAGTTCCCCAGAGAGAACTTCGGGAGAATTGTGCCTATTAGCAGTTAGAACCATGGGAGGTGGGACAATGTTCCAGCTCCTCCTGGGAAGGAGTTTTTAGCTAAAAACTCTTCCACTCTTTCACCATTTCAGTTTGGTTAACGATCCTGTGAATCCCACCTCATTAAACCTGTCACTTTGCTTTAATTAGTGCTTTCCAAACCTGAGTATATGTCTTTGTAGATTAAGTAAAACAAGCCCATATAATTTTCCTTGGATTTTTAAAGTTTAGCCACTGTTATTTTCTAAACTATATTTAGAAAGTGCGTTTTTTGTTTGCTTCTCCCATAAAGGATTGGCTTTTATTCTCTTCAGACTTAAAATTATGTGTATGAATTTCTTTCTAGTGAACTATTCTACATATAGTTTATAACTATTTCATAAAATAATGTACCTACTGAATGTGCGTGCATACACTAATGTACACTAAATGTCAACCATCTTAGCTTTTATGAGAGTTGTGACACTCTATTTTTCAACTTTGAACTTAAGCTTTTGCACCTGGATTTCCGGCTCCTGTTTTTGAAAAACTGAGTCACAGAGCCCTATGAGTAATTGGGTCTTTTGTGCAATTAGAACTTTCTCCTGCATTATAATTTAGTGCAAGGTTGAATTGAACAAAATATAATGAGTCATTTTACTGAGGCTTTTAGGGAAGTTATTTTTTGAAGGTCTGCCTAAAAGGCTCAAATATACCTGAATTAAAAAGAATGACAGGCTGCAATCAGGACTATAAAATAAAGGTTCTCAGTAAGCAGCCATATTACAATCAGAACGTGAATGGAGCAGATCCCTGTCTTGTGTGCAGAGGCAGAGGAAATGATGAATACCTTAGGTAACTCATTCTGTGCAAAATCAATCTTTCAATGCCAATTTTAAATGAACTAATTTGTCCACAAATCTGCTCAGTCAGTTTGGAAGGATATTCTGCTTCTTCATATTAGTAAGTCCTTTAATCTTGACTAGTCCACTGAGCAAGAAATCTGGAAATGTGTTAATATGAATGGACATATGTAGTAGGATCAAATTTGAGTCTTTTAATTAGTGTCTGCTCAATTTAGAGCCCCTTTCTTGCTTGAACTATTTACCCATTAATAATATATAGCAAGAGATTATAACCAGCATTGACTCAAAGTTCAATTTAACTTTTCTTTCTCTTTCTTTCTTTCTTTCTTTCTTTCTTTCTTTCTTTCTTTCTTTTTCTTTCTTTCTCTTTCTTTCTTTCTTTCTCTCCCTTCCTTCCTTCCTTCCTTCTTCCTTCCTTCCTTCTTCCTTCCTTCCTTCTTTCCTTCCTTCCTTCCTTCCTTTCTTTCTTTCTTTCTTTCTTTCTTCCTTCCTTCCTTCCTTCCTTTCTTTCTTTCTAAAATGGATATATTTTAACATGCTAAGTAAGAGGTTCTTTTATAGATTTTAATACATATATATCATTATAGTTTGTTCTTTTCCACCCATGCTCCCTGACTTTCTCATCTGTTAAACCCCCTCTTTATCTTCTTCCTCTGTTAAAGCAATCTCTCCCTCTACTTTCATGGTACCTGCACTCCATTAACCAACCCCTTAAGATGTCAACCTTCCTCCTCATGAACTCACTTCTTTTTTCATGACCTATACATACATCTACATATACACATATTAACTTAAATGCAGATTACAAATAAGAGAGGAAATATGCTGGACTTGTCTCTCAAGGCTAGCTATAGCACTTAACACTGGTCATATCCCTTTTCTGGCAAACGTTATTCTCTGATTTTTCTCTTTGTTGGACTACATTTCCATTTTATTTGTCCCACCATTTCTTTATGCATTCTTCTGTGAGTGGCATTTTGTGACACATAGTTCAACAATGGACATGGATGTGCAAGTATTTCTATGGTATGCTAACTGCAAGCTCTTTGGGTGAATATACAGGAGTGACAAGGCTAATCATACGCTTGTTCTATTTTCAGTGTTTCGAAGAATCTCCAAAACTGACTTCTGTGAAGACTACACCAGTTTACAAACCCAGCAGGAGTGTGAGTCCCTCTTTCCCAAACTCCTCACCAGCATTGGTTGTCATTTGTTTTCTGCCTGAAAGCTACTCTATTCTGACTGGAAGAGGAATGAATCTCAAAGCAATTTTAATTTGCCTTTCCCCAAGGGCTAAAAGCTGAACACCTTTTCAAATATTTATAGACCCTTTCTGTGTCTTCTGAGAGCTGTCTATTCAGTTTATTTGCAGTGTTACTGATAAGACAATTTGATTTTTATGTCAAAATTTTGCAATTCTTTTACAAATCGTTTTTATTAGTTTTTTTTTTTTATAGAGAATGTCTTGCAATGTGTCTTATCATATCATCCACTCTCCCTCAACTCTCCCCAGATCCACTTCCTTTCCTTGGTCTATTATATCTTATTTTTGTAAACCAAGCAAGACCAATTTGTGCATTCCAAATATTCTTGGATATGCTGTGTTCCATGGGAACTTTCACTAACCAGGGCTTCTACTCCTAGACAATGCTGATCCTCTGTCTCAGAGCAGCTAGCAATCCCCAACAGTTCTTTAGCTGGAAATGTGTTTGTGTCAAGCTCCTGTCTCCATGCTAAGGTTACATACCTTTGGCTTGCATAGGTCTTGTTTATGGAACCATGCCTATATGAAAGCACGTGTGCAGCTGCCCTGCTGTGTCCAGAAAACACTGCTTCCTTAGTTTGCATTGTCATGTTTTTTTTTAATCCAGTGTCTGTCCTTGTATTTTGCAATAATGCTTGGATTTTATAGGGAAGTTTGCAGTGTATATGTTGCATTTAGTGATGATAAATCTGCAGTCTCTTATTTTTTGCACTGTGGCAATTTGCGGGGCTTTTGTTAATCATAATATACTTCACGTTGAAGCTTCTCAGATGAGGGAAGAGAGATACAATTATTTATGGCTATAGTAAGTCATTAAGGGTCAGTTTAATACTGTGTTCACTTATTAAATAATAGAAGAAGGTCCTTGCCTGGAGTCTTTGACCTGTTAAACCATTGGGTTTTCACCAATAATGATGTTATATATGAGTTTTGTAGAGTCAAACTCAGATCAATCAGAAATGGGTTGATTTCTCCCATGATGTTCTTGCCACTATTGAACCAATGAACATGTGCTGCAGGCCAGCCATTGTTGTAGCTCAAAGATCCGAAGGTGGGTATGACTGATGATGTCTTTATCTCTGGTAGTGTGTATAGCACTTTCCAGAATTGTGAAAGGTAGCCATTAATGATGTTGTTTCCAGATTGGTAACCTCTTGATTTGACCAACTTCTATTTTTTCTTTCTTTTTCTCTTCCTTCCTTCCTTCCTTCCTTCCTTCCTTCCTTCCTCCCTTCCTTCCTTCCTTCCTTCCTTTCGTTCTTTCTTTTTTTTGTTTTTGGCCTGACTTCACACTTTGTTAAGCATGTGTCATCTAATGACTCATACAGGTACTATTGGGCATGTCACTTCCAGAGGACCCTGGCATACCACTCCTGGGCATATACCCAGAGGATTCCCCTGCATACAGTAAAGACACATGCTCTACTATGTTTATAGCAGCCTTGTTTATAATAGCCAGAAATTGGAAGGAGCCCAAATATCCCTCAAAGGAGGAATGGATACAGAAAATGTGGTATATTTATACAATGGAATACTACTCAGCAATTAAAAATAATGAATTCATGCAATTTGTAGGTAAATGGTTAGACCTGGAAAATATCATCCTGAGTGAGCTAACCCAATCACAAAAGAATACACATGAAATTCAATCACTGATAAGTGGATATTAATGAGCCCAGAAGCCCTAAATACTCAAGGCACAATTAGCAAGTCAAATGATTCCCAAGAAGAAGAAAGGAGAGGACCCTGGGCCAGTAAAGATTGGATCCAGTTTTGTAGAGAAACCGTGGGAAGAGGGGGAAATGATTGGGGAATAGTTGGGGGGGAGAGGAATTATGGGACATAGGATGGGTGGGGAACTGGGAAAGGGGAAAGCCTTTGGAATGTAAACATAGAATATAGAAAATAAAGAGAGAGAGAGAGAGAGAGAGAGAGAGAGAGAGAGAGAAGAAAAGGTGGTCCATTTCAGGTCCAGTTACATAATTCGGAGATCCCACCGTAGGGTATGTAGCTCCTGCATTCAGGCAACTTCCTGCCTCTTGCTGCCTTTTCCTAGTCCTTTGTAGGGGTCTTGTTCCCTAAAACCCTTAGCTTCTACTTCCAGAGAACCTAATTTCCAACAAGCATAATCCTAATGTCCTGACTCTCCAGGTATCTCTCTTAGTCATTCACTTTGACAGTTTATTCGTTAGTATTTTATGGTGTCCATTAGATAGAGTATCTTGAGATGCTATTCTTTATCTTTTAACACATTTGACAAATCTTACATTCTAAGGCCAGAAGTTTTGGTTGTACAGCATCATTATCAGAATTTCACTTCAGATAACTTGCGTGTAAGATGCACTTTTGAATATATTACTCTAAAATTATGTACTTTTTCTGAGTCAGAGTCTCTTGTGACCTAGACTAGTATTCAACATACTATATAGTTGTGAATTGATTTGAGCTCCTAGTCCGTCTGCCTTATTTTCTTGAGTGCTAGGATTACATATACTTACCACCATGATCAGTTTTTACGGACTTTATAAAGAGAGTGATTTGACTATATTTAAATGTTAAAACTACCCAACTTCATGTATCTAATGTTTTCAGCAATAAGGTCCTATTGTCAGGCTCTGGAGTAAAACCAAGAGCATTGACAATAGCCTGTAATGTTTGGGGTCTATCAGACCTTACTGGCCAGGAATTTATTCTCCCAAAGGAAATAACTTATTCCTGATATGACTTTTAGCTTTTTAGTTGTTAGTCTCTGGTGTCTGGTAGAGGCATTGTTGCCTGTTTCAGGACATCTGCCCACCCATCCCCTCATGACTGTGTAGAAAGGTTCTACCTTAGTAGGCTTTCGTATAACCTCCAGAATAAATACTAAAACTTCCACTGTGAGGCTTCAGAAAGCATTCTGACAACACCTACAAAACCTGGCACAAAGAGATGTAATCAGTACAGCTGCCACGTGAAGGTAGAGTTTTAGTGAGTTGTTCTTGCCTCTCAACTTGTTCTTTGATGCTGAAGACTCTCCCAAACCAGACCTTAATCATTTGGAAGCTATCCCACATCTCTATGACTGTACGGCATGCATCCTCACTCTGCTGTCTAAGCATTTCACTTTTTAATTTTTATGGAGCTCTTCATATTTGATATGAACCACATGTCTTCAATATGAACTATGTAACAGAATGCAAGAGGGAAAAATTGTAGGTCCATCTCTCATCGCTGTTTACACTTTGGAAATGATTGAAAAAGTTCATCAACTAAATGTTATATTTCCATGTTAATGAACCAAATTATTATTTCATTAATTGTCATACAGTGCTGTAATGTCAGAAGCAATGGTGTATGCTTATTCACAGAAAATATTCTCTCTGGGGAAAGAATCCATTTCCCGTGTTGGAATCCTGAAGAGTAGGTTCTAATACCAGTGAAGGAATGGCTCAGCAACAAGATAGATAAATTTTATTATTGGGAATGAGGTCAACCAGACATAAAGCAAAAAACTTCTTTTGTCTGACTTTCTAAGGTGAATTTCCACCAGAAGGCATGGTTTATATTTTCAGTGAGTCTTCTAATCTAAAAATTTCCAAACAGTAAAATCCCCCAGGTGTGTTAGTTGCTTGTGCTTTAGTTAATTCTAGATGCAGTCATGTTGATAACTAAGATTCACCATCCCAAATAAATTTAGTGGGAAACATGAGAGGATATTTTCACAATTCTTAAGTTCAAAATGAATAGACATACTTCCCTGAGAATGTTATCTAAATTCTATACTGCCTTTGTCATTTTTTTCTCCATGTTTTAAAGTTGGGATTTCTTCAGGTTAGAAGTCAAGGTTCTGTCCTACTGGAATAAGTTAGTTATCACAGGTATTACAGATATTACCAGAGACTCCTAAATGAACTACTATAGGAAATTAATATCTTCCTTCAGCATTGGGCAAGAAAATAAGTATCCTTCAGGAATGAGCCAAGTAGTAGATTACCTAATCACAAGAAGTCAGACTTAATACATATACATATGAGCTGTTTCTAACTAAAGGAGCTCAAAAGGTTCCTAAATGTGTATTTGAATATTTGTAACAATCAAACATTGCTATGTCAAAGGTGAAAAACTTTACTTAGCTGATTGTTTTATAGATATTAAATTGCATTTGGTTTTTGTTTTTGAGACAGGGTTTCTCTATCCTGGAACTCACTCTGTAAACCAGGCCTTGAACTCAGAAATCTGCCTACCTCTACCTCCCAAGTGCTGGGATTAAAGGCATGTGCCACCTCTTTTGCCCAGCTTTTTTGTAGATTTTGATTTGATGTTATGAATATGCTAGAGGAGATTTAGTAACTACTATTATGAATAGGGTTAAAACAAAGTTGAAAGTCGCATGCACTGAATAACATATCCATTTCTGTGGGAAAGATCTAATATATATATAATATATATTATATATATATTATATATATATGCACAGACAGCTAGCTCCCATTCCACAAGAAGTCATCATATCATCATCATTTTACAGAAATCATGTAAATGATATCAGTTTTGAGCCCTTTTGTCAGGTGAACACCTTGCCAATAAGGCATTTTGCTATGATTTGATTTTTATGGAAAATATGGATTAATAGTTAAGTACTAGGGAAAGTCTTACATTTGTAAAATCCTCTATTAATAGGCCTTCCTTACTGTCAAGTGCTGCAGTTCCTCAAATTGGAAAATGCTGAAATTGATAGTTTTGCTATCTAAGTGTTCATAACCTCCCTCTAAAATTATCAAGGACATCTTACTTGTACACAAGTTTTCTTTCTTTGGTTATTTAACATGGGAACCAGGGAAATTCTGCTTACATTTTGCTTTTCTACTTGCTTTAGGTCAGTCATGGATCAAAGATGATCTCAACAGAGTGGGATGATATATAAAAATTCACTGATTGTGTCTGACCACTAATACCTTAGTCACATTTGAATGAATGAATGGGCTTTCTCTCCGTCTGTAACAAAACAAATGAACCAATTGTCACATGACACTGTCATTCTATACTAGTGTCTAAACTATCTTGATTACTTTTGTTCAATATAAAATTTAAATAGTGTAGTTGATATGATACATTAAAGGAATTAAATCATACCTGTTGTTTGTACTTTTCATTATTTTGGACTTCAGAATGGTTTTCTGATTTATCTAGATTTTTCTGAGCTACTCTAAAGTGATACTTTGTTCTGGCTGCAGTAAAGGAAGTAGTGTAATGAGATGAATGAATGTTCTACAGTGTCCTCACCAGGAACACATTCTAATTTGTGCATTTACAAGCAGCTCCTTGTCTTCTAAAGTACTACCATGAGATGCCAACAATTCAGTCTCCTCTTCATGCTCCACTTTTAATTATAGTTCCATTGCTGTTTATTATTATTATTATTATTATTATTATTATTATTATTATTATTATTTTAAACCACATCCTCAGTTACTTCTCTGTAATTCTGAAGTCTTCAATATCATCCAACATGGCTAGAATAAGCTCTTTCAAAACCCCTGTCTACAATGATATTTTAAATTCTTCCCAAAGGTGAGACTTTTTACAAATTTAAGCTTTCATTCATGTGTGTGAGTGTTTGTATCAGTGTGTGCCACAATGTGGCAGTACCCAGGGATGCCAGAAGGTGGTGTTGGATTTCTCTGAAGCTGGAGTTATAGTCCAATGTGAGTTCTGGGAACCAAACTGGGGCTCTCTGGAAAAGCAGCAAACACCCTTAACTGCCCAGCCTTTTCTCCAGCCTCAGAAATATCCTTAATGGCTGGGCAGTGGTGGCGCACACCTTTGATCCCAGCACTTGGGACACAGAGACAGGCAGATTTCTGAGTTCAAGGCCAACTTGGTCTCTATAGAGTGAGTTCCAGGACAGCCAGGGCTACACAGAGAAACCCTATTTCGAGAAAACAAAAACAAAAACAAAAACAGAAGAAATGTCCTTAATGATATCTACAATGACAAACATTTTCTGAATATGTCCAATTTTCTTAGCCCAGATCCATCAAAGGAATCACCATTTTTCTGTTCTTGCAGGTATGACATTAAGCAAAAGGAATGAAATTCTAAATTACCCCTTGATCTATGAGCTGGAAGATGGATATACGGTTTGTTATTAAGCATAAAATCAATGTCACTTTCACTGTATCTCCAGCCTGCGTGACTAGTGCATTGCCACTGATCAGTGACATTCTGTAAGGCGATGTATCAGTTCCCTTAAAAGTGGCTCTAATATATTCAGTGAACCATAGTAGCAACAGATGTTTCGTCTTCCAGGATTTGTTATTCCCTTCCGAGCATTGACAAGCATCTTTGGTGTGCTTTTGAAGGGCCCATGGGTTCTCAGAATAGCAAGTGAACATGAGCTTCTAAAAAGACACAGGTTGCCCTTTGATGTCTGGAAACTGAACATTGAAACCATTAACTTCTGCTTTTTTAGCCATAAAAGCTCTTGGTCCATTGTTGTCAACCTTCCTAATGCTGCGACCTTTTAATACAGTTTCTCATGTGGTCGTGACCCCCCAACCATAAAAATTACTTCTCTTGCTACTTCATGACTATAATTTTGCTACTGTTACAAATTGTAATGTAAATATTTTTGGAAATGAGTTTGCCAAAAGGGTCACAACTCACAAATTGAGAACTGCTGTTCTAGATATCAACCTCTTCAATGGAAGGCTGCTACAAAGGCATAGGAAATTCTGCTGTTCTCATTCATTGCTTATGCTGGCAATCTTCTAGCCTGTCTCTGGTGACCATTCCATGAAATTTTGCTGCATTATTTCCCTGGTTAGAGATATTTCTTTTCAATTTATTTTTAGTCAACTTGCCACAAGCTAGTTATTTGGGAAGAGTAACATCAATTGAGAAAAAGGCCTTGCAAGATTTGCCTATGGGCAGACCTGTCGGGGCATTTTCTTGATTAAGGGTTGAGATGGGAAGATTCAGTCCATTTGGGTGCTACCACTTCTGAGTAGATGGTCCTGGGTGTATAAGAAAACAGACTGAGCAATCCAGTAAACATCCCTCCATGCTTCTGCTTCAGTTCCTACCTCCAGATTATTGCCCTGACTTCCCTCAGTGATGGGTTATTATCTGGATGTGTAATATGAAATAAGTTACATTTCTTCCCCAAGTTGCCTTTGGTTGTACTGTTCTGTCATAGGGATAGAAACCTTAATTAAGACAATTAACTTACTTTTCAGGTTTCTTATAATACTTTCTCTAAATTTCATTATCCACTAACCTCGGTAATCCTTAAACTTTACTCTTACACTTTCTATAGGTGTTTGCCAAACTTAGAATTGAAGATAATTGGGGTCATCTCTATATTACATATTAAATAAGGGTACAGTTTGACTGTTTTGATCTTGTGTATAAAACACTGAAACTTTCCACATCAGTAATAAAAACAATTTTGCTTTGTTTCTACTCATGTGTTAACTGGAGCAACTCTTAATTTACTTTAAGAATTTCACATTGCCTTCATAACTTGGCTGACTGGCACAGTAAGCCTACTTTTCAGCAGGTCTTAGCTTTTGACATGCCTTTCCAGTAAGCTTAATTACTTCAAGCTTTTGAAGCAAGAGGCATGTGACTCTTCTGTTCACTTGACCTTTAGAGGCTGCTGTGAGGTTAATATGCTCCTCTGAGAGTACTGGGTCATAGGAGAATAAGAGATGGGAATGGCTGACTCAGAACACATCGCACTTGTCAGTGATTCCTACCAACTTCCATGAGCATGCTTCAAGAACCACTAAGCCAATTACAATATTAACAACAAACTCATTAATCACACATATTGAAGACAAAATGACTAAGCTAATGGAAGAATTACCAAACTGTGCTATGGAGACAGGCAGTGAGCATATATTATTGGGGAAAAGCAATGACAAATTTGCTGAAGTCATCAATTTGTAGGGCAGACACCACCTGTGTAGTGAAATAGAGTGTAGGACAGTAAAGCAAGCTATATCTGTGTTTGGGAACCAAAGACTTCCTCATGTGAGAACTCTTGGCTTTACCAGTGTTCACTTAAGTTGTCTGCCTGATACGTGCCCTCTTCCATAAATTTTATGTAGCTTTACAGCATAAGGCCATTTAAATTCATACTCCACTGAAAATGCTGGACATTTCAATAGAAATGTTAAGCCCATTTGTATGTAGCTTTTTAAAACCCATGAAAGTAAAATTAAATTATTGAAAGGCATATAAATGAAATGTCAAATGCACAAAAGCCATGAAAATAATAATACTTAATGAGTTTCAGTAAAAAACTACTTTTATTCCCAACCAACTTGAGAGTTCCTGAGTAACTTCATAGTCATACTTTTAAAAGGTTAATGCTTATTGATACATTTAGCAACAAAACACATAAAATATCAAATTCGAATTTGAGCTAACAGTGGGATTTTAAACCTTTTTGAGACATTCCTCCTTTATATATCCTTCATTGTTTACTCGAATTCAAATTCTACTTTATATTTTATTTGGCAACATGGTTTGAATTTTAATGAATCTGTTAAAATATAAAGGTTAAAAAGTATTAGAACCCTATTACATCATGACTTACTACAATATGAAAATCATTAAAGCCAGATAATGTGTCAAAAATAGAATCTGTATCAAGAAATTAGCCCACCGCCATCTTTACTCCCAGACAGACAAGACAGGCAGCTACAGGTACCCAGAGATATCCCAGGTTTAATATCACTTGGGACATAGACCACCAGGCTTCTGCCAGTGCCAAAGACCTGGGAAGCTCTGTGGTTCATCTGTGTGCCAGCCCTGACATGGATCCTTTGCCCTGCAGAGTAATCTGCACTTGGAGGGACTCCCTGCCCCCATCTTTGCTCCCAGAAGAACAGGACAGGCAGCTCCAGATACACAGAGACAACCCTGAGCATAACATTGCTTGGGGCAAGGCACACCAGGGCTCCAAGGACACCCAAGAGAGGGTAGTGCATCAGCAATCTGTGCCAGGGGAAACCCAGTCATCCAGAGGAGCAGAAATAGCTTTACAGGCTTACAGGAGGTTCAAGCACCAGACAGTGACAACAGGACCAATTAACACTAGAGATAACTACATGGCAAAAGGCAAACATAGGTATGTTACTAACAGAATCACGGCAATATGGCAGCATCTGAACCCAATTCTTCAACAATGGCAAGTCCTGGATACCCCAACACACCAGAAAAACAATATTTGCATTTAAAATCACTGGTCATGATGCTGTTATAGAGGAACACAAGAATGACATAAATAAATCTCCTAAAGAAATACAGGAGAACATGGATCAAAAGGTAGAAGCCCTTTCAAGGGAAACACAAAAGTCATTTAAAGAAATTCAGGAGAATATGGGTCAACAGATAAAATCGAATAAAGAGGAAAGGCAAAAATCACTTAAAGAAATACAGGAGAACTTGGGTCAAAAGGCAGAAATCAGGAAAGAGGAAACAAAAAATCTCGTAAAGAATTACAGGAAAACACAAACAAACAAGTGAAGGAACTGAGCAAAGCCATCCAGCATCTAAAAACGGAAGTAGAAACAACTACAAAATCACAAAGGGCGAAACCTTTGGAGATAGAAAACCTGGGGAAAAAATCGGGGGTCATAGATGCAAATATCAAAAACAGAATACAAGAGATAGAAGAAGGAATCTCAGATGCCAAAGATACCATAGGGAGCATTGATTCAACAGTAAAAAAAAAAAAAAATGCAAAATGCAAAATGCAAAAAGCTTGTGACCCAAAACATCCAGGAAATCCAGGACACAATGAGAAGACCAAACCTACGGATTATAGGTATAGGTGAGAGTGAAAATTTACAACTTAAAGGGCCAGTAAATATATTCAACAAAATTATGGAAGAAAACTTCCCTAACCTAAAGAGAGAGATGCCCATGAACATACAAGAAGTCTACAGAACTCCAAAAAGACTGGACCAGAACAGAAATACCTCCTGTCACATAATTATCAAAACCCCAAATGTACTAAACAAATAAAGAATATTAAAGGCAGAAAGAGAAAAAAGCCAAGACATAAAAGGGAAGACCTATCAGAATTACACCAGACTTCTCACCAGAGACAATGAAAGCTAGAAGATCCTGGGCAGATCTCATGCAGACTCTAAGAGAACACAAATGCCAGCCAAAACTACTATACCCAGCAAAACTCTAGATCAACATAGATGGAGAAACCAAGATATTCCATGATAAAAACCAAATTTACACAATATCTTTCCACACACCCAGCCCTAGAAAGGATAATAGGTGGAAAATGCCAATACAAGGAGGGAAACTCCACCGTGGAAAAAGCAAGATAGTAACCTCCTTTCATCAAATCCAAAAGAAGAGAACCATTCATATATAAAAACAACATCAAAAATGACTGGAAGTAATAATCACTATTCCTTAATATATCTTAACATCAATAGACTCAATTCCCCAATAAAAAGACATAGACTAACAGACTGGATACATAAATAGGACCCTACATTTTGCTGCATACAGGAAACACATCTCAGTGTCAAATACAAACACTACCTCAGAGTAAAATGCTGGAAAACAATTTTACAAGCAAATGGTCTCAGGAAACAAGCCAGAGTAGCCATTCTAATATCAGATAAAATTGACTTTCAACCTAAAGTCATCAAAAGAGACATGGAAGGACACTTCTTACTGGTCAATGTTAAAATCCACCAAGAAGAAGTCTCAATTTTGAACATCTATGCTCCAAATGCAAGGGCACCCTCACTCATAAAAGAAACGTTACTAAAGTTCAAAGCACACATTGCACCTAACACAATAATTTTGGGTGACTTCAAAACTCCAGTCTCCTCAATGGACGGATCAAGAAAACAAAAACTAAATGGGGACACAGTGAAACTAATTGAAGCTTTGGACCAATTGGATTTAACACACACACACACACACACACACACACACACACACACTTGGAACCTTCTCCAAAATCTTCCATATAATTGGTCACAAAACAGACCTCAACAGATCTAAGAAGATCAAAAAAATCCCAAGCCTCCTATCAGATGACTATGGAGTAAGTGTGGTCTTCAGTAGCAAAAACAAAACAAAGAAAAAAAACAGAAAAAGCACACATACACATTGAAGCCAAGCAATACTCAACTCAATGATACCTTAGGCATGGAAAAAATAAAGAAAGAAATAAAAGACTTTTTAGAATTTAATGAAAATGAAGGCACAACATAACCAAATTTATGGGACACAATGAAAGCTCTGCTAAGAGGAAAATTCATAACCCTGAGTGCCTCCAAAAAGTAACTGGAGAGAAAATACACTAGCAGCTTAACAGCATACCTTAAAGCCCTGGAACAAAAAGAAGCTAATTCACCCAGGAGGAGTAGAAGACAGGAAATCATCAAACTTGGTGCTGAAATCAATCAAGTGGAAACAAAGAGAACCATACAAAGAATCAACAAAACCAGGAGATGGTTCTTTGAGAAAATCAACAAGATAGATAAACTCTTAGCCAGACTAATCAGAGGGCACAGAGACAGTATCCAAATTAACAAAATTAGAAATGAAAAGGGAGATATAACAACAGAAACTGAGGAAATTCAAAAAATCATCAGATCCTACTACAAAAAATTATACTCAACACAACTGGAGAACACACACACACACACACACACACACACACACACACCTGGAACCTTCTCCAAAATCTTCCATATAATTGGTCACAAAACAGACCTCAACACATCTAAGAAGATCAAAAAAAAAATCCCAAGGGTTAGGGTTAGGGTTAGGGTTAGGGTTAGGGTTAGGGTTAGGGTTAGGGTTAGGGTTAGGGTTAGGGTTAGGGTTAGTGTTAGGTTTAGGGTTAGGGTTAGGGTTAGGGTTAGGGTTAGGAAATGGACAATTTCCTAGACAGATACCAAATACCAAAATTAAATCAGGATCAAATAGATCATCAAAACAGTCCCATAACCCTTAAAGAAATAGAAGTGGTCATTGAAAGTCTTCCAAGCAAAAAAAAGCACAGGATCTGACCGTTTTAGTGCAGAATTCTGTCAGACCTTCAGAGAAGACCTAAAACCAATACTCTTGAAACTATTCTGCAAAATAGAAACAGAAGGAACACTACCCAACTCATTCTATGAAGCCACAATTATGCTACCAAAAGCATACAAAGATCCAACAAAGAAAGAGAACTTCAGCTCAATTTCCCTAATGAATATAGATGCAAAAATACTCAACAAAAATCTTGCCAACTCAATCCAAGAACGCATCAAAATGATCATTTACCATGTTCAAGTAGGCTTCATCACAGGAATGTAGGGATGGTTCAATATACAGAAATTCATCAATGCAATCCACTACATAAACAAATTCAAAGAACAAAACCACATGGTCATTTCATTAGATGCTGAAATAGCATTTGACAAAATTCAGCATCCTTTCATGTTAAAGTCTTGGAAAGAACAGGAATTCAAGGCCCATTCCTAAACATAGTAAAAACAATATACAGCAAACCGGTAGCCAACATCAAACTAAATGGAGAGAAACTTGAAGCAATCCCACTAAAATCAGGGACTAGACAAGGCTGCCCACTCTCTCCATATCTTTTTTCTTTTCTTTTCTTTTCTTTTCTTTTCTTTTCTTTTCTTTTCTTTTCTTTTCTTTTCTTTTCTTTTCTTTTCTTTTCCTTTCCTTTCCTTTCCTTTCTTTTCTTTTCTTTTATTTTCTTTTTGGGTTTTTTTTTGAGACAGGGTTTCTCTGTGTAGCCCTGGCTTTCCTAGAACTCACTCTGTAGACCA